>BSYO01000019.1:10614990-11214990 GCA_033239525.1 Nepenthes gracilis | reverse complement strand
TTAAGCAACTTAATTTTTGTGGATATGCAAATATCAGATAATTCAGTGCAAAATTAAATCAATAAGTTATATTAGTTACATTTATATTTTGATTACTTTGATTTCTATTTGTTAATTCATGTCAAATTTGTTTGGTGTAAAAAAATTTTAAACTGATTCGAGTTTATCAATCTGACCCGAGAATTTCATAGGAGACACAAAATTAATCAACGTGGGCCGACGTAATCTAACCCAATGGCAGCCTAGTAAATCGAGATCCAAGAAGGAACTAAATAAACAACGTTGAGTCATAGTTCTAATAATTTAGATTAATTGATCAGTTTACTAGACGGTTAAACTTTTAACGCTATATCGTACTTTTTAAGGTGGTTAACGTTAAACAAGAGAGATAAGTTGAAAGACACATGTCACATCCTTTGATTAAAAATCTAATTAACTTATTTAATATTTTGCAATTACCAAAAACTATTTTAGATTATTATTTTCTTAATTATTTAAAATTTAATTATTTATTTTTTTAACATAAACTCAAACTGACATAGAAATGCGAGATTGTAAACCGAATACCGATAAATAGATCAAAACAATTCAATATTATAAAATTATTTCATTCACAGGATCAGAAAGCTACACTTGAACACAATTTCAAATATAAACAATTACTTGACAATAATTTTATGCCTAAGGAAAAGTATCTTAACCCAAATATTAGAGTACCGAAATCAAAGTTTCGAAATTTAGAATCCAAACTACAACCTCAATAGCCAAATTATAGAATAATCTAATTTAACCAATGCTAATTGAAGCGTTCCGAATTCAAATTTTGAACAGATTTGAGTCGAGTTGTTTGCTGGATTTCGGTCTTCGTCCTCGGAGCTTCGGATCCTACACACTATAATTTCAAACAAGAGGTCAGATGACGGCAGGATTTGGTCCCATCAAAAATACGCCGACACTCAAAATCAATAAGCAACCTTCTAAGAATAGAAGGTGGATGCAGAGAATGCAAAAATAAATGTTGGGAGTGTGCTCATGGATGTAGGTAGGGAGTGCACTTGTAGAGAGTGTGACTTTGGATGCTCATGGAGAGCAATTTCTCTAAGTACCAAATTTGCAGGAAATTAGTAACAGAGAAAGTGTGTGTTGGGAAGCTCGAGAGTTTAGAAAGCTTTTGAGAGCTTGAGTTTGCTTAAGGGCGTTTAGTGGGCAAGAGAAAGTGTGCCTCTGGAGTGAGTGTCTATAGCATTTTATAGTCATGGCCCTGGGCTGCCTTCCTTACGTAGCGAGATTGGATACCCACCTTCTGTGTGGGGATCGTTGCCTTTCAAGCGTAGGCGTGAGCACCATTCCTGGCTATAATGGTCAAGGAGGTAAATCTCCTTCCTTCTGCGCATGGTAACCATTAGGGTTTCATTACAGATTGCATATAGATACTCGCGCCTTCCTCCCGAGATGTACTTTGATTCTAGGTGGTTATCGTTATAGGGAAGATTGTCTTCTTTGGAGATGCAAAAAATCAGGATAGACGACAGTTGTGTCTTGAAAAGGGACGCATGAGCTGATTTAGACATCGGTCGCATTCGTCCTGAGCCTCTGCCGGTCTACTTACCACTTCTTCGGTTAATGGTAGCGTTGACCGTTATGGGTTGAGATGGGCCGTCGTTAGTCTTGGGCCACTGTCGGCCCACTTGCTACTCCACCAGTCAACGACAGTGTTGACCGTCCTAGGTAGAAACAGACAGCTGCCGAATTTGGGTCGTTTTCTCCTTTGTGGGCCAGCCTACTATTGGCATCCCCATCACTAGTCCCCTATGGTGGTGGCTTAGGACTCCGGACTCTAGCATGCTCACGACGGGATGTGTCCAACTGTGTAACTTGTAATGGTAAGTTTGATGAGGAAACTAGTAGTGGCTCTTGATCTTCATCCCTCGTCTTTGTGCGTGCTCTTTATTTTTCGCTCCGGGTTTGTTGATCATTGACCGCAATGTCAAGATCCAAAGGACTAAGCTGGAGGGAGCGTTGTTTGGATTTGTTGACTGCAATGTCAAAATCCAGAGAACTGAGTTGGAAGGAGATCGTTGATCGGATTCATTGATCGCAATGTCAAAATCCAGAGAGTTATGCCGAAGAGAGCATTGACCCGATTCGTTGATCATCATGTCAGAATCTGAAGAACTATGCTGAAGAGAGCATTGATTGGATTCATTTTACCACTTCTCCGGTTAATGGTAGCGTTGACCGTTATGGGTTGAGATGGGCCGTCATTGGTCTTGGGCCACTGTCGGCCCACTTGCTACTCCACCAGTCAATGACAGTGTTGACCGTCCTAGGTAGAAACAGACCGCTGCCAAATTTGGGTCGTTTTCTCCTTTGTGGGCCAGCCTACTATTGGCATCCCCATCACTAGTCCCCTATGGTGGTGGCTTAGGACTCCGGCCTCTAGCATGCTCACGACGGGATGTGTCCAACTGTGTAACTTGTAATGGTAAGTTTGATGAGGAAACTAGTAGTGGCTCTTGATCTTCATCCCTCGTCTTCGTGCGTGCTCTTTATTTTTCGCTCCGGGTTTGTTGATCATTGACCGCAATGTCAAGATCCAAAGGACTAAGCTGGAGGGAGCGTTGTCTGGATTTGTTGACTGCAATGTCAAAATCCAGAGAACTGAGTTGGAAGGAGATCGTTGATCGGATTCATTGATCGCAATGTCAAAATCCAGAGAGTTATGCCGAAGAGAACATTGACCCGATTCATTGACCATCATGTCAGAATCTGAAGAACTATGCTGAAGAGAGCGTTGATTGGATTCATTGATTGCAACGTCAAAATTTGGAGAACTATGTTGAAGAAAGAGTTGATCGGATTCGTTGACTGTCAAGTTAAAATTCAGAGAACTGTTGTGGATTGACTCGACGTGTTGTTTCATTATGCTGTCGGACAGGCAATCAAAAAGTTTGCAGAACCACTTCAGTACTCTACCAAGTGTCGCATGCAATGAATTTGCAATCCCGGTAATTAATTCACCAGAAGATCCGATTTTATTGCGCCCTCTCCGAGAATGACATGTGTCCGTCATGATGGTCGCACCTTTTCGATGTGTTGCTTTACTCCAACGGCTGCAAACTTTATAAAAATCGTGCATCAATTCAAATTTCCCATGCCTTTATTTTTAAATATTTTAAATCCTTATCTCTCTTCCTGCTCCTGATCTTATGACTCTTTCTGTTTCAGAAATTGGCTCAGTTATTTCCACTGGCGAGGTGAGAGAGTTGTATGTTGAGTTCAATATCCCACCGCAGATTATGTTTTCGATGCCCGGGGAGCAAGACACGGCCTGCTCTCCTCTTGTGGGCCACATTACTGTGTACGAGGCTCACCTGAGGAGTGAGCTTCGTCTCCCTATTCTAGAAGAGCTGCTCATCATTTTTATGGCACTTGGTGTCCCTATCGCACGGCTTCATGCGAATGATGTGTGATATCTTTTCTCACTGTGTGCATTCTTCCGTTACCACTCACGGATGCTGACGGTGGAGGCCGTAAGGGTGATGTTCTGGTTTAACCAGAGTGGGGACTGGATCTCCTTGTCTCCAGGGAGCTGCGCATCAATAGCGCGATCTATGACTCACTCAAGAATTGAAAGGATCGTTTCTTTTTCATTCGTGTTACTGACCCTTGTCTCGGGATTAGGGCAAGGTTCCTGATAGCCTCACAGGGAAGCCCATGAAAGAAGAGGTGGAGGCGGTGGAGCGGTTGCTGCAGCTGGTGAAGAGGCATCTCTCCGAGTTCCAGAGGAATCACCTAGTTTCCAAGGAGAAAGTCTGAAAAGCTCGTTGGGGTCCTCCTTCTCCTGTTCAGAAGATCAGGCTTCCACCACCAGCGGCGTCGCTACATAAGAGGAAGACCAGCTCTCTTACCATTGATGAGGCCGGCGCTCTTTCGACTGGTGATGCTCCTAGCAGTCCTAGGAAGAAGAAGGCCGTACCAGCTGAGCCTACCTCCTCGTCTTCCACCAAGCCAGATTACAGAATGGCCGAGCGGCTTATTGGAGTTGGAGAGCGCTCCGGGATTGAGTCTTTTGTGGTGGAATTCAAGGCCATCATGCAAGTTGCCACAGGAGCCGTTGTCGGACAACTTAGCGGCGCCTGTTGTGCTAGTGCAGCCATTGGTTGAAGCCACTGGGTCAGAAGAGCCAATTGCGGAGCTGTCTATTGAGCTAGAAGAGTCCGCCGTTGGAGCACTTGCTGAGGTGGTTGACATCATTGCAGAGCCTGCACAGGAGGTCGTTGCTCCAAGCCATTGTGGAGTGGTATCAGGAGGAGGCTGCTCCAAGTTCCACACTGGCAAGTCCTAAGTCACGGGGTTGGTCAGGAAGGAAGCAATGAAGAATCCTCCCGGTAACTTTTCGAAGCTCTCCCTCTCTTCTTCCTTTGCCGTTGTTGCCTAATTTCTTTGATTTATTACAAGAAGACATGATATTGGGTGCTGAGAGCAAAGGGCTGCACCAAAGGGATGCAGTAATCAGAGACCGAGATGAAGAGATTCTTCAACTAGAGGAGGAAATGAGCCTACTGAGTGCCTAAGTCAAAAAGCACCAGGAGGAGAAGGCCGCCCTCAAGTTTGAGTTTTTGGGTTGAGAGTGCAATCTACAAGACTAGAACAGAGGGCTTCCCGGGCGGAGGGGCTCACGGGTGAGCTCCGGAGAAGGATAGCCTCATTAGAGAACGAGCTATCCACTCGTCTGCCTCCTCAGGATGTCACTCAGGCACTATGGGCCAGGTTCTTGGAAGGCGTCAGCATTTGTCCTCATATTGTCAAGGTTGCATATCCTGATTTTTCTATTGGCGTCCTTGACCCCTCAAACCGTGCCGCTCAGTGGCCTGGGGACCTGGTGGACTTTCCTTAGGGTGCCTAGGGGCCTCTCCCATCTCCTCCTGGGATCTCTGCTCTCTAACTATGATTTTTATACTTTTGTTCTTCGTTATACTTTGTAAATAAAAATTTATTAATAAAACACCGATTTTGTTGATGTATCATGCTTCCTGACTTTATCCTGCTTTCTCTTTAGTCGTTTACTCTTTGCGCTGGCTGGTCGGCTTAGTGTACTTTGTATGAGGCGGTCAGCCGTAACACTAATCATCACAGTCCAGCTACTTGGAGACGTGTGTTGCACTCTCAAATGGACCTAAGTCCTCGAGGAGACATCAGGGTGAGTCGTTGTATCACGACATCTTCACATATGAGCACACTTCGTTTAATGAGTTTAGCTTTCACATTAGGTGGCGTTGCTCATGTATGACTTTGGGCGGCCAGCTTTTTATCGAAGCACTTAGCCCTTGATTTGTCGACCGTTGTGCATTGATTGCGCTATCTCCAACTGGAGGAGGTCATCACGTGTGCCATTTAAGCCCCCTAAAGTTTGGTAATAGACCGCAAATGGGCCACTTAGATGAGAAAGGTTTTATTTGACTGCTTACAGGCCGCTAGGATGACACAGGTTTAATTCAATCGTTTACGGGCTGCTTGGATGATCGAGATTTAATTTGACCGCTTACGGGCTGCTTGGATGACCAATGTTTAATTTGACTACTCACGGGTTGCTTGGATAACCAAGATTTAATTATGAGTGAGTGAAAACTCGCCTGACTTAGAGGCAGTCTAGGTCATTTATTTTCATTTACCCTGCAAGCAAGCATTCATATGAAGAAAAGAAAAAGGAAAGATGCATGCAGATGAAAGGGAGAAAAGAACATTTTCTTTTATTGATTAACAAAGTATGTTACAAGCATGCCTCAAATGACGCAGATGACCTACTTGGGACTTCACTGGTAGTACCATTTTAGATAGATCGCATTCCACATCCATGAAACCAACTTGCTGTTTTGGGTTCGGAGTTTGTATGTTCCATTCCGTAGGATCGCTAAAACTAGGAATGGGCCTTCCTAATTCAGGGAAAGCTTGATCCGGTTGGCTGTTTTGCCCATAGCCTCTGTGCTATGCAAGATCAAGTCTTCAACTTTGAATTGCCGAACTTTTACTTTCTTGTTGTAATAGCGAACGATTCGTTGTTGGTAGGCGGTTGTGTGCATCCTGGCTGTGTCACAGGCTTCTTCTAGTAGATCTATGTACTCCCTGATCTTTTAGGAGCTGCCAAGTGGATAGAATGCTTCGACCCTGAGGCTTGGCAGCCCGATCTCCAACGGTATCACCGCCTCAGTCCCATAGTAGAGGCTGAAGGGTGTCTCGTGAGTTGGTTCCTTAAGAGTCGTTTGGTATGACTATAGCATGGAGGGTAGTTTGTCGACCCATGAGCTCCCTGCAGCCTCCAGCTTGGTCTTTAGACTGTGGAGCAGTGTATGGTTGGTGACTTTCATATGTCCGTTCACCTAGGGATATGCTACCAAAGTGTGGATCAATCTGATGTCCAAACTGGTACAATACTTGGTGAAGTGCTTCCCTAAGAATTGAGATCCGTTGTCAATCATGATGACTTCAAAAATGCTAAATCTGCTCGCCTATGCTCGGTAGATGAATTTCAGGGCATTGTGCTCGGTGATCTTGGACAGTAGGGCAATTTAAACCCATTTGGTGAAGTAGCTTATGCTCACGATGATGAACTTGCTCTACCTGTCGCAATGGAAAATGGACTGATAAAATCGAGCCCCTATTACGTGAAAGGTCAAGGAACTTGGAGGGATCTTAGCTCTGCGGGCGGCTGGTGGTGAAGATTGATGTGGGATGATAGTTCTTACACTTCTTCACAAACTCCAGGGCGTCCTTTCTCATCGCAGGCCAATAATATCTTTGGCGCATGACTTTGAATGTTAGGTTCTGGCTGCTGATGTGTGATCCATTGATCTCGAGGTGGACTTCGCTTAAAGCATAGTCGGCCTCCATAGGGGTAAGGAAACGGAGGTACGGAGTCGACTATCTTCGATGATATAGTCTACCATCAACTATGGTATATTAGCTGGCCGTTTTTCTGATTCGCTTGGCCTCGTCCGTGTTCTCCGGCAATGTTCTATCTGCTAGATACCTCTAGTACGATGTCATTTAGTTTTTGACGTTGGAAACTTGCATCGCTTCCTGTTCCTCTATGCTAGGGGTGTTCAAAACTTCCATCACGTCCCTCGAGTACTGTTCTAAATTTTTGGTTACCACAACTCTAGTGAGTTAATTGGCCTTCCAGTTCTCAGTTCTAGGGACGTGGACCAAGTTCATCTTATCAAACCTCTGAATCGTGTCCTTCACCATAGCCAGGTATCTAGCCAAGAGAGGGTTACAAGCCTCGAAGCTCCCATTAATCTAGTTAACGAATAGTTTTGAGTCGTTGTAGATGGTCAGTTGCTTAGTTGAGTATTCCTTGGCTAGTCGTAATCCGGCTAATAGGACTTCATACTTGGTAACGTTATTGGTGGCCAAAAAATCAAGTTTAAGGGAGTATTTCATCTCAAACCCATCTGGGGTCCTTAGGACCATTCCGGCACCACTGCCTGAGTTGGTAGATGAACTGTCTACATTAAGGATCCATTCCGGCTCTTCTGGGTGGTGATTTGCATCCTCAGTGGGGTTCTCATCGACGATTGGGATCGTGGTTTTAATGATGAAGTTGGCTAGGGCCTGCCCCTTGATGGCTGGCTTGGGCCAAAATTTGATGTCGAACTCTTCCAATTCGATGGCCTACTTAGCTAGCTGTCTAGAATATCAGGCTTTTGAAGGATGCCCTTCAACGGCTAGTCGGTCAGGACAACCATGCGATGAGTCTAGAAATAAGGTCTCAATTTTCGGGCTGAGAAAATGAGTGCTAGAGCGAGCTTCTCAATGCGCGGATAGCGTGTCTCAGCGTCGGTTAACATTTTGTTCACATAGTAGACTAGCCGTGTGGCGACGGAGTTCTAACGTAAGAGAATAGAGCTAAGAGCCACCTCTAACACTGCTAGGTAGAGGTACAACTATTCTCCGTCTCTTGGTGACGTCAGCAACGGTGGATTGGCTAGGTACTGTTTCAACTCATCAAAGGCGGCATGGCACTCTGTAGTCCATTGAAAACCGTTTGCTTTCGTCCCCCTTAGAGCCTTGAAGAAAGGCTGGTAGTTGTCTCCTGACTTGGCGAAGAAGCAAGAAGTACTGCCAGTCTTTCGGTTAGCCTCTAGACATCCTTAACACTGTGTGGTGGAGACATGTCCTTGAGGGCCTCGATCTTCTTTGGGTTTGCTTCGATCCCTCATTGAGAAATGATAAAATCTAGGAACTTCCTTGAGGACACTTCGATGTGTTTAACTTCATCTAGTGTGTACGGAGCATCTTGAAGGATTCAACTAGATCATGAATATGGTCGTTAGTGGTCTTACTTTTGACGAGCATGCCATCTACATACACCTCCATATTACAACCGATCTGCTTCTCAAATATCTTGTTCACGAGCCTTTGGTAAGTCACGCCCTCATTCTTTAGACCGAAAGGCATGACCTTGTAACAGTACGTGCCTTGATTAGCCATAAACGAGGTGTGCTCCTCATCCTCTGGCTCATCCTTGATCTGGATGTACCACGAGTATGCGTCCATGAGGCTCAACAGCTCGTGACTAGAGGTCGAGTCTACTAGTAAGTCAATCCTAGGCACAGGGAAGCAGTGAGGTCCCGGACTAAAAAACGTGATAATTGGGAGTAATTAAAATGATAGTAATCATTAAGAGGCCAAACATGTATTGAAAAATAATGGTTGAAAGTAAAAAGTTAGAAAAATACTCGAGTTCAGCAAGCAGCCAAGTGGCGCCTGCCGTGCGCTCGAGGCGTTGCAGCGAGAGCAAAAATCCAGTGGCTACCCGCTGGCCGGGCACCAGGTGCGCTCTAGCGAGCCCCTGACAGAAACTCCACGCTTGGAGTGAGCTCGACACGCCCTTGAGGGCAGCCCTGACTTTTGCCCGCGTGCTGACTTCGTTTTTGTTATAAAATGAAGGGAAAAAAGGGAATGTGAGAGAGAGAGAGTAGAGCACGCACGAAGAAGAGGAAGAAGAGAAGAGGAGAAAGGGGAAATCACTCGTTCCAATCCACTCCTGGTAAAAATAACGATAGATCGGGCCAAGACAAGTGTACTTCGGACGTTGTTTTTCATTTTTACTGATTTTTCTTACTTTAAAGTTAATGAAAATACTCTAAAATATTGTTGTTGCATGTTTAAAGTAAACGAAGCATGTTTCCCTTGATTGTTCGGTTAGATTTTGTGTTTACTCATGTTTATTGCAAGATTTGGCTTCATTTCATGAATGAGCACATGATTAGTGTTCGATTTTGTCCCGGAAGCTTGTGATGAAACCCTAACTCAAAAATATTGGGGATTTTTGGTTAAATTACATGATTTAGTATATGTGTATGGATTTATGGCATTAATTTCATAAATAAACACATGTTTAGTGTTCGTTTTGAATCCAGAAGTTTTGACGAAGCCCTAGGTACGAAAATAAAGGAATTTTAATTATTTTTAACCGTAGCTTCTATTATATAAAAGTTAATTGGCATTGAAATGAAGCTCCCAATATAATTTATTTTTAAAAATTTTACACAGACTTATACCTATAAATTTTCATACACTTCTAAAGAAAAACTGAAGGGTTTTTAAACTATTACTATATGTTCTGAACGTTCTGAAGTTAACTGAAAGAAAATTATAAAACTCTGATTATGAAAGAAGGTTTTCAGTAAAAAGGTTATTTCTGATACTGTTATTTAGGACCCAGGACTGATTACAATCAAGTTAGGTTCTCCGACATGCCTTAGGACTTTACGGTGATGATCGAGGATAACTTTGTCCATGGAGTTATATGTGGTCCGCCCTTCCTTGGGGCATTACGGTCAGGAGAAAAGTTCTATTTCTAGCCTACCTTCGGGTGGCACATCGTACTGTTCCCATGAGATGGGATCTTCTGTTACTGTTTCTGGCCTTTGATTGTGTGGAGTGAACACAATCTATCTTCGATAATTCGCCCTCTCAGCTAGTTGGGTCCATTACCGCTCTGTTTTGTTACCGTTCTGTCTTGTTACCGTTTTGTTCTGTACCACCGTTACCATACCAATTTTTGTTTTGTACCGATCACTGTTCTGTTCTGAATAAAAAAGAAGTCTCTGACCTTGCTTTCTGAATTATACTGATTACTGATTTCTGATTTCTAAGTTTAATATTGTCAGATTGTGCTTTCTCTATTTTCTAGATTATATTCTGTTTAACCGTTCTATTTCTGCATAGATTCATGACTGTTCTGCATAACTGTTTTACTGCATAACTGCATGTACTTTGCTGGGCTCCGACTCACTGTTTTATTATTATTTTTCCTTCTATATGAGACAGTAGAGTTAGTGCCCGACGAGAAAGAGTGACCGAAAGAAAATCCTGAAGACTTTTGAGAAGCTGAAGTATTTTGGAGCTATTTTAGGAGAACTAGTTTATGTAAAGACTTGACTGGAAATGTAATTTTGTATATGAATCTTGTATCTATGGATATTCATACACATTTGGGTTTTGTATAGAATGCATATGATGTATGTGATGACAAAAAGGAAAACTATGTTTCTGCAGGTTAATAGTTTAGCTTCCTCTCTAAACTTTTGAATATACTGTACAGGTCATAGACGGCATCTCGTTATTGAACTGTTAGTATAGTTAATAGTATTATAGATTTATGCCATGGATGGCATATGTGATCCTGTGTATGCATGTTGTATGAAGAATTGTGGTATAATTATAGTTGTGTACTTGTAATAGTTGATCATATAGGTTGTATTTTTGAGTTTTATCTAGTTACAAAGGAGACTTTGCCGAAATTTCTGTAGAAGTTTTGTCTTATCTTTTAGTTTACTAATTCTGTTTCTATTTTGATGGAAGTTTCTGAGGAAAAAAAAAATCATTTTTGTCACAGAGCTGTCCCTTGGGCATACTTGTTGACGTTAATGAAGTCAACGCACATCCACTATTTTTTCGTTGCTTTTCTTGACGAGGATGACACTAGAGAGCCAATCCAGGCACTGGACTTTTATGTTCTTTACTTCCTCCTAGATGGCTACAAGCTTCTTAATAGAGTAATTCATCCGTTTCTATCTGATTGGGTTTACAGTGGGATCGAGTCCCAACTTATGGACCATTACTCTGATTGAAATCCCAGGCAAGTTAGCAGACGTCCATGTAAAGATATTCGCGTTCTATCTCAAGAACGCTATCAACTCATCACGCAGGGGTCCGGCAAGTGAGCCCCCTATCTATACACATCTATCTGAGTCCTCCAGATTCAATGGTACGAGTTAGATGGATTCACTGGACTGCGCCTACTGCAAGATCACTTTGCCTCGATGGTTCAACTTTCCTGCAGGCCTTCCGCCGCCCCTTGGGGCGACCTGCCACATGTAGCAGGTTCGTCCAGTCATTTGGTAGCTCAACACTCCACCAATACTACATGCTATTGGAAATTTTATTTTTAAGTGTGGTATTGAGATGACGGCTCCGAGCCCTGTTAAGCACGGCCAGCCTAGGATAGCGTTGTTTACGGAGGGCAAGTCAACAATCAAGTAGGTAAGTGTGCGACTTGCCGTTCTGGGATATGTACCCAGGGTGACCTCCAACTATATTGTCCCTTGGACGGCCACATGTTTGGTTTCTAAGCTATACAGTAGCCATTCGTTAGGTTTTAGTTGATTCTTTTTGAGATCAAGTTCAAAGAATGCATCGAGATAAAGCAAATCTTTAGAATTTTCATTATCGATAAAAACTTATTTTAGCTGATAGTCAATGGTACCGTTTGAAACAAGTATAAATACAATCAGGGGATCATTATGTGGCGAGATTACATGAGCCATGTCTATCACTAAAGCTAATAACATTTTTCTCCACTCTTTGCTTCTTGCGCTCAGCTTGTCTTTCCTTGTGATTTGCTTGGTGGGTCTTGGGCGATCGGGTTATTATCATGTTGACCACTCCAGCCACAATCCAGTTTCATGGCTGAGATGGATCTGAACCTTCTCTGCCTGTGGTGCTAGAATTCTGCCCAAGATTCCTAATGAACCTGGTGAGATGGCCCCTTTGGACAAGCTCCTCAATCTCCCACTGGAGCATCTTGCATTCCTCCATGGTGTGTCTCGAAGATCGATGAAAATTACAGTATCTTGCTGGATTTCCTCCCTTTTGTTCTTCAGTGGATTTGGCCACTTGCCGAACTTTTTCCCATGGATCTGTATGAGGATGTTGGCCTATGTGTCATTCAGTGGAGTTAGGTTGACAAGCCTGTACTCCTTATGGTCCAGTGCTCTGGTCCTGTGTTCCTTCTGGTGAGGATTGTCACCACCACCATTCTTCCTCTTTCCTTCGGCCGAGAAAGAGCGAGGCTGGTCGGTCCTCTCAGGACGATTTGCCTCGTTGGCCTCTTTGGTGGCTACGTATGCTCTAGTGAAGGCCTTTGCTTCCCGAAAGGTCTGCGGGTTCTTGTGTACCAAGTACTTGAAGAAGTTGTCCAGTCTTAATGTAGAGATGAAACTGCCAAGATTCATCTCTTCTGTGAGTTTGGGGATTCTTCTAGCTTTCGCCACGTACAGCTCAAGGAACTTCCTTGGGTTCTCGCCCTGTCTTTGCTTCATGTGGGAGAGGTGCCACTGTTATTTCTCTTTCTAGTGGTAGGAAGCATATTGTGCTAAAAAGAGGTCGGTGAGATCTCTGAAACTCCGAATCGAGTTGGGAGAAAGCCGATGGAACAAGATTCGGGCATCTCCCTTTAAGGTGTGGAGGAAACGTCGGCACATTGCCGCCTCCTCCAAGCCCTGAAGACTTAGATTGGTGCAGAAGTGATCCAGGTGATCCATGGGATTAGTGCTACTATCATAGGAATCTAGGGCCGGCATGTTGAACTTGGTCGACATTGGACGATTCTTAATGTCCGTGGTGAAGGGAAATCTCTCCAGATCGGTGGCATGTTTGTCGTCCCTAAACACGCAGTTCCAGCTCTTCTCAATGTTTTCCTCCACTCGGGAGGAGTTTCCTGATCTCTTAGAGTTGAGGTAAGTTCTCAAATCCGTTCTTTCTACGATGCGACGCGTTATCAGCTAGCTGCTATCGCTTACGGATCTGTCGATCCGGGAGGCTTCCTCCTGTGCCTGTGTCTTTTCCTTGTCTCGAGAGTATGAGTTTCTTCTCTCGGGGCTATCATCTGGAGTCCTACGGCCCAAGCGCTCCTCAAGCCTTGAAAGGCTCTGGGCGTTGGAGGCTGCCGAAGCACGAGAGTTGCCCGACCTTGATGCCTTCTTGGCTGGCTTCTTCTTCGTCTGGCCTCCTCACTTGGAGGTCAAAATGGGAAGCAAGGAGGGCAGAGCCTCCTACTTCTTCTTGCCTTAGCGGGTGCAGAGCATTTGGCGTATTCTGGACATGTTCATTTGCTCTGCTAGGCTAAGGAAAAATAGTGCAGGTTGCCCCTCCAACAAGATTACCAACTGAGTGGTCGTTGTCGGGGGAGGCAGCATCTCTAGCGGGAGTGCTAGCTTTGAACGGTTGTGTTCACCATCTTGCTTAATGACACTGGTTCTAAGGGTGTAAGTGGTTGACTTTTAGTTAGTGTTTCCATAGATGGCGCCAATGATGCATCCTGGATCCAAACTTTGAACAGATTCAGGTCGAGCTGTCCGTCAAATTTCGATCTCCATTCTCTGAGCTTCGGATTCTACACACCACAATTTCAAACAAGAGATCAGGTGATGGCGTGATTTTGTCCCACCGAAAATATTTTGACGCTCAAGTTAGTAAACAACCTTCCAAGAATAGAATGTGGATGCAAAGAATGGAGAAATAAATGCTGGGAGTGTGTTTATGGATGTAGGTGGGGAGTGCACTCGTAGAGAGAGTGACTTTAGATTGTGGAGATTAATTTCTCTAAGTACTGAGCTTGCAGGAAACTAGTAACAGAGAGAGAGAGAGCATTGGGATGCTCAAGAGTTTAGAAAGTTTCTGAGAGCTTGAGTTTGCTTGAGAGCATTTAGTGGGCAAGAGAAAGCGTGCCTTTGGAGTGAGTTTTCATGGCCTTTTATAGCCATGGCCCTGGGCTGCCTTCCTTATGCAGCGAGGCTTGATGCCCGCCTTCTGTGGGGAGATTGTTGCCTTTCCTGTATAGGCGTGTGCGCCATTCCTAGTTGTAACGGTCAAGGAGGTGGATCTCTTTCCTTCTGTGCATGGTAACTGTTAGGGTTTTCTTACAGATTGAATGTAGATACTCGCGCTTTCCTCTAGAGATGTGCTGTGATTCTGGGAGGTTAGCGTTACAGGGGAGATTGACTCCTTTGGAGATGCAGAAAATTAGGGCAAATGACCATTGTGGCATGGAAAGGGATGCATCGGCCAATTTAGATATGGGCTGCGTTCGTCCTAAGCCTCTGCCGGTCTACGTACCGCTTCTCCAGTCAACGGTAGTGTTAACCGTTCTGGGCTCAGATGGGCCATTGTTGGTCTTGGCCCACTGCTGACCCACTTGCTACTTCGCCGGTCAACGACAGCGTTGATCATCCCAGGTAGAAATGGGCCGTTGCTGGATTTGGGCCATTTCCTCCTTTGTGGGTAGCTTGCTACTGGCATCCCAATCACTAACAAATTCAACTGTAGTTTGCTTTTCGATTAATATATCACATGATTCCAACACTTTAAAAGTACATCCTCGAGCAGCTTTCCTTTAATTCTAATCACTCACAAGTTAGTTCGAATCCTCTAATCTAAAAGGCTAATCAAATAAGATAAGAGTTAACAAATTACTCAATAAGATATATGTAAATTTCATATATAGATAATCATCAAAGAACCATGCTGGGATTGTATCATAATCGAAGATTCGATAAGCTAAAAATATCATTTTAATAATATATCATATATAATTCAAAATTGGTGTTCAATTATACTAAATTGTAACAAGTACATAAGCATACTTAAATTTATATTTTTAGTGTCAAATAAGCCAAATTGTGCAAATATATAAATATAATTAAACTATACTTACGCATGAAAAGGACCAACAATTGGAGATCACTTTATCAACGAATGACGAATATCAAAACTTGAGTTATAATTGTTTCTATATAATCAAAGTCTATACACAACTATTCAAGACCTGTTGGTAGGTTGTTTACATATAACTCTATAAGTGAGGCTAAATGCTGCTTTTGATCCACGAATGATAGGTTTGACCTTTAATTTTTTAGTAAAATATCAAGGTATATTCGATATATTTTATCAATTCTCTATAATGATTTATACTTAATTAAACTAAAAACTCTACATAAATATAAATATATTCTTATATTTTCTCATATCATACAAAATATAATTATCATTAAATTTCTATAAAGTTTTTGTTTCATATTTTCTTCAAATCTTAACTTAAAAAAATTTAGGATGCATGTTAAAAACATGTAGATATTACAATTTCACAAATTGCTGGAAATAAGTATATTTAGTATAATTTCATCAATTTTATTCAAACATAGATCATGCATGAATAATTTTATGATAATCTAAGATATAAAAAAATACACACCTAAATATTTAAGACATACAAATATAATATTATAAAAACATATCACTTAAATATAATATGTATAAATTTAAAATATGTATTTTATAAAAATTACATGAAATAGGAGTAGAATCACATGTATATAAAGTGTAAATACTTTAGTTACAAAAATAGATATATATGAGTATTTAAAATAAGAAATACTCATTGAGATTAGAAATGAACAACAATAAGAGAAAGAGGGCATAAATGCATTTGATTGCTTTTAACAAAAGATCCTTGATTCTTCTTAGATTTTTCTTCTCTTTCATTTTCTTTCTTTCTCTCTCTGTTTCTCTTCTATTTCTCTCTCTTCTCTCAAACTTTCATAGAAAACAACTGAAAATCAATCAAAAGATCATTTTATACAACACTAGCATATAAGCGCCAGTCAAGTATGGATCAACCACTAAGATATTAACCATATCGTGCACAAATGCCTATTATACCCATATTAGGAGCCAACATTCTATCCAAAGTATACTAGAGTGCCTCAAAGGTATTCATTAGGTATGTCCTTACTATCTGAAACATGTATAAGCACAACATGCCTTAGCTTATTTTAGTTTGAAATTATTTTTTGACTTAAAATCTCAATTGATATTAATAATTTACCAGCTTAATTAAATTAATCAGCAATAAAAGATAATTTTGGGATCCATGCTTGATAATTCTCCATTCATAAAATTTCATCATCAAAATTTCACTTACTTCAATGTGGAAATAAATGTCTATATATTTTTTGATTTAATTTTCCTTCTCACAAGTGACTTCCTCAAAATAGTGATTCCTCCATAAAACCTTTATTAACGGGATCACCATTGTGTGAAATATTTAATCTCTTTTCCCCAAAATATAAATTAGTCCTCAATATACAACCGATCTCCATTAATCTTCAACAGTTCATGTTCGATGGTATGTGCGGGGTCGTGGATATTTTTTGAAGTATCGACATATAAAAAAAATTATGGACATCCTCTATACTTGGGGTAGAGCTAGTCGATACATTACCTCTTCAATTCTTTCTGAAATTTCAAAAGGTCTAAGAAATCTCGACTTTAGTTTTTCTTTAAACTTAAATTAAGAGACTCCTTTCGATAGAAACACCTTTAAAAATACACTATTACTGGCATCAAAGCTCAACTCCATCCTTCTGTGGTCTGCATAATTCTTTTGCCAACTCTAAGCCACCTTTAACTAATCATAAACCAAATAAATCTTATCATATGTCTTCTAAATAATTTCTAGTCTCAATAGTTTCCTATCTTCAATTTTCTTCCAATGGATTGGAGAATAATATTTTCTTCCATACAACACTTTAAAAGGAGCCATATTGATACTTATTTGGTAACTACTGCTGTAAGCTAACTCAACTAATGATAAATAATTTTATTAATTTTATTTCATTTCTAATACTGAAACCCTCAATATATCTTCAAGAATTTGGATCATCCTTTTTGATTGTCCATCCTTTTGGAGATAATAAATTGGGTTAAATTTCAAATTAGTACCAAACTCTCGCTATAAACTCTTCTAAAATTTAGAAACAAACCTTGAATCTTGATTTGATACAATAGAAGATAAAATCCCATGCAACCTCACAACCTTATTAATATACAATCTCACTAAATGGTACCTAAAGAATGTCATTCAAATTTCAATAAAATGGGTTGATTTGGTTAGATGATCTACAATCATCCAAATAGTATTATGATTCTTCGATATCCTCGACAATTCCACGACAAAAACCACCAATATATGCTCCAATTTTCAGCTAGGGGTTGGCATAGGCTATAAAAGTGTCTTTTTGTGCTCAGTCTTTAATTGTTAACAAATCAAGCATCTTCCTATGTAAGCCGTAGTTTCGCTATTCATATTGCTCCACAAGAGATCTTTATCAAATTTTAGTATATCTTATTAATTCCTAGATGGATACTATATGTTGATCGATGAGTTTCATTCAAGATTTTTCCCTTTAATTTCTTAATATCAAGAACACATGTCCACTCCTAAAACCTTAAGATTTCTTCCTCTCAAACACTAAAATATGTCCCTGATTCTCTGCTTAGATTTCTAACAATGTTCAATAGGAGTGGATCATCCATTTATCTTCCTTTAATTCTCCCTATTATCTCCTGTTGTACCTAAAGTATGATAATATCATTTATGTATATTGAAAATGCCTTTTGATATCACATTCTTTCACACAATCTAACATCTCCATCTATTTAATCTTTAAGTGAGCCACTAGATATGCTATTTTATGGCACAATGAATCTGCTACTGTAACATCTTGAATATTTTTAGTTTATGATTTTTAAAAATAAATTATTTAATTAATTCTGATAATTGTTTAACTAATTTTGTAATTATTTTTGGGTTTGAAATCTTATAATTGGGTTGAAAAATATAAGCCTAGAGTGTTTGAACCATTAAATAGGGTCTAGGTACTCTAACCATTAATATGAAATTAAATTTAAAAAGTGGTCAAAATATTAAAAATTAATAGTAGAATTTTAAGTGATATTATAAGAATAATTAGATAAATAATTTATTAATATTTTAATTAGAGATAAATAAATGAATATATATATATATACATTTATGGCAGAATGTGTTTCTATAGATCTATACATATGAGTTTGGTATACTTGAAATAATAATAGTCGGTTAAGTAATTATTCATATATCTCATCGATAAAAATTGGTAAATTATTCTTCGCGTTAACTTTATTGGCATGCGCAAATTTTATTGGCACTCTATGGATAAGTAAAGGAGAGTGCGTGAAGACTCTATGGTATCTGGGTATATGGGAGTTCGTGGGACCATAGAGTAGTCTATACTTTTTCAATACCGATTTTATTCTAGAGATTGATGTCATTGATATTGATGAGGGATACTTATAACCTAGTGACCATTGTAGATGACGATATCCGAGATATCATTTGGCGAGGGGTATCAAAGATGGTATAGCATGCTATTGGTACAGCATCTGGGAGGATTGTAGTGGTAGTTGATATTATGGATAACTTCGTTACACTTATCCAGCCATTGCAGACGTAAATACGCGGCCTTTGATTCACTATGGTAGAATAAGCTACAAGGATATTCTTATTATCTCGTACAGTCGTGACCTCAAATTGGGCGAATTATCGAATTATTGTTATATTGTACAATTGGTCGAAGTCGTTGATATTGAAGAGGGATACTTATAATCATGTGACTATCGTAGGAGATGATATTTGAGATATCATTTGACAAGGAGAATCACAGATGGTATGGTATGCTACGGGTACAACCTTTAGGAGGACTGTAAAGGTAGTTGATACCATAGATAAACTCGTTGCACTTATCCAACCGTTGGGGGCATAAATACGTGGTATTTGATTCACTATGGTAGAATAAGGTTCAGGTAGATTCTTATTATCTCGTACAGTCATGACCTCGTATTGAGTTGGTGATCAAATTCAACGGAATCATATTACTTCTTCATATCCAGTTGTTCATATGGCTTTTGCATCGTGGATACGACATATTATTAGATCTCGGACAGTAGTTGGTACATCACTTATTATTCATTTTATTCATTATTTTGTCATCCGAGATGATTTATTGTACTCCTCTATTATTGTTTATTTTTACTTACTAGGCATTCGACCCACTCTTATATTTTATTAGTTTCAGAATAGACAGATTGATAGCAGGATAAAAGAGATCGAGTGTTATTGGGTAGACTCCGGGTAAAGATGATCTCAGAGATTTAAAATTTTTTATTTAGTTTGACTTTTATTAGATTTCCTTTATGAGAATTGATATTTTGGGATATTAAAATTATTTATTGAAGTTATCTACAACTGTTTTGGATATTTATTTAATGATACACTTATGATAATTATTGATAGTGTCTTGAATAATAGTATTGAGTTCATTTAAGTTGCTTGATGATGTGTAATTAATGATTTCGGATGATTTGAGATTTGAGATTTTCATCGTGACAGTCTGGGTTGGGTTCGGGGATTCGAGCTCAGGTCGTCACAACTTAATGGTATTAGAGAATTAAGGTTCTGTGTGAACATTTGAGAAATTTTGGAGTTGATAATAATTGAGGATATTAGGCGATTTAATGATATTTTAGGATTTACAGGATTGTTGGTGATTTTAAGTCGTGAAATGTATCATATAATTTAGGTTTAGGGTATGTGATATTTTGAGATTAGGAGGAAACTTGTAGGCTAGAGTATTGATATTGGCTAGATTCTAAATTTTCTTATTTTATAGGTTGATGAGACTCTTGCAAAATTTATGATGGCATTTATACAGAGTAGGACAGCTCATAGTACGAGCCTTGACTTGCGGATCTTAGGCGGTGAATGCGCAAACTTCTTTTGTTTAGCTATTCGGAAGAAAAGGACCACCAAAGCTTATTACTGCAGATTCCAAGATCGGACCATCACCTTTCTTAATGTATAAGCGACAAAGGATTAGTAGGTTCCTCATAACCTAGGGTTATGCATCGGGCATTGTCATATGCTAAAGAAGAAGATGACAACTCCATTCGATCGATAATAACCACAATGTCAAGTAGAACTTCAGTCATTCTTGACTAGGAGGATTTTGACCCTGACTATTGATATGTTGCACATCAGCCATGGATGATCCAAGGCTTTTGCATCTACAACGGAGTAGGATGCATTATTGAATAGAGGCATTATTATCAACTCAGAGATTTTCAAGTGCGTTATGACCATATTGCGGGTACAAATACCGTACAAAAGATTGATTTCTCTATCGAGATAATTTGAATAATCGCATCAATTTCAAAACCTTATGGGGTGGCAATTACGAAACTTAAAGAATTAAAAATACAATCGAAATGGCAATCGTGTCTACCATGAAAGAATTTAGAGGCTATAATCAAGGTAGAAGAACGAAAAAAAAACCTAGTCAAAAGCTTCTTTCTCTCTTGGCACACATTCCAGAAAACATTGTCCGACTGTTGTTTTTTTTATTACCATTTGTCCCTTATAACTTTCGGAGTCAAATTGTCATTGCGTTCTCTTCTATAGTGCCATCGATTAGAATTGGGATTTTGTACTCACCTTCATCTAAAAGCAGTTTGGTAAAAAACAAAATCTCCTAAATTGCTATCATGTTTGTCCTATCGGAGAAATTTGCTCAATTGCAATCTCATTTGTTCTCAATTTGACATACCGTGCCATTCAAAATTCTGATACCTTCATTGGTATTATTTGTATCGATTTTTTTTTACTCTTACAGGCTTAAGTGTAGTACCAATAACTCCATCTATTTCTTTTGGATGAATTTCCTTAAATTATATTTTCTTTTGTATTCTTTGGTTAAAAAATTAAAAATTGAGATTGAGATTTCTTGGATCTCTTTTCCCCAAGTACCCTTAATATTGTAGCCCCAAATATTCCTTCTAATGAGTATTTCGTAACCTTTATCTTTTCTATTATCGTTACAGTATGTGTAATACCAAAATTATTATTAACTTTTACTCTAAGACTCTTTGATGAATCGCTTGATACTTCATGTGCTATGCTAAAATTTTAAACTTTGACATTATTCTTTCGGTATTATTCAGCCTTTTGTTGTGCTTACTGTAGCATCTGTCTATAGTTCTTCGAGTGACATTTTATTCAATTTTGAATAAATTATCTCAATGTCATTATTTAAATTTATTCCTTTGGATGTGATGGTAGAATCCCTCCAATATCTTTAATTTGTCCACATTTACCCTGTGAATATATAGAATTTATTTTTGGGATTTATTATGATATGAGTTTAAATTATTAAAGAGATTTGATGAACTATGAACAATACGTAAGAATTGGAGGAAAAATTTAAAGATACAATCTCCATACTATTCCATGATTCTGTTAATTTTTGAGAACAAAAATCTTTTAAGGGGGGTAGATTATATCATCTTAAATATTTTTAGTTTATAATTTTTAAAAATAAATTGTCTAATTAATTCTGATAATTGTTTAACTAATTTAGTAATTATTTTTGGGTTTGGAATCTTATAATTGGGCTGAAAAATATGAGCCTAGAGTGTTTGAACCATTAAACAAGGTTTAGGTACTCGAACCATCAAAATGAAATTAAATTTAAAAAGCGGTCAAAATATTAAAAATTAATACTAGACTTTTAAGTGATATTATAAGGATAATTAGATAAATAATTAATTAATATTTTAATTAGAGATAAATAAATGAATTTATATATACATTTATGGCAGAATGTGTTTCTATAGATCTATACATATAAGTTTGGTATGCTTGAAATAATAATAGTTGGTTAAGTGATTATTCTTGTATCTGATCAATGAAAACTGATAAATTATTCTTCGCGTTAACTTTATTGGCGTGCGTATATTTTAATGGCACTCTATAGATAAGTAAAGAACAGTGTATGAAGAGTCTACGGTATCTGGGTGTATAGAAGTTTGTGGGACCGTAGAGTAATCTATACTTTTTCAATACCAATTTTATTCCAGAGGCTGAGGTCATTGATATTGATGAAGGATGCTTATAACCTAGTAACCATCGTAGATGATGATATATGGGATATCATTTGACGAGGGGTATCACGAATGGTATGGCATGCTACTGGTACAGTTTCTGGGAGGACTGTAGGGGTAGTTGATACCATGGATAACCTCGTTACACTTACCCAACCATTGGAGGTGTAAATACGCAACTTTTGATTCACTATAGTTGAATAAAGTCCAGGGATATTCTTATTATCTCGTATAGTCATGACCTCAAATTGGGTGAATAATCAAATTCTTATTATCTTGTACAATTGGTCGAAGTCGTTGATATTAAAGAGGGATACTTATAACCATGTGACCATCATAGGAGATGATATCTGAGATATCATTTGGCGAGTGATATCACTGATGGTATGGCATGCTACAGGTAAGTCTCTGAGAGGACTATAGGAGTAGTTGATACCATGGATAACTTCGTTGCATTTACCAGCTGTTGGGGGCATAAATACGTATCCTTTGGTTCACTATGATAGAATAAGGTTCAGGGAGAATCTTATTATCTCGTACAGTCGTGACCTCATATCGAGCTGATGATCGGATTCAATGGAATCCATATTGCTTCTTGATATCCAGTTATTCATATGGCTTTTGAGTCCTGGATACGACATATTATGGAATCTCGGACAGTAGTTGGTACATCATCTGTTATTATTAATTTTATTCATTATTTTATCGTCTCAAATGTTTTATTATACTCCTCTATTGTTGTTTATTTTTACTTGCTAAGAATTCGACTCACTCTTATATTTTATAAATTGATAGTAGGATAAAAGACATCAAGTGTTATTAGGTAAACTCCGGGTAGAGATGATCTTAGAGATTGAGGCTTCCACGATAGATATTTAAAATTTTTTATTTAGTTTGACTTTTATTAAATTTCCTTTATGAGAATTGATATTTTGAGACATTGAAGTTATTTATTGAAGTTATCTACAACTGTTTTGGATATTTATTTAATGATACACTTATGATAATTATTGATGGTGTCTTAAATAATAGTATTAAGTTCATTTAATTTGCTTGATGACGTGTAATTGATGATTTCGGATAATTTGAGATTTTCATCGTGACGATCCGGGTTGGGTTCGGGGATTTGAGCTCAGGTCGTCACAACTACTACATTAACTTTTCTCAGTTGTAATCAATCTCACAATCGTAGTCACTTAAAAGATCCATCCACCCACATCCACCTGCGATAGGAAGCAGTCGACTAGTTCCTAAAATATTCGTATCAAATTTGGTTGCAGGAAGTAGAACCAAATCAAAGCATCTCATTTGAGGGTCAGAGTGAAGTATAGACACATGGTGGCGGTATCTAGGCCCTAAAAGCCTAGTAGGGTGCAGAAATGATTCAAATGGTCAATCAGATTAGAACTCTCATCATAGGGTTCCAGGGTTGATATCTTAAACTTATAAGGGGGTGGCTACATTCAGATCTCCCTCATGAATGTCAACGTCCTCAGGTCGATGGAGTGTCTGTCAATATTTTCTCTAAATAGTTGCTACCTAATCTTCCTTATTCTCTCTTCCACTTGAGAGGACAACGCAATCCTCTTTGCATTGAAGAGAGTCTCAACTCTGAATTGTTTGGAGAGACTTGCTAGATTGGGTGGCTATGGACCCTCATTGGGTAGTTGTTGCAAGAGGCTTTTCCTTAGGCTGGTGGCCTCCGGTCGTCTCGGGAGTAGCGTGAATTCTACCTCTCTGGATTTCGTCCCATGCTCTAAGACTTAGACGCCTTCTTAGCTTTGCCTATGCCCTATTGCTCATGACTGCTGGGGCGTCGAGGTCGTCATCCCACTAGATCTCCTCCTTTGTGGGTTGTCTCCTCCTCCGGCTTCTTCTCTTAGATGCCGAGGCCTGGGAGTAGGAGGAAAGAGCCCCCAATTGTTGTCTATCTAGACTAGTGCATATAGTCTGGAATAGTTTTAACATGGTGTCCATCTGAGTAGTGAGCATCTGCACGTCAAGTGCCGGTTGTTCGTCCCCGTGACTACCTGCGGAGAGGTCATTATTATAGGAGATGACATCTCTGGCTGGTACCGTAACACTTTGGATTTTTATTTGAATTATTTTGATATTAATTGTGATTTTGGATAATTTATATATGATAAAAATTAATTAAATATTATAAAATTTTTAAAAAAATTCAAATTAGTAGGGCTAGTGCCAGAAATGCAACCAAGAGTTGTCTCGGTGTCAATTCTAGTGGACTTGCACCCAATGTGCACCTGTGTTTGCACCTAAGTACTAATTGGATAATAAAAGTGATGGTACACTAGTAATGGGCCGGCCCATGAAGGAGGAATGGCCCATATACACACGGCCCATTAGCACCTAGACGGTCAACGCCAGTCGTTGACTGGTCAAAAGGCCAATGAGCCAAGAGAAGTCCAAGAACAGGATGGCCTACTTGGGCCCAAGATGATCAATGCTTTCGTTGACTGCAATCATGTAAGACGGTCAACGCTTCCATCGACCAAAAGTATGACCAGTTGACCGTCTAAAGGTTAAGCCTCAAGTGGGCCAAGCCCAATTTGGCCCACACGACCGTCCTCGACTAGCAACGGTCTTCTCCCCTAATTTCACGCTCTTCACAGAAGGCAATCTCCATTATAATGGTTATCAGTAGATTTAATGCGCATCCCTAACAGAAGGAGCCAGAATTTTTTCCTGTCTACCGGAAACCCTAACGGTTGCAGAATACAGAAGAAAAGCAATCAATCAAGCGATTGTTATTATTATAAAAGTTCAACGCCAAAAAAGGCAACAGTTCTAATAGAACGCGGGAATTAAACCTTTCTGTACAAGGAAGACAGCCCAAAATAGTGCCTATAAAAGACCATGGAGTCCTCACTCCAAGGCAGGCTTTCATTGGCCCACAAACGCTAAAACTTGCTCGGCAAACACTCTCAAAAAACTCTCTTTTGCAAAGCTCACTTGCTTTCACAATACAGATGCTCTCTCTCTCTACCACTACGTTCCCAGGGAACTCAGTGTTTAGAGCCAATGCTCCTCATAAGCTTCCAAAACCTCTCCCATCGAGAGCACTCTTCCATCACAAATACTCTCTGTATTCTTACTTTCACCATCTTAATTCGAAGGTTATTTGCTGACTTGAGCGACGGAATATTTTTCGAAGGACAACCTCCCGTTGTCACCTAATCTCTTGTTTGTAGTGGCGTGTACAATTCAGACTCAGTAGATAGAACTAGATTCAGACAAATAATTAGATCCGAATTTGTTCAAAATTTGGATTCAGAACACATCAAAAAGAAAAAGAAAAAGAAAGGAAAAAGAAAATAATAATAATAACAATAATAACAACAACAACAACAACAACAATAATAATAATAATAATAATAATAATAATAATAATAATAATAATAATAATAATAATAATAATAATAATAATAATAATAATAAAGGGAAGGGGGGAGTAGTGTGCAGCAAAAGCAGTGGAGAAGTAGAGAGGAAAAAGAAAAAAAGGGAAAGAAAAGAGAGAGGAGAGGCTGTGTAGAGCAACAAAGGAAAGGAAGAAGAAGGAAGAGAGAGGTAGGGAGGGGAGAGAGAGGAAGCGAGGGAGAAGAAGAGGACAGAGGAGTGGCATGTTGGAGGTGAAGGAAGAGAAGAAGAGAGAATGAGCGCAGGGGGGAGGCCGAAGCAGAGAGGAGGAGAGGATAGAGAGATGGGCATGGGGAAGAGGAGAGAGAAGGTGGAGTTCGGGTACTTCAAACATACATATTATTTTGTTTAATTTTGTATTTGATAATATTCGATATAAGGTCGATGTATGTTTCCTTTAACCCTACCGTTTGTCTGATTTCGTATATGATAATATTTATTTTCAATTTAAAAATTTTACTAATATGTATGACATTTTTATACATTCTATCTATTTATTCTGTACATACATGTATGATCTATCAGTCAATTTGAGAGTTCAGTTTAGATTCTGTGATTTTTGGAGAGCTTTACTATTTTATAAAAGTCTAAAAAATATTTAATATTATATATTTTTATATTAGTATATCTGTATGAAAATAAATATGAAACTTACATTGGGCCTTACATTTCACATGCATGTGTTGAGATTGTGGTCACTACCTTTGTTATATGCTATCTGTTATTTGGATAACTCCCAATGGAAAGATATCTGTTATCTGAAATCTATTTTTGCCGTCAGGAAAGGCTCTATTTGTAGTGACCCACCCCTCTGTCTAATATTTAAATAAAATTTATAATATATTTTAATATCCTAATATATTTAACAAACTTGAGGATTGCACCTAAAATTACGGATGGTAAAATATAGTGAGTAACATTATATATGAGAGATAGGGCACATGAATGACTTTACATGTTGGTCTAAAATGCATATGGATTGGCCTAAGGTTGATGAGTCAGGTGTAACCATTCCTTAAGTTAGTATTTAAATAATCGAAAATTAGATTTAGTACATACTTTGTATTTCTGTATGGACTTGTATTTGGACTCTGATATAGACATTGATTTGAGATTCGTTGATTTTGCCCACATATAGGATTTGATATGTTTTGTACATTAGATTTTGATTATATGTTTTGATTTGGATTTTGGATTATTTGTTTATAGTACTAATCCGACTTCTGTTATATGTGGACGTGATTGGACAAAGTACATAGATGATCTTACCTGTTAGATTAAAATGCAATGGATTGGCCTAAGATTACCGGGTATAACCATTCCTCAAGTTAGTATTTAAATAATCAAAAGATAGATTTAGTACATACTTTACATTTCTGTATCGATTTGTATTCGAACTCTGATATAGATACTGATTTGATATTCGTCGATTCTGCCCACAGATGAGTTTAATATGTCTTGTATATTTGATTTTAATTATACGTTTTGATTTGGACTTTGGATTATCTATTTATAGTACTAATATGACTTCTGTTATATGCAGACACGATTGGATTATTTGTCTATTAGATCCTGTCCTGAATTACATTTTGATTAGATATCTGATTAGACATCTAATTAGACATCTGATTATTTGATTGACATTTGAATCACTTCTATTATACATATTTTTTGAGAGGACTATTTTCTGATTGATCTGATATATAATTTGAATATAAGACTACAATTAGTTCTCTAATATTGAGTTTTGTTTTGAATTTGATGATTTGACTTTTGAGTACGAGTCTGCCATCGATTTTTTGACATCAAATTTATGTCTGTTATCTATTTTGACCATCTAATTTTGGACTCCCCTTTGATTTGTCAGATGCGTTTGTTTATTATATGTATCTAATAATTGCTACGCTCTATACTCATGTTTTCTATCTTATTTATTCAAAGTAGAGGGTTTTGATATCTTTGTTAGAGATGGAAGAGATATGACGTGACACCATGTATTCTAGTGAGTATCGCATCTATTTAGATAGATGATATCGACTACATTTTGCTTCTTTTGGATGGATTCTATTTTGGGTTATTATTTGGGTCTTTATGGATTTTATCTTTGGATATTGGGATTGACTGAATATAGGTCTATGGTTATATTTTGAAAATAGTTGAGATATTATATTATGCATTGAGCATAATTATTGTTAATTTGTCACTTTCCTTGTAATGATTATAGAATATGTCATATTTATATTATTTAGATAGTTGTCTAATGATGTCCTATAATTGGTAGGATTTGACTATTATTATTATTATTTTGGATAATTAATGTGAGATTTAATTACCTATTATTTAAAATTTAATTATTTATTGATTTAATTTGGTTGGGTTTTGTTCGTTACAAAATACTAGAGAAAAGTCATAAAAAAAGATATTTTGGATCATTTTAGATAAATAAATGATTAAATATTTGGTATGATAAGTATCATTTATGGTGCTTAATGAAAATTTGAGTCGTGAAGGTTCAGGTTCGAGTAAAAAATTGGTCATTTGGCTATGATGGGCTGCGTGGGCGATGTAATGGGTTGTATGATCTAACAGTTGGCTGAAGATTTAGCTACAATGAGAAGGTTGGCAGGTCAAAGGGCATTCTTTGGTGGAAAGATAAGAGTTTTTGGGAGTCTATTTAACTAATTTAAGGGTGCGCCTATTTCACAGTTTTGGGAGAATTTGATCCGATCAAGACTGAAGATTTGATCTAGAAGACTGAAAAGATATTCAGGGTGATTGGCTACCCATATGAGGATAAAGTTGAGTCGATGCATTTAAGTTGGAAGGCACGGTTGGCTAGTGGTGGGCCACTCGGTGTCATATCTTGGGCCAGGAGATTGAGAAGATAGCTTGGGGTGTCTTCCAAGAGGCATTTTTGGATAACTTCCTTCCATTGAGCTCTAGGAGAAATATTTTCAGAAGAAGTTAGAGTATGGAGGCTAGAGCTTAAAGGCTGGGGGCTCTCATTAGTTATCACGTTTGACGTCAGAAAGTCAAAGCAAAGAAAAGTCAATGGAAGCAAAGTCTTCTCCTACGGAGTTCCAGTTCAAGAGATCTGCTTGAAAGTATTGTGGAAAACAAATAATGTGGGACAAGTTTGTTTCTGTCAAAGTGAAGCCTGCTTCAATTGTGGTTAGATGGGCCATTTATCAAATGATCATTCAAACTCGTAGCGTCCAAATAGGAAGATGGCAGCTCCTGGCAGGGTGTTTGTAGCCACAACTCGTGATACTAGAGCCAATCCTTTAGATGTAGAAGATGTGAATGGTTGGTGTGCTTCGACACTAGTGTGGATTGTTTCAGTCAGATTAATCTATTTTGCATTTGGGGTTATAAATCTTTTAAAATTCAAGGAAGAATTGATAGGGAGATGAAGGGATTAATCTCAGCTTTTGTGATACCCCATATCTTTATTTACACTTAGTGATACATCATATTACATATAAGTCTACAAAATATATAATCATTATATAGAAGATCATATGATTGCCATATCAAATGGCTCTAACCCCGTATGAATAGAATACAATGTCAGATTCTTCAGAGATACTACTAGGTAACAAAAGTATTACCATAAAAAAAATTTACAGAAGTATAAATAATGACCATAATAATTCGCGAAAGTATAACTAAATGATCAATAGCAATATTATATTTTTTTTTATCACAAGATAGAGTATATAATTTTCTGATATCAAATTATCTACTACACTACATTACAATTCATCATCATTTGAACCTAATCAACTTTTGGCTTTAATCCTGCACGCTAGATATCAACTTATACTTGCCATCCGAAGGGTTAAGAAAAACAGTAAAAGAATGAGTCAAATGTTTAGCAAAAAATATATAACAAAGGTATGTACATTTATACTTAAAATAGAAATATATTCGCCATATGAATATGAATCATATAAAACATGTACGAACTTTTATCTTCTTTAACTTTTTCCTTTTCTTAATCAATATACTAAATCTTGTTTATTATTTATCTTTAGAGATTAGGGCTAATAAATTTTACCAACTAACAGGGTGGTTCAATTGAGAAAAAAATTATATTCAGTCAACACAATTTAAGACCTTAACCTCCTTATTACACCCCAAAGTGGGTGGTACATACTATTATATTTCAATAGATGGGGCCAAAAGTCGCCTTTATTACCCTGCGGCGCTAGGGACAATTTTTTAATTTTTACTACAATATTCTAAGGTATATCAGGGAATATTACCCTCTAAAATAATTCCTTAGTCCAATTTCTTGATTCCTTTTTCAAAACTTCTTATGGAAGCTTTTACACTTGTTCTTAATACTTTTTCTTAATTTTCTTCACTTTAGAAGAAAATAATCATATTTCTTGAAACTTATAAAGCTTCCATTAAAATCTTTCATAATAGCAAACATACAAACCATAAAATACAATCATTAGTAATAAACCGTAAGTCGTAAAAGAAATCGATGCATTGACCGGTTTAGTAACTTTAACTTTAAAATTTTGCACATATTAAAAATTCAGATTTAACATGTAGTATATTTAGTCGGTTCGATTGTTGGTTCAGGGTTAACTCGGATAATTTTTCTAGTACAATTTCTTGATAATTCGATTATCGGTTCATGGTCGATTTAACAACTGGTTCAAAGATTGGTCCATGCTAATTTTTACATTTTATTATTAATAAGCCAGTTTAATAAACTAGTTCAAAGGTTCAAAGGATTTCCATGAGCTGAAAATTTTAGCATATGCTGGGCCAGTTCAATTGCTAGTTTAAGGCTCGATTTGGAGGCCAATTCGAAGCAAATTTTATAGGTTGACACTTCAATATTATCTCAAGATATTTAGGCTAATATGGGTGCCAGTTCAGCTGATTTAGGGGCCAGTTCAAGGATGGTTCTGTGGTTGTTATTTCAGCTTCAGTATGGATGCTGTCCAGCTAGTTCGATTACTATTTAAGGCTCAATTTAGTGGTCAATTCAGGGTATCCTTGGCAACCGATTCACAGGTAGACAGTTTAGTATTATTACAAGATGATTTGGCCGGCTCGGCTATCAGTTTAGATAGTTCAAGGCCCAATTTGGTCTAATTCCCTAAGTTGCTAGGTTTAGCATCAGCATGGATGCTTTGCCGATTTTGTTACTGATTTGAGGCTTGGTTTGGTGGCTCATTCGGGTCCAATTTTATGGGTTGATATTTTAACATCATCACATTATACTTAGGCTAATATGGCTGTCAGTTCAACTGATTTAAGGCCCGATTTAGGCTTGGTTTAGAGAATGCAAATTCAGCGTCAGTATAGATATTATCAACCGGATATGTTACTGTTTAGGGGTCTGGTTCAGTGGTCAATTCGGATCTAAATTTACATGTTGACACTTCAACATCATCTTAAAACACTTAGGCTAATATAGCTGCCAGTTCAACCGATTTTGGCTCGATTTATGCCTAGTTCAGGGTCTGCAAATTCAACATCAGCATGAATGCTATTCTATTGATTCTATTGCTATTTAGGAGCTCGATTTAGTTACCAGTTCAAGATAGTTTTGGTAGCCAGTTCGCAAGGTGACACTTTAGTCTTAGCTCATGAGATTTTGGCCAGTTGGCTATCGATTCAGCCAATTTGGGAGCCGATTCAGTCTATTTTTCTCAAACTGTCAAATTCAGCATCAGCATCAGTAAGGATGCAGGGGTGGGTTTTGCTGCTTATTTGAAAATCCGATTCAGTAGTCCATTCAACCTATTTTCATGGGCTGAATTTACACATCAATAAGGGACTTAGCTAGTTGGTTACTAATTTGAGGCCGGTTTGGTGGTTGGATGGGGGTCTGTTCAGCTGATTTACAGTAAGGTGTTTAGCTTCTGATCTTGTTCAAGTTGGTGTTCCAGCTCATTTTAACATTCCATTTCTTATGCAAAAATGATGATATAATAAAAATAGTAAGTAATCTAAGTATTTGAGTAACAATACTTAATGAGAATTCACAAAAATCAGCAACAATTGAAGGAAGGAATTAAAATACACTTGCCAAAAATTAAGTTTTGCTTCCCTTGCTTTTCGTTCAACCTCTTTTGCTTCCCGATTCTGCCTCTCTTCTTCCTCCTGGTTTTCCTTATTTCTCTCTTTCTCTTCTTTCACGTGTCTCTTCCTCACTTCCTTCTTCTCTTCCTTAATTTTTCTCCACTGATTTTCTATATAAAAGCTCCCGAATCAGCTTCTTCCCTTCCCTTTTCTTGCCACAATTCATGTTTGCTGTCTATTTCTCTTCTTCCCACATATTTATGGCCTTAAGAAAGTGCCTTGTGTTGGTGTATTAAGGCGGCCGTGTGTGTGTTAGTTTCTAGTGCCACGTGTTGCTTTTCCTATTAATTATTTGGAACTTATAATGCTGCATTTTTTTAATTCCCTTTGCTGATGTTGCTGAGGTGCTGCTGTCGTGTGGCAGCCTCCTCCTTGCTGAATTTTGCTAATTTTAATCCTTTAGTGCCACGTTTCATTCTCCTAATATATTTCCTAAATTTACCTAAGTGTGTGTATATTTCCTATAGAATAATTGGAAGTAGCTGAATTCATTTGCTGCTGAAGTATTATTGCCGTGGACCTCTTGCCGAATTTTGCTGAATTATTGAATTCCGCTGCTGTGTGTGTTGTCTTTCCTTGTATCATGTGTGTGTGTTGCTTATTTACTATTAAATTATTGAAATGTAATGCTGCTGAAATCTTACTAAAATATTTGGAAATTCAGCTGCCGTGGGCCATTTGTATTTTGCCGATGAATTCTTGCTGAATTCAGTTGAATTTTGGGACTGCCATGTGTCTGTTGAAGTCTTGTTTTATGTGTGGATTGTGCTCTTGCTGAATTATTAAAAATTCAGCTGAATTTTGATATTATATGCTGCCGAGTTATGTAGCATGTTGCCGTGTGTGTGATGTGCTGATTTATATTGAATTTTACTTAATTGATTTGATTTGTACTATATTTAATCATCAAAGTTGAATTCGGTTACTAATTGGATGGAAATTCAGTGGCCGGGCTATCTTTTTGTTAACTGAAATTAATTTGGTTACTATCAATTGAAAATTTGGCATCCGAGCTAACTTCTTGTTATCCCAAAATCAATTCGATTGATAATCGGTTGGAATTTCAGTGGCCGAGTTGTTCTTTTATTAACCATAATTAGATCGGTTGTTGACTAGGTCCATTAGATAATTTTTCGTGTTACCGTTGTGTCTCGGAGTGAACCTCTGACTTCCGGATTATACCATAATCAGCAGAATGAATATTGATTCTTACTAAAATTATTAAATCGGTGAAAGTCTTTAAGTCCACATATTTTAATTTCAATGTTTAATAGTTTTATGATATCAGATTATTTAATCTAAATTTTTCTACATCTTTTGACCTCGATTTCACATTTGTTTAATTAATTATGATTTGCTTAATCGGAAAAACCTCAGACCTTACAGCTTTGCATGCAAATGATTTGATAAAAAATGAATGTTGAGCATATTCGGTACATGCGACCACATATGGGAGTCATTCTGTGGTCATTTAGGATATTCAAATTATATGCAAGTTTGAGGATGTTTTCTTTTCAAAGGATTAGTCTAGATTATTTTTCAAATCAGGAAATTGAATTTGCTATTGAGGTTGTGTTAGGATTGGCACCGATTTTGAGAACTCCATGTGGATGACCCAGTTTGAATTGAAGTAGCTAAAGCAGCAATTACAAAAATTGGAGAAAAGGGATTCATTTGGTCAAGTGTCTTTATCGTGTGACACTCTTGTATTATTTGTGAAAAAGAAAGATGGGTTGATGTGGTCATGAATGGATTATTATAAATTGAATAGGGTCTCAATCAAGAATAACAAGATTTATTTAAGAGTTGATCATTGGGGATTGATGAATGATTTGTTTAATTAATTGCAAAGGGCTTAGTGTTTTACTAAAATCGATCTGTGCTCGTGATATTATCCGTGAGGATTAAGTGGAAGTATGTGCCTAAGATAGTCTTTAGAGTGAGGTATGGCCATTCTGAGTTTTGGTAATGCCTTCTTCATTATCAAATGCACTGGCATCTTCTATAGATATTATGAATTAGATCTTTTGGCCATATATGAGTTAGTTTGTGATTATTTCATCGATGATATTCTGATTTGTTCAAGAAATTTTGAGAAACCTGAGGCCCATTGAATATAGCATTGCAGATTCCAGGGAAAATGCATCTATTTGCTAAATTGAAGAAATTTGATATTATAGTTGGAGAAAGCATCATTTCTGGGCATTATTTCTAAATGGATATATCTGTGAGTTTGTAATAGATTGAAGTGGTGGTATATCTATGGACCCAAAGAAAGTGAAAGCGGTGGTTAATTGGGAGAGATTGATGAATGTTGCAGAGATGCAAAATTTCTTAGATTTAGCTGCATATTATGGGTGGGTGTTTGAAAATTTCTCAAGAATTGTGGTACCTCTGACCCGATTGATATAGAAGAAGATGCTTTTTATTTAGAACGACGGCTATGAGGACAATTTCCAAGAATTAAAGAGAAGATGGTCATCGGCACCGATCTTGTCGATCCCTAATAGATCGGGTAGATTTGTTGTGTATTACAATGTTCCCAAGAAGGGTTTGGGGTGTGTTCCAATGTAGCGAGGTCGGGTGATTGCCTATGGGTCAATGTAGCTGAGAGTTCATGAGCAGAATTACCCCACCCATGGTTCAAGGTTAACAGCTGAGATCTTTGTCTTGAGAATTAGGAGATATTATTTGAATGAAGAGGAGCTTGTGGCTTATTTTGATCATAAAGGTTAGAGGTTTTTGCTTTCACGGAAGGAGTTGATTTTGCAGCATCATAGGTGGATCGATTTGCATGCTAAATACTAAGGAGTTAAAGGAAGAATTAACGAATGAGGCCCATAGATTGGGGTTTGCAATTTATCCCAGAATGAATAAGAAGTATTAAGATATGAGGAAGAATTTTTTGTGGTGGAATAAGAGGTGTGAGATTGTGGTTTCTATGGCATGCTGTATCGTGTGTTTGTAGGTGAAAGCTAAAGAAGCCTCTAGGATTTTTCGTGTCCTCTGTTCGCCCCAATTGGAAAGAAGCATATTCTGATGGGTTCTATTTTGGGGTGGCTTAGGTGGCTAGGAATATGGACGTTATTTTGGTGATGTGGTTTGGATGACATGGTTAGCCCATTTCTTGTTAATTCGGAAGATGTGTTCGAGGGTTAAGTTGGCAATTAACAAGATGATGTGGTTGTACGGTATTCTAGTTCTAAAGTTTCTGATTGTAATTTAAGGTTGTGTCAAAGATTCTAGAAATTTTACATAAAAAATTGGGTATCAAGTTGGAATATAGCATGGCAGTAAGTTCACAGTCAAATCGTCAATTAGAGGAGCGCAGCGGAAGCACGTGGCCTCATAGCCTATAGGTCTCAAGATCTGGTTTGAGGTTGGAATAGGAGATTTGATTTGAAATCCAATTTGAGGTTCGATGTGGATGATCATACGCTTCTAAAATTGTTCTTGATAAAAGGGAATTTCAAGGTTGGCGTGAAAAGGTAATTGAAGTCAAGGTGCATTGGGTAATTTGAGAGTTTTCAGTAGATTAGAGAGGTAGCCAATAGATTGGCCTTACCTCTGAGTTTGACGAATTGTTAGGATGTATTCTATGTATGTATATTGAGTGGATTTGTATGTGATCTTTTGCATGTGGTCGGGTTTGAGCCAATGCTGATCGACAAAAATTTATTTTATGTTGAGGTTTCATTTTGGATTGTGGGATAAAAAGGATCAGGTGCTGAGAAGTAAGGTAATTCCTCTTGGTTACAGTGCTTTCAAAGGATCTTTCGGTTGAGGTAGCAGTATGGGAGTGCGGAGATGAAGTTCGGGATTATACCCCTATCTGTTTGACAATTAATTTGCGTAATTTTTGAAGATGAAATTTTTATAAGGAGGAGAGAGTGTATCACCCCGAATCACTATTTAGATTATTTTAATATTAATTATAATTTTGGATAATTTGGATGTGATGAAAATTAATTAAATATTATGAAATTTTAAAAATATTTGAATTAGTATGGCTGATGCTAGAAGTACGCCTGAGCGGCGCCTGAGTGCCGATTCTAGTGGGCTTGCGCTCAGAGCATGCTTGTATTGGCATCTGAGCATTGATTGGATAATTAAAGAAAGAAAAGGAAGATGAAAGAAATAAAAATAAAAATAAAAATAAAAATAAAAATAAAAATAAATAATAATAATAATAATAATGATGTTGATGATAATAGAGGGAAGGGGGAGGAGCAACGTGCGGTAGAACCAGTGAAGAAGTAGAGAGGGAAAAGAAAAAAAAAAGAAAGAAGAGAGAGATGAGAGGTGGTGCGGAGCAGTGAGGGAGAGGAGGAAGAAGAAGGGAGAGAGAGGGAGGCAGAGGAGAAGAGAGAAAACGAGGGAGAAGAAGAGGGGAGATAAGTGGCACGTGGGAGGAAAAGGAAGAGAAGAAGAGAGAATGAGCGTGTAGGGGAGGTCAATGCAAAGAGGAAGAGAGGAGAGAGAGGGGTGCGGGGAAGAGGAGAGTGAAGGTGAAGTTCGGTTACTTTGGAGTATTATTTTGTCAGATCTATTTGGTATAAAATCGAGGCAAGTATCATCTAATCCTTTCGTTTATCTGATTTTATGTTTGATAATGTTAATTTCTGATTTAGAGATTTTACTAATATGCATGTTGTTTTTTATACACCCTATCTGTTTATTCTTTATATGCATATATGATTTACCAGTCGATTTGGGGGTTTTATTTCGGTTCTGTAATTTTTGAAAAGGTTTACTATTTTATGAAATTATGAAAAATATTTGATACTGTATATTTTTATATTAATATATTTTTATGAAAATATGCATGAAACTTGTATTAGGCCATGTATTTTTACATGCATTTGCCGGCATTGTGGTCACTACCTCTATTATTTGCTATATGTTATTTGGCCAACTCCCAACGGAGAGATATCTATTATCTTAAATTCCTTCTCGCAGATAGAAAAGGCTATATTTGTAGTTACCCAGCCCTCTGTCTGGTATTTAAATAAAATTTATAATATATTCAAATATCCTAATATATCTGACAAATTTAAGGATTGCACATAAAATTGTGAGTGAAATAACATAGTAAGTAACTTTATCTATAGGAGACAAAATATATAGATGGCCTTACCGACTGGCCTAGAATGTAGATGGATTGACTTAAGGTTGCCAGGTCAAGTGTAACCCTTCCTCAAGTTAGTCTTTAAATAATTGAAATTTAAATTAAGTATATGTTCTATATTTTTGTATAGATTTGTATTTGAACTCTGATTTAGACACTAATTTGAGATTCGCCGATTTTACTATAGATGGGATTTGGTATATTTCGTACATCTAATTTTGACTATACGTTTTGATCTAAAATTTGGATTATCTATTTATGGTACTAATTTGACTTCTGTTATATATGCATGTGATTGGCTATTGGATTCTGTCTGAAATCACATTTTGATTGGATATCTTATTGAACATCTGATTATCTTATTTGACAGTCGAATCACTTTTGTTATATAAATACATCTCAAGAGGACTATTTTCTAATTTGATATACGATTTGAGTATGAGACTACCATCAATTTTCTAATATTAGATTCTATTTTCAATTTTACAATTTGACTTCTGATATCAACGTTTCGGATTTGTATCTATTATCTATTTATTGGTATCAAATTTGCGTTTGTTATTTGTTTTAATAATCTGATTATGGACCGTCCCTCTAATTTCATCGGACGCATTTGTTTATTATATTTATCAAATACTTGTTGAGCTCTATGTTCATATTTTCTATTTTATTCCTTCAGAATAGAGGGTTTGGATATCTTTGCAGGAATTGGACGAGATCTGATGCGGCACCATGTATTCTGATTAGTATTGCATCTGTTTAGATGGACAATATTAGCTGTATTTCTCCTCTTTTGGATGGATTCTATTTTGGGTTACTGTTTAGGTCTATATGGATTATTCTTTAGATATTGGGATTAACCGAATATAAGCCCATAATTATATTTTAGGAGTAGTTGAGATATTATGTTATATATTGAGCATGATTATGGCAAATTTGTCACATCTCCTACTATAATTATAGAGTAGATCATATTTATATTGTTCGAATAGTTATCCGATGAAGTTCTATAATTGGTTATTAGGTCTTACTGTTATTATTATTATTATGGATAATTAATCTGGGATTTAATTGCCTATTATTTAGAATTTAATTATTTATTGATTTGACCTATTTGATTATGGTTTGTTATAGGTGCGCTAGCTTATGCCATGGTATTAACCATATTTGCTTTCATAGGCATTATAGCTGGACTTTTTAGTTGCCTCCCACGGACGATGCTAATAATATATCTCTAGATTCAGATTGTCGTATGAATTAGGGAGCTGCTTAATTTTGTCTGATTGTTTGAATTGAAGCGGGTCCAATCTTTATTCTTAGAAATTTAGATCCTACATACCACGATGAACAAATAAGATGTTAGAGATCTATGGGACTCACACCCTGACATATCATTTGATACTCAAGTTAAAAATCTTTCTTAGGTGCAGAGAAAGACAAAGGAATGTAAAACATGTGGATGCAAGCGTGTGAGGGAGATTGAGTGTGTTGTGGAGGATTGGATGCTAATGATGTATCTCTAGATTCATATTGTTGTATGAATTAGGGAGCTGCTTAATTTTGTCCGATTGTTTGAATTGAAGCGGGTCCAATCTTTATTCTTAGAAATTTAGATCATACATACCACGATGAACAAATAAGACGTTAGAGATCTATGGGACTCACACCTAGATATATCATCTGATACTCAAGTCAAAAATCTTTCTTTGGTGTAGAGAAAGACAAAGGAATGTAAAACATATGGATGCAAGCGTGTGAGGGAGATTGAGTGTGCTGTGGAGGATTGGGCTTCGAGATGTACAATTCGCTAGGAGCGACTTTTGGAAGAGTGCACTCTTTAGGAAGAGCGACTTTAGGATAGGTGCACTCATAGGCAGAGTGGCTTTACGAGATCTAAATGTATATGAACCCCTGAGTGTGGGAGTATAATTTGAATTCAAGGATTGATTCTCTAATGGTGCGATCTGGTTGATTGATCGAATCCCCTTTCTCGCAGTGGAGAAGGGTATTTATAGAGGGTGCGCCGATTTAGCCTTCCTCAAGCCGTACGGTCGGTGAGAGTTGTCTGCGTATATTTATTGTAACGAACTCAGATCAAACAGGTCAATTTAAATAATTGATTACAATTCCTAAAATTTAAAATCCTAAATAAATTAAATAAATAACATAAAATTCTAAAATTCGGGTGTGACAAACTAACTACAAAGAACCCAACAAATTAAAAATTCACACAGGACCTCATCGGATAACCGTTTGGACAAAATAATTATGACCTGCTCTACAATCCTTATAAGGAGGTAACAATCCAGCCAATTATTATAATCAAACATAACATAATATCTAAATCATTTTCAAAATATAACCATGAGCTTATACCCGACCAATTCTATAATCCAATAATATCAAATATCAATTTAAATCATAATGAAATCAAAACTTACCAAATCGGACGAATAGTTGACAAATAACGTCATAACTCCTACAATGCGTCCAAATCGTCTACTCCGAAAGGATAAAATAAAAAACGTAAGCCAAGAGCTCAACAAGGATCTTATTTAAATAAAAAAGGAGTTTAATAAATCAAAAAGAAGGTCAAATGATTAAAAACTTATTTAAATGATAGAATAAATCCGAATAGTCGATAAAATAAATCTAATGAAAACCCATAATCTAAAATCCAAAATCCAATAGTAGTCTTATATTCAAGTCAAATATTCAAATCCAAAATAAATATTAAAATCATAAAACAGTCCTTATTGGGACATGTATATATATATAAATATAAATATATAAACAAAATAGAAGTGATTCAGACCGATTCCAATAGGTAAATAGCTAATTCGAAGGTCCAATCCAAGTCCAAATCTAAGTGCAAGTCCGAGTTCTAATCCGAATCCAAGGCCCCATCAGCTTGTGATTTAGGGCAGAATTCAATAGTCGGATGATCCAATAATATGCGCAAAAGCCAAAGCAACATCGTGACAGATATTCCAAAAGTTTAGATTAAAATATATAGTCAAAATTATTTATATGAGATATACCAAAGCCCAACTATTGGCAAAATCAGCGAATTTTAAATCCAAGTTTAAAAATTCATGTTCAAATCAAAGTCCAAAACCAATCAATACAGAAATACAAATCATGCATCAATTCGGGTTCTCATTATTTAAAGACTAGTTTGAGAAAATGTTACATATAATCCTGGTAACCTTAGGCCAAATCAAATGTAGATTAGGCCAGCATATATGGCCATTCATATATATTAGGATGTCCGACTATATTACAAGGTCAAATCAAATTATCCAAATTGGAAGGGCCACTACTCCAAACATTTCTTGCTAGCAAAAAGGTATTTTCAAATAACAAATATCTCCCCATCGAAAGTTAGCTAGAATATTTAATATCCAAATTCAAATGTAGTAACCACAACCTGACACGTGCATGTTACTGCACGGCCTATGCAAAGTTTTATACTAATTTTCATATACATATACTGATAAAAATATATACAGTATCCGATAAATTATTCAGACTTTTAGAAAAATATTAAACCCTCTAAAATTATAAAACCCAGTCTAGAAATACTCAAATTAGCCAATGAGCTATATATGCGTATCTAGAATAAATAGATCGGGTATATAAAAATACAAACATGTTAGAAAAATTTTTAAACAATATTCAAAACATATCAGAAATTAAATCAGACTAAATAGATGGCTTACAGATACTTGCCTCGACTTTATACTCCGTAGATCTGAAGAAAGGATATCCCAAAACACCCGAATCGAGTGTTTCTCTCTTCTACCGGCGGGCCCCCTTTCTCTCATCTGAGCCGACGCACTGCTGTCACCGCCACCGCCGCCGCTGCTGCGTGCATGGCCATTGCCGGCCTTCCCAGTGTCACCTCGCTGAGCTGGCGCCACAGCCCTACCACCGGACTCTCCTTGCGCTATTTTCTCTCTCTTTCTCGTGACCCCTACCGCGTGCACCGTTGTCGACTACTAGCGCACGGCCTCCTTCGTGTGCCGCTACTATCTACGACCCAACCCTTCTCCGCCATGCGCCACCATCAAACGGCCTCCTTCCTCCTCTCTCTTCTCCCTCTCTTCTCTTCTTCTTCTTCTTCTGCTCTCTATCTCTCCCCAATTTCCTCTTCTCTGTTTTCCCATTCTTTTTTTTTATTTTTTTACCACGTCCATATTGCCCAAAATCACGATTAATGTTAAAATAATCCAAACGAAAATCTAGAATATTACATTCTCCCCTCATAAAAATTTCATCCTCGAAATTTATGCATATTAATCATTACCTCAATTATCATACAACGAGGACATTCTTCTGAACTTCATTTTCAATCTTCTCAATAAATTTCTTCGATCAAATAATTTCTCTAAATCAAATCCTCAATAAATAGGGATATTCTTCCGAACTCATCCTCAAGATCTCTTAACACTTATTCAATTGGAAGATTCCACAAAAGCCTAATGGCCAATAGAAATATCGTATTCTTATACACCAAATCATTTCTATCCCAAAAATCGAAACCATGGCTTTAACCTAAAATACTTCTCGTCGATCAAAAGCGACTCCAACCCAGTTACATGCGAAAGATCATTCATATAAAACATATCGTATCCATCCATTAAATTCAAAAGTAAGGCCAATTTGAAGACCACGTATCTAATTTATTGAAAATTTTGAATGTCTCAATAAACCTCTACTTCAAATGAGCCTTCGTTTCCAAAACTCGGAATTCTTCTCTTCAAGATGCTTCCAAGAATATCTAACCACTCTTCTCAAACCTCCAATCGGGTTGCAATTCTGATCTCCAACTTCAAACCTCAAATCAAATCTTGTAAACGATAGCCACGAGCCTACATGCTTCCATTATGCCACTCTGATCGATCATCTGTCTCATATCACAACCAAAAGCCTCGAAGTAAGAATATCTTGCAATCTCCACTTCAAGATAGGCAAGTGATAAGCCGACTTCATTAGCTCATCCATCATCTATCTCAAATCTCAACAAACAATGAGCCGTCTTCATCAACTAAACTATAATTAGTTAGCTTAACCTTATCCAAATGATCATTAAAATCCTTTACTGTTTGAGATAAACTCAAAATAAAATCTTGAAGGCTTCTTCTTCTCAACTTCTTTCTTTAGGCATTAGACACCTCTTACCGTGGCTCATGACCAAATTGCCATCAAACTCTCTATCCACTCTATTAGGTGGAGATTCTTCGACGTTCCTTTCGAACTTGGATCATTCCAACTCAACCATAGTTGCTGATGACCTCATTTGCTCCCGAGCTTCTATCCAATCAGCTTTCGAGTTTTTATCTAATCGGTCGAGACTCTAATGAGAAAATTCTTGAAAATATGCCTTCTCTCAAACGTGCAATAAAATACACTCATACAGAAATATTCAAGATTTCCTACTCAATCGCTTCCAACTTTATAATGACTCGTCCAAAAAGGACATCACCTCTGATCTTCATAGATACTCTTTTCGTAAATAGAAGTTCCATTTAGGATTCAATCCTGACAATAAAGAGAGGAAATTCCTTTAGCCTAATCTTCATACTGGCATTCTCGTCACAGTACCTGCATGCAAAATCCTCCAGATTACGTCGCATTCCAAACTTTCCTTGCATAATGCACCCAACTATGCAGAATCCAAACACACCTAGATGTTTTTCAGGAGCATCACTAAGCACTACCAATCTTTCTAATCCACGGGGATTGACAAAATCGATGTGGACAATGATTTATTCTTCGATTACTGAAAGCTTCTCTCACAAACATCACTTTAAAAAAATACGGATCGCTTCTAGTCTAAGGGTGCCAATGACACTACAATCCTCGAGAACTTTTAACAAATATCAAATTATAACCGATTAGATCCAAGAAACTCTGCACTCCCACAACCTTAGCAAGTCTTTTCCAATTGCCACTGCTTTCTTCTTCTTCAAATTTCTAAATGTCACATTAAAACCACATGACCCAAACTGACACCTTCTCCAACTATAATTTATACCCCTTTCAAAATGTTGACAAAAGATTGCCTTTTTCTCAAAATCTATAGCAAAGTTCCTAATCGGGTCTCATACTCTTCAAAATGCTACAAATAAATTAGAATATTATTGACAAAGCCATCATAACTAACCCAAATACGGTCAAAAAATCCAATCGATAAAATCCATAAAATATGCTAAAACATTCGACAACCCAAAAGCGCCATCAAAATTTCGCAATGGCCACACCTTGACCTATAAGCTGTCTTATGCACATCTTCCCACTTAATCTTCAACTAATAATACCTCAACAGAGCACGATTTTAGAGAAAACCCAAACTTCTTGGAATGGATCAAGCAAATCTTCGATCCTTAGGTGGAGACACATATTCGATACCCAAATAATCTAAGCGTAAACTCATCGATCCAAGTTTCTTCACCAAAGAGCACTGAAACACTCCACGCCAAGACACTTGGCCAAACAAAACTTTTCTCAAATAGATTCTGTAATTGCTATTTCAATTCCTCAACTTAGACAAGACTACCCCATACGGAGCCTTCAAAATAGGCGCAAATTCAAGCACAATATTGATAGCAACTTCGATCTCTCGATCTGCAGATAATCCAAACCAATCCTCAAAAAAACATCCTCGAACTCGTGGATGACCAAAATATCTTCAATGATCACAGAATAACTCTCAAATGTGACCATATATGCCAGATAAGCTCAGCATCTATCTTTTAACAAATGACTCACATGCAATGCCGAAAATCAATTATTAAGCCTTTTTACTAATTCTTCCTTAAAACTTAGAGGACTCACATTTCGAAATACAAAATAGAATGGTACTACCAAAACAGTCTTTCACGACTAAAGATCCAGCTCTAACTTCATGAGCAGCAACTACAAATGCTTCGCTTGGAACCGTTTGACTCTTATCTGAACGTCTGGAATTCGGACACTTGAAATTTAAAAGATCCTTTGACAAATGGCATATTTGACTGCATTTTGTAGCAGACTCTATTTCTGATGAAGCAAACTCATCTCGTGCACTTCTTCCCGCTAAACTTGCAGGTTGACCTTGCAAACTTGAACTTTAGGAAGAAAGATTTTGTTTCATCTGACTTTCCGTAACTTGTCCTTTGGAGAATAAACGAATCCATCCTTCTAATGCTGACTCAATACCTTGATTTCTTCTGGAATTCTTCTCCCGAAACTACTCCTACCCGATCAACAAAGCCTAGTCCAGCTCTTGCAATGAGTCAAGAGTTAGGATGGTACCGATTGCTTCCAAATTGAATTTTAAAATCCACAGTTACTATCATGCTTCAACAAATATTTCAAATTCTTTAACATCTTCCTAAGCATTGTTTTAGGAGATCGAACTATGAATTCTTTGTTCTTCGATTCTTCAACGATGAAAGATTTGTGAAGACGATTATCCACCCGATCATAGCAACGAGTGGGAATGGACAACCTTGAGTCTTCCTCTCACTCAGCCATAGCTTCAGACCTTTACATGATCAGCATCTTCACTGCCAATAAAATCAGACCTACACTTCATTGTCCGATCTTCTAATAGAGGTTATCCACCAAGACTCTACAGCTTTCTCTAGCAAAGAAAACGACTTGACTTGACATGACCTTCTTTATCTTTATCTGCGACTTTTAATCTTGAATAATCTTCATTTCTTCGATCGAACACAAATATCACTTATCGCTTTGCGCAAGCCATCCTTGCACAAAACCATGCTAATCGTCTCTATATCGTTCCAATTTTTATCGGATGTCTCCGAAGAGACATTCCAAGCGATCTTCTCATTCACTTAGCCGAAGATAAGGCGTTGTCATTGGCTCGCCTGCATCTACTCAACCATCCTTATTACATATAGACCCACCCAGGTCTCAGACCACCATGGTCTTACACAAATACTTTTACTCTTCCCTTCATCATCCCTAAGTCACTGCTTACCTTTCTACTGATAACAATCTCATTCTATTTCGCGAGATTTCAGACTAACCAGTTCTATTACCTACGTCTCTGCCGATCAAAACCTGCTTTATTCTTGTGAGATTTTGGATCGACCAATTCCATCACCTACCTCTCTACCGACCAAAACCTCCTTCTACTTTGTCAGATTTCAGACCAACACCATTCAAAGCCACTACTCTTTCAAAATTGCAAAACCTAAAAAAATCTCCATATATATGTAAAAATCAAACGAAATTCTCATTCAACTGCTATATCAAACCATACATTGTGTCACTTGCGTGATCCATTATGATCAGGCAATCATCCTTCCAATCCAAACTCAAACTTTCACAACTTGACCTTCTAATTCAAATCCAAATCTCCATAACTCAAATTTTCTATTATCAACCAAAAACATTACTTATCAAGCCCAAATATTCAGTCTAGTATTTATCCAAAATGATCCAAAATACCTCTCATTATGACCTTTCTCTAATACCAGTTTTGTCACGAATTCAAACCAAATAAGTCAATTTGAATAATTAATTATAATTTTTAAAACTTAAAATTTTAAATAAATTTAATAAATAACACAAAGTCCTAAAATTAGGGTGTGATCACTGGATGGTATTAGATCACTGGATGGTATTAGCCCTAATTGCCCATTTATCACTGGATGGTATTGATCATACTTCACGAGTCGATCACTGCACCTATTGGATTTTGGACTAAGGGAGTGTAGCGGGTTAAATTTTTGGGTCGACTCATGGGTCACCATACCCATCATTTATGATTTGATTAAAAGGAATCATTTAGTTTTTTTTGGGTGGTAAAAATCCTATAAATTATATCTTCCAAAATCCTAAAAAAAAAAGATATAATTTTTTTACAAATTGCTATGAGTTTTTTTTTAGTAAATTTCAATTTATGTTTTCTTTAAAAAATGTAGTCTAAAAAGATATTTGACAAAATCTTTAAACTATAACGTTTTTTTTTTTCGAAACACCCCCTTAGAAAAAATATTTAAGCATTTTTTCATTTATCTTTAGGAAAAAAACAACCTTAACATAAGGACAAGAAGCATAAATTTTATAGAAATGTTTAGAGATATCCTTTAAACGTTCCTGAAATAATTTTAGATAATACGATAGTTATTTGTTTATCTATTCTCATTTGTCTATTAACATAAATAGTTAGGATATCACATTATCTAAATGCAAATAAAGGATGCCCCCATTCCAATCTAAAAGCATGGGTTCAACTTGCTATGCAAAAATCACCATGCAGTCCATTGATTTTAAATATAGTCTCAATTCATATTATTCTATCAGATTCAAGATGAAATATGATTACAAAGGATGAGCCTGATGTGGACAATTAAGAGATAATCCTCCAAGCATATAGTCAATTATAATAGACTTAAACCTTTTTATTCACCAAGTAAACTACGATCTATAGAGATATTAGGTTATAAAGTTCACAAAATCTAGATTAAATAAAACAATAACAGCAACAACAATAAAGAATTTAGGAATATAGAATACCGAAAATATGAAACACAAGCTGAAATATTGGACGGTGAAGACCCCTTACACGTCTGATCTCCTACTGCCCCAGATTTATAGTAGAGACCTTCCAATCTTATAAGAAAGATAAGCATCAATACAAGCATACTGCACCTGTTTATGAGACAGCCATGGCTTATCCCACTTGCTCAAATGTGATCTTCTTTGGCTTTTCATACTCCATGCCAAGCACCTCTTTTGCCAAATAAGCCAGCCCAGCGTTACGAAGTTCCCTCCTACGCATCATGTTAGATACAAGCCATACACCACTAATGCATGTACTTTTATGTATATATCATTGCATTCCTCACATCAAAGCTGATGGTCAGTAAAAAAAATGTGTGTATTATGATAAACTTTTGAATTTTCCTGCAATTTACACAGCTATTTTGATACAATTTACACGTAAAAATGACTGTTCATAGTATAATTCGAAAAGAATTACATATTTGAATTTTGATGTATTTTACATAGCTATTTCAATGTAATTTACACGTAAAAACGTTTATTCATAGTTTAATCCCAAAAAAATTGCATAACTGAATTTTGATGCAATATATATGTAAAAATGACTGTTCATAGTCTTATCCATACATTTTGAACCCGTTACCTTAAGAAATCATGGAATAGGTTGGAATATGGATTCAGGTTGGAATTCAAAATGAGTTGACTTGACTCCATACTTATCAACTACAATGAGGGGGCGGTTTAAAGAGATTGTCACCCATGTGTTGGGAAGTTACCATGATTAGAGGTTGTGGGAGGTTACTGTTGGGGTTCAACTAGGATACACACATTCCTATGCAATGGAACAAAAACTCAAACCCTCTATCAATCATCGAATTTTTGAGTACAAGAAATACAATAATATACAATGTTTTAAATGTAAAAAATTCTTTATAATTAAAAAAAAATCATTGAACAAATTTCAAATAAATCTACTATAATGATAATAGTGCCGATTACAAAAAAATCCATTCCGAAATCCTTTCACTGTAATCCCAAGTGAAGAATAATTGATTACAACCCCCTCAACACACCCAACAATTCACAAAAGAAAATATAACAAGAAACAAAAGTAATTAAACGAAATACACGTTAGAAATCCATGTTAGAAATATGTCCTATATGGCATATAAATTATTGATTTATTGAATTGATTAAATAGTCCTGTTGGTTTATATTTATAATAAAGAGAAATTTTTTAAAAGACACGCCCGTTCAAGACGTATCTTTTGGTGGAAAGAATAAATTATTTCCCAATAGATATGTCCTTTAGTAAATGACTATGTCTCTATGAGACATGCCTGTTGAGCGAATGAATATCACTTCTCAATAATTATGACTGTTCATGACGTATTTATTGGGCGAAAGGAGAAGTATTTTAGTAATTTGGGAATGGTCCTCTCTCCCTCTATAAAAGGACGTCCTTGGCTATCATTTTAAAGATACACACAAGATTTGTTAAAGTTCTACAAATCATAAAGAGAAGAGAGAGAAATCATCACCTGGTTCTTCGAGACAAGAATAATTATAATTGTACGTAAAAGCTTATCGATTATGGATCCAGGTACATACATTTATTCTTTATACTTGAATGTTTGATGGAGAAAATATGATAATTAAAATCCTGTGAATTAAAGTTATATCTCACTAAAGTTTTCTAATATGTGGTATCAGAGACATTGGTTCTAATTATCGTATTTTTTTTTATTATGACATTTTAATAGTTATCATGATAAAAGAAATTTGTGAATTAATTTACGTTGCTAATTCATGATGGATTCTGTGTGCACATATTAGATTTGGAGACAAAACTAATAATATATATATATATATATATATATATATTTGATAAAGTGGTAAAAGAATTCCTGAACCAATACTAATTTCCATTCATGGCTTCTGTCTGCCGTGCCGGGCTATTGTTCATTTCTACTTTCCTCCGAATCCACAGTTGACCGCCCAAATTTGGCTATTAAATTACCCACCGGTATATATATGACTGCCGGATTTTGCGTCAAAATCTGATGCGAAAAGCATTATTGATTGCCGATTATTAGATTGGATCGTTGCCGGTTGCAATTTGTCGGTTCACTCAGTGCCGGTTAAAACCAGTTAGTAGCGAAGTTTAACGGCGGTAGTCGATCGGCACCGTTGCAAGGGATTTTAGGCAGGAATTGAGAAATCGAAACAATAGAAAGAAGATCTACTATTTCAAATGACTATTTGGTTTATCTATAAGAATTTGAATATGATATAGGGATATATGATGATCCGATTTCTTTCTAACAAATCATAGAAAAAAATGATTCTTCTAAATGGATTGATGCCATAAAAGTTGAGTGAGAATTAATGGCACATAATGAAGTCTGGAATCTTGTTGAATTGTATGAGGATTGCAGAACAGTTAGTTGTAAATGGGTATTTAAAATCAAATGCGACTCTAAAGGCAATATCGAACGATATAAGGCTAGACTTGTTGCTAAAGGTTATACTAAAAAAGATGATATTGATTATAAGAAGACATTTTCTCCAATTTTTAAAAAGGACTCCTTAAGAATTATAATGGCATTGGTAGCACATTTTGACTTAAAGTTGCATCAAATTGATGTAAAAATTTCTTTTCTAAATGAAAGTTTAGATGAAGAAATTTATATGAAACAACCCGAATGATTCTCTATCAAAGGACAAAAGAACTTAGTTTACAAAATAAAGAAATTAATATACGGATTTAAACAAGCCTCACAACAATGGTACCTTAAATTTTATGATACCATTTTATCCTTTGGTTTTACAGAAAACACCGTTGATCGATGTATATACCTGAAGGTCAGTGAGAGTTAGTTTATATTTTTGGTTCTACATATTGATGATATATTACTTACAAGCAGTGATCTTGAGTTGTTACATGAGACTAAGGGCTATCTCTCTAAAAATTTTGATATAAAAGAAATGGTGAGGCAACTTATGTGATAGGAATAAAAATATTCTGAAATAGATCACATGGATTATTGGGATTGTCTCAAAAAGAATATATCAAGAAAATTTTAGAGAGATTTGGGATGGAGAACTATGCAGCCAGTATTGCTCCAGTCCAGAAAGGTGATAAATTCAGTTTAATGCAATGTCCACAAAAATGAATGGGAACAAAATCAAATGAAAGATATTCCTTATGCGTCTGTTATAAAAAGTTTGATGTATACACAAACTTTCACCAAACCAAATATAAGTTTTACGGTTGGTATGCTCGGACGATATCAAAGCAATCCTGGTATAGATCACTGGAAAGTTGCAAAAAAAGTGATGAGATACTTACAAGGAACAAAAGACTACATGCTTACCTATAAGAAGTTTGATCATTTAGAAGTGATAGAATATTCAGATTCAGACTATGCTGGATGTTCAGATACCAGAAAGTCCACATCTGGATATATTTTTCTTTTGGTTGGAGGAGCTATTTCATGAAAAAGTGCATAGCAATCTGTAATTACTGTGTCCACGATGGAAGCAAAGTCTGTGGCATGCTTTGAAGCCATTATACATGCATTATGGTTACGAAATTTTATTTCAGGACTTGGAATTGTTAACAGTATAATCAAGCCGCTGAAAATTTATTGTGATAATTCCGAAACAGTTTTCTTTTCAAAGAACGATAAGTATTCAAAAAGTACTAAACATATGGAAATTGAATATCTTGCCGTTAAAAATGAAATTCAAAAACGAAAGGTGTCTATAGAGCATATTAGCACCAAACTTATGATTACAGATCCATTAAGTAAAGATTTACCTCCAAAAGTATTTGTTGATCATGTTGATAGTATGAGTCTTTGTCGTTACCCACAATGTAACAAAATTGCTCTGACATTTGAGATCTCATATAATATGTTTCTGATATATCCTATTTATTCCATATTATTCGAACTTAAAATTTTGGATTAATGATAACAGAAACTATCTCTCACTAAGATATTATTGTTGGATCGTATGATATTTTTCATTCAAGACTTGATCACGTAATTTACAGGTACTGTGGTACATGAAAGGAACTATGTCGCATAATGATATACAACCGCCATGACTCACATATTTCAATTACTTGATTATAGTATTATAATATATAAACTATTAATGGATTATAATATTGCGCACTTAAATTTTATTTTAATTAATTCAAATAAATATTATTGTCATATGGGCCAAGTGGGAGAATGTTAGAAATATGTTCCATATGGCATATAAATTATTGATTTATTGAATTGATTAAATAATCCTATTGGTTTGTATATATAATAAGGAGAAATTTTCTAAAAGATATGCCCGTTCCAGACGTATCCTTTGATGAAAAGGATATGTTATTTTTCAATAGATATATCCTTTAATGAATGAATATGTCTCTTTAAAATATACCCGTTGAGCGAATGAATATCACTTCTTAACAATTATGACTGTTCATAACGCATCTCTTGGGTGAAAAGATGAACATTTTAATAATTTGGGAATGGTCCTCTCTCCCTCTATAAAAGGATGTCCTTGGCCATCATTTTAGAGATACACACAAGATTTGTTAAAGTTCTACAAATCATAAAGAGAAGAGACAGAAATCATCACCTGGCTTTTCAAGACAAGAACAATTATAGTTGTACATAAAAGTTTATTGATTATGAATCCAGGTACATACATTTATTCTTTATACTTGAATGTTTGATGGAGAAAATATGATAATTAAGATCCTTTGAATTAAAGTTATATCTCACTAAAGTTTTCTAACAATCCATTCTAAAATAACGTACCCGACCTTACCGAAAAACGGAATGCAAATCAGACCACAACCAGATGTTAAACCTCTTCCTCTTCCCTTTTTTTTTCTTTTATTTCTCTTTGTGCGACACTCTTTGTGTGAGAATTGATTTCGGAATAGCCTAAAAACGCATCAAGCATGTTTTTATACTGTAAATCATGCTTGAATGCCCGTTAGGCGTGCCTCGGGTGCGGACGCCACTAAATTCGGTGCTTGGGCACTGGTCAAGCATGCATTCGGTACTAGCATTCGTCACGCACACGAATACCGAAATCCTTGCACGACCATCGTCCGATCTTCCGATAACTATTTGTTTATTATAGAACCCACAAGGGAGTGCTGAAATCCATAAGCTATGCATCTTATTATCCAAGGTTACTTCTACTACTGATTGGCGGTTATATTTTTTTATTATAATACTCTATCCGAGAATTAGTTATTAGTATTCATTATTTTTCGTTTTGCTTGGGACCTTTAGAAAGGAATGGAGATTGCACAAAATGTACTTATAAATAATTACCCTATAAATTTTGTATATATTTATATGATGAAGAAATCATATAATAAAGAGGATACTTATTTGCACAAATGAATTTCTAGCATGTCTGGTTGTATCTCCTTTATAGAGGGTGGTTGTTTTCTAACGAGCAATGAAAGAATTCTTAGAGAAACGTATACTTGAGAAGTGAACAAAAGTGGAAGATGACGATATAGAAGAAGACCATCAGGAGACTATGTTAAATCGTTGGCTTTTGGGCTGTAAATAGGAAATACCTTTTACTTGTGATCATACTATGCAGTAAGACAGTAATTTTAGACTACTCGATGATTCTAGGCCTGTTGATGATCAATAGTCAACACAAATGTAAACAAATTTTAAATTATGTCCATCCTCTAAAACAAATGTGAAGATATTGGGAACTAAGAAATGCATGCGATTTCTCAGCTTTCTTTCTCAATTTTTAATAAGAAAAAGCATTCAATATATGGCTTTGGAGTTTTCACTGCCAACAGCTCCGGAATTCTTTCCTTCTACATATCAAGTTTTTACACATTTCTCAATTTCGTATACATATATCCCCCGAGAAAGGTAACAACAATTTCCAATAAGCAAAACCTAGTATGAGCTATTATACTTGTAATATCCCGGTATTTCGACTCGGATTATTAAATAAATTTAATAATAATAAATAATAATATATGTTTTTGGTATTAATAAATATTGTTAATATTTATTAAATAATTAATAATTAATAATAGGTAATTAATTGTATTAAATAAATAATCATAATTGATGGGTATAATAACCCGAATAACTAAAAGCTACCCATGGGATAGAGTATGGAAGCTACTAGTAACTTCAACGGTTGGATTTTAGGAAAAACCGCTATAACCGGCCGGAGGAGTTATGGAAATCACCCGGAGTGGGAAGTTAATAAACCACCCGGGGTGGAAGTTAATAAACCACCCGGGATGGAAGTTAAAAAACCAAATGCACTTATCCGGAGAAGTATAACTTCTCCGGGTAAGTTATGAAACTGAAGAGGAAGCCCTATAAAAGGAAAGGTAAACCTCAGGTGAAGGGGACTTCTTTTTCGGTCCAAGAAAATTCTCTCTTAATCTTGATATATAAAAAAGAAGAACAAAATAATATCTTTCCCTTTTATTCTCAAAAAAGGCGAATGACTGACTTGAGCGTCGGAGAGCCTTTGGGGATTTAGCCCCATTGGCCTGCTGACCATCTTGTCTGCAGTTGTGTTGTGCAGGACGTGAGTTCAAAAAGACGGAGTTTCCATAATAATCCAAGTCAGCTACCGGACCAGATCCGCTTGACCGTATCCGTCTGAACTCCGGACCAGATCCGCAACATTGGCGCCGTCTGTGGGAATCAGACAAAAAGCTTGATTCACCACTAAAAATAAAAATATAAAAAAAAGAAAAATGGTTAACACTCGAACACGCCAAAGTGCTCCGGAAATAAGTACTCCGGAGACAAATGCTCCAGCCACAAGTATACCGTCATTAGAAGATGTCGTTCCTGAAAATAACGTTCCTTTGCCGGCACAGGAAAAAAATCCACAGGATCAACTCATATAGGCAATGAACGCCCGTATGAAAGAAATGACTCAAGAGATTCAGTCTTTACGCAAAGAATTGGGACGTCAAAAGCCGGACGCCCATTCTTCTGCAACGCATGTTCCAGCTTCAATGGAACATAGGCGAAAAAAAAAATCAACTGTGCATATCCAAGAAAGAGTAGTTTCAAGAGAAAAGGGAGAAGGCCGATCTCGCTTGGAGGGCCGGTTGGGCCCAAGATCCGTTGAAGACAGCCCAGAAAGGCGAAATCCCCGGAGTGAAAGAAGACATCTGGACCAGGAGGAAGCTTCCTCCAACTTACCTCCGGACGGAAGAAATAAGCGACTACACCGGTCTGAAGCTCCTGAGGAATTGAGAGTTTATCTCAATGCCAAGAATGCCCAACATCAACAATCTGAAGCTCCAGAAGAATTGAGAACCTATCTCAATGCTAAAAATGTCAAGAATCTCCGATCTGAAGTTCCTGAGGAATTGAGAACTTATCTCAATTCCAAGAAATCTGCTGTTGAACCTCAGAGAGAGGAGAAATTAGAAAAGATGTGGGATTACCTTTTCGGAGAAAAATCTGAAGGACGGACCAGTGATCTAAGGAGGTCCCCATTCACAACAGAAATCAGGACCTGTCCATTACCCCCGAAATTCAAAATGCCAGTCATTGACACATATGACGGAAGTACTGACCCAATGGACCATTTGGATCATTTCCGGACCTTGTTGAGTTTCCAAGGATTGGATGAAATGATGATGTGTCAATGCTTCCCATTGACTTTGAAAGGGGATGCAAGAATCTGGTTTTACCGGATGCCATCAAACTCAATTCGGTCCTTCCAAGAGTTAGCAGAGAACTTTCTCTCTCAATTTGCTTCAAGCCAGAGAATAGAAAAACAACCCTGGCACTTGGCCCGTATCAAACAGGGTCCAAATGAAAACTTGAAGAGCTTCTTGTCAAGATTCACTTCTGAAGCCCGTAGAATTCCACGCCTCACTGATGAGGTGAAATTAAACACTTTTATTGCAAATCTGGAGCCAGGAGAATTTTTCAAACATTTGGCCCACACAAATCCACAAACTTTCAGAGAGGTGGAAGTTACTGCACGAGCATACGTGGCAGCTGAGGAAGCCAATGAGGCTAAGAAGCCTATCAGGGTGAATCCTCCTTATCAAGGATCACCAAAGAGAAGGAGGAACGAAGATGAAAGATCCCATCCAAAGGAGCCCAGAAGGAAGTTCAAGACTGAAACACGAAGAGAATTCAGGCCCTTTGATCCTACCCCGTTAAATGATTCAAGAACAAATATCCTGATGCAAATACGGGAGGAAAAATTCTTCAAGTGGCCAAGAGCCCCAAAGAACCCGGAAGCTGGAGATCAAAGCAAGTTTTGCCATTACCATCGCTCACCTGGGCATGGAACTGAGGAATGTTGGACTTTGCAAAGGGAAATTGAAATTCTAATCAGGAAGGGACATCTCAAGAAATTCTTGAAGAAACCAGAGGATAACCCTGGTGAAAGACTGGAAGAAGAAGAGACGGAGCAGCCACAACTGAAAAGCCGTGTGGTGGCCGGAGTGGTAAACATGATAACCACCAGACCGGCCAGGGCTCAGTCCGGTCAAATGGACATCATCCGGAGTGACAGGAAGCGGAAGTTTGAAAGTGATGATGTAATTAGTTTTAGTAAGGAAGATATGGATCATGTGAGAACACCACATTCAGATCCTCTAGTTGTATCTGCCTTAGTTTCTGACGGTAACGTGGATTACCAGATGAAACGAATCTTTATTGATAATGGAAGCTCTAGTAATTTGCTTTATTTCGATGCTTTCATTAAGTTGGGTTTGAAAATTAATCAACTCCGGCCGGCCAATGGACCACTGTACGGAGTGGGAAATGAACCAGTCACAGTCAAAGGAACCATCCAATTGGAGGTTACGTTGGGAACTTACCCAAGAACTGCTTCTCACGAACTAACATTTCTGGTAGTGGACCTGCCTTCAGTTTACAACGCAATTCTGGGTCGGCCCTGCCTTGCAATTTTTGGAGCAGTAATGTCTATTCCTCATTTAAAAATGAAGTTCCCAACATTAAATGGAGTTGGAGAGATATTAGGAGATCAAGTTACCGGAAGAACGTGTTACTTATCCCAAGTTGAAAAAAATGTTCAAGACCGGTCTGTGGAAGATTTTGACTATCGAGACGAAAACACGTTGCAACAAGCTCAGTCCGGAGAAGTTACAGATCTAATTCCTTTGGATCCAACAGATCCGAAAAAATGCGTACAAATAGGAAACTCGTTGACCGGACCAGTTCGTGGGCGGTTAATTGAGTTCCTCCGAAAAAACAAGGATGTCTTTGCTTGGACGTCATCTGATATACCTGGAATTCCAACCAAAGTGATGGTCCATAAATTAAGTTTGGATCCCAATCACAAACCGATTAGACAAAAGAGGAGGAACTACTCGGTTGAAAAACTTATTGCAATCAGGGAGGAAGTAAAAAATTTGCTGGATGCCGGTTTTATCAGGGAAGTCCAATATCCGGACTGGCTTTCCAATGTGGTTATGGTAAAAAAGAGCAACGGAAAATGGAGGATGTGCGTTGATTTTACCTGCCCAAAGGACAGTTTTCCTTTGCCAAGGATTGATCTATTGGTAGATTCAACTGCCGGACATGAACTACTCAGTTTTATGGATGCGTACTCCGGTTATAATCAGATTAGCATGAGTCCGGAGGATGAAGAACACACCTCCTTTATGACCGACCAAGGCACTTACTGTTACAAAGTAATGCCGTTCGGATTAAAGAACGCCGGAGCAACATATCAAAGACTGGTGAACAAGTTGTTCACAGATCAGATCGGCCGAAACATGGAGGTGTACGTAGATGATATGCTTGTAAAAAGTAAAATCATGAACGATCACACTAAGGATTTGGAAGAAGCTTTTGAAGTACTCCGGAAACATCGGATGAAATTAAATCCGACCAAATGTGCTTTCGGAGTATCTTCGGGCAAATTTTTGGGATTCATCGTTTCAAAGCGAGGAATTGAAGCCAATCCGGAAAAAATAAAGGCGGTTGCAGAAATGAGTCCGCCAAAAACCATAAAAGAAGTTCAACGGCTTACAGGAAGGCTTGCAGCACTCTCCCGATTTTTATCCAGATCGGCGGAGAAGTACCTTCCATTTTTCAAAGCTTTAAGAGGAACCAAAGCAAATGGTTTCCAGTGGACTGAAGAATGCCAAGCCGCTTTTCAAAATTTAAAAGAGTATTTAGCTAGCCCTCCTCTTCTGACGTCACCATTTGAGGGAGAGGAATTATTTTTATATCTGGCAGTTTCTGACGTAGCATTAAGTTCGGTTTTAATCCAGCAACAGACGGATGTTCAAAAACCGGTGTACTACGTCAGCAAAACGCTGTCCGAAGTGGAAAGTCGTTACACACACGCCGAAAAGATAGTGCTAGCTCTGGTTTACTCAGCGAGAAAGTTAAGGCCATATTTCCAAGCCCATAAGATAACCGTCCTCACAGACCAACCTCTTAAAGGGATTTTACAAAAGCTAGACACATCAGGTCGACTGGTCAAATGGGCAATCGAGCTTGGAGAATTTGATATTGAGTACAAGCCAAGACCATCAATAAAAGGACAAGCTTTGGCTGATTTTTTGATTGAAACTTCCTTTTCAGCCCAAAATAATGAAGCAGAAGATCAAAAAATAGACCGGACTGACTTGTCCAATCCATGGACGATGTATGTGGACGGATCTTCTACACAATCAGGAAGCGGAGCCGGAGTGATGTTGCGAACTCCGGAAGGAATGGAAATTTTATATTCACTAAGGCTTTCATTCCCAACAACAAACAACGTAGCTGAATATGAAGCTCTGTTGGCCGGACTACGATTGGCCAAGGAATGTTCAGCTAAATATGTTGCAATCTACAGTGACTCCGAACTGATGGTTAATCAAGTTCAAGGAAACTTTGAGGTGTCAAACTCGTGTTTAGCAAGATACCTTTCTAAGGTAAGAAGTGCATTTCAAGATTTTGATAAAATTGACATGCACCATATTTCTAGAACGGAAAACGGAAAGGCCGATCAGTTAGCAAAAGCGGCAGCCACAGAAAATCCGGAGCAGTATACCCGAAGTATGCGAGAGGTTCTAACTACTCCAAGTATTGAAGAAGTAGATCAAGATATCCTACAAGTCACCAGTAATGAAAGCTGGATGACTCCTTATTATCGATACTTATCTGACGGAGTAATTCCAGAAAATCCGGACGAAGTAAAGAGAATAAAGAAAACTGCTGGCTGGTACGTCATCATTGATGGAAAACTATACCGTCGTGGGTACTCCGTCCCCTATTTAAGATGCCTAACCCCGGAGGAAGCAGATTACGCTCTTGGTGAGGTCCATCTTGGAATTTGTGGGTCCCACATAGGAGGAAAGAATCTGGCCTTCAAATTAATGCGACAAGGATATTTTTGGCCAACTATGAAAAAAGACGCTTCTGACTTTGTCAAGAAATGTGAGAACTGCCAAATCCATGGAAGCATACCTCACGCACCTCCAACCGAACTAAAATCGTTACAAGCGCCCTGGCCGTTCGCACAATGGGGGCTGGACATACTGGGACCCTTCCCAATAGCCTCTGGACAAAGGAAGTTCATTATAGCCGGAATAGATTATTTTACCAAGTGGGTGGAAGCTTCTCCCTTGGCAAAAATAACTGAACATAATGCGACGGAGTTCGTGCGACAAAACATTGTCTGCCGGTTTGGAGTTCCGGAAGTGATAGTCACTGATAACGGAACCCAGTTTTCAGGGAAGCGCTTTACTAAGTTCTGTTCAAATTTGAGGATCCGGTTAGCACACACCTCTGTTGCCTATCCACAAGCTAACGGCCAAATAGAGGTAACTAACCGGACTTTACTACACGGTTTAAAAACTAAACTGGAGGAAGCAGGGGGCTCTTGGGCTGATGAGTTGCCATCAATTTTGTGGTCAAACCGGACAACTCCTAAAGAATCAACAAAAGAAACGCCATTCAATTTATGCTATGGAACCGAAGCAGTGATACCAATTGAGATAGGCTTGCCCAGCCTCCGGATAGAAAATTTCGATTCTCATAGCAATTCAAAACGGCTAAAGGAAAATTTAGACTTATTGGAGGAAGTCAGAGAAACAGCAAGGGTACGGACTGCAGCATATCAACAACGGATCGCGCGATACTACAACAAGAGAATGAAAGCGCGACGGTTTGACGTGGGAGATTTAGTTTTGAGAAGCATACAAGCCACCGGAAAAATTGCGAATAGAAATAAGTTATCTCCTAATTGGGAAGGTCCGTTTATTGTTTCTGCTGTATTAAGAAACGGTGCTTATAAATTGCGCACCTCGAATGGAAAGTTAGTGCCTAGAACATGGAATGCAATGCATTTGAAGAAATTCTTTCAATAAAAGTCAATATATTACTTTCCATTCATAAAGGGTTTTCGGTACATCTCTTTTTTGTCCTCAGTACAACGTTAATAAAAATGAAAATTAATGTGGAGGACTTGATGGAGGTCATGTTTGAAGGTTCGCCAAACTCTGAAAAGTCTACCAAGTCCGATCTGAGGTGGGCGCCCAGATTCCTTGGATCAAAAAAGCCAACCGGAAAATTTGGATCCAACTTTGGAGCAATCTGCCGGCATAAAAGGATTCCGTCCAAAAATCTGGCATTCAAAGCCGGACGGACCTCTTCAGGCTTAAGTCGGACCATGAGCTCCGCTCCCAACTTAGCATTATCACTTCTCAGACTGGATGCATGCTCTTGGGACGCCTTCAAAGCTTCATTAGCTTGCTGCAACTCAAGCTCCATACTAGAAATACGCTTCTGTTGAAGATCAATCTTAGCAGCGTCGGCAGTAGCCTGATTCCTCAGTTGTTCAAGGACTGATGGATCAATGCGCTCCCTTTCAAGTTTTTGAATTTCTTTCTCAAGCTGCTCCATCCTCAGATCACGTTGGGCTAAGCAGAGATTTAAAATCTCACCCATTTTCTCATTCTGTTGAGTACAAGGATCAATCAGAAGAAAGTAAAAAAAAAAAAATCTCTTTTCAGAATCTTACTGTTATGTAACGGGCTTTTTGAGCTGCGGTCTTCAAGGGTAAACGACGTGAAGAGGCCGGAGCTTGCTCCAGATCCGGACCAGTTGAACTCCGGAGAGGAGAGTGAACGACAGGATCGGTTGAACATTGAGGGAGAGGCGGAGCAGAAACCGCCGGAGTAGGACCAAGCAAGACCGGAGTAGGATGAGAAACAGCCGGAGCTGGAATTTCTTCAGTAGGCTTTTCAACAGCTGAATCAACCGGACCAGAAGATTCCCTTGGGTCCGGAGCAGATATGGTGTATGGAACGATGGCCATTTCATCAGCTCCCATCTCAGAGGCAGCTAAGGACTCGCTAACAGGATTTTCTTCCTGAACTCCTTTTAACTTCTCAGTCGTAGAAAGATCAACCTCAGCGGTATCAGAAGAAGGAGATTGGCTGGGTGAAACAATCAAACGTTTACGCCCCCGTGGCGCGGTGTCCTTCGTTTTCCTTTTTAATTTTTTGGGGGTTGGCTCTGAAGTTCCAGCTTTACCGGTTAAAAACCCCCATTTGGTCAGAGCAAAAATCTCAGGGGTAAACAAGCGCCCCTTATCCGAAAATGACTCCATATTCGATTTGATCATTTTAATCTGAGGTTTCACTGACTCTTCTTCTTCTGGGGCTGGCTTGCCGGAAAGCGATTCGGGGATTTTACCCTAGGCATTAGGAATGCCAAATGAGGGACGGCAAGGAAAAAGAAACGGTATTTCCAATTTTTGACCGTATCGATAATAACTCCACTAATATTTAGATCGCGAGGAGATAGGGATATCCAATCCCCATTTTGACAAAATTTAAATAAAGCCCTAACAATGGAGGTATTGAGAGTAGTACCTCGAAGACGGAAAAATATGCGAGAGGTTACAGAGATACCTCACAAATGTTCGCATGATAGCGTGCGATGGACACGCCTAAATCAGAAAAGATTGTTCGAAGTTCTGATGCGAGGGGAAAACGAAGGCCACTCTTCAAATGTGCTTCGTATACCGTGATATATCCCGTTGGAGGAGAATCGGCTCTATCGGTCTCCTTCGGTATCGAGCGTAGGTATGAACTTGGAATCTTATACTGAAGAATGATCTTCTCCATATCTTCAGTGGTGAGGACAGACTTAATCGACTCAACTTTAGACGCCATTGAAGCAGGAAGAAGAGAGGTGAAATACAGAGAAACAGGGAGAAGGAAGATGAAAAACAGAGTAACGTAAAAAAGGGGGAAAACCCTAATTTATATGTTTGAAGGGACGTGTTCGTTCAAATTCAAAAGTATTAAAGAGGACGCGTGTCGCAAAAGCATTTGCTACTCAAAACGGCGGTTACAGAAGTTACCACGCGATGATTAACACGTGGCAAGCCAGCTAAAACCTCGTCAGAGCCAATCGACATCCGGAGTGACCTAGAGGCGCGAGTCACCACATCCGGACTAAAAAATTTCCGGAGTGACCAAAAAACGGGAGTCACCACATCCGGACTAAAAAATTTCCGGAGTGACCAAAAAACGGGAGTCACCAAATCCGGAGGAAGAAATTTCCGGAGTGACCAAAAAACGGGAGTCACCACATCCGGACTAAAAAATTTCCGGAGTGACCAAAAAACGGGAGTCACCAAATCCGGAGGAAGAAATTTCCGGAGTGACCAAAAAACGGGAGTCACCACATCCGAACTAAAAAATTTCCGGAGTGACCAAAAAGCGGGAGTCACCAAATCCGGATTAAAAAATTTCCGGAGTGACCAAAAAGCGGGAGTCACAAAATCCGGCCAAAAAAAAAAAATCCGGAGTGATCAGAAAAATGGAATCACTAATTCCGGAACAATGAAAATCTGAAAAAATTCTAAGTAGTCAATTCCATTACCAAAACATGCTGTGGTTAAAATTTTAATCTTCTAGCATGGGGGCTAGTGATGGGTATAATAACCCGAATAACTAAAAGCTACCCATGGGATAGAGTATGGAAGCTACTAGTAACTTCAACGGTTGGATTTTAGGAAAAACCGCTATAACCGGCCGGAGGAGTTATGGAAATCACCCTGAGTGGGAGTTAATAACCACCCGGAGTGGGAAGTTAATAAACCACCCGGAGTGGAAAGTTAATAAACCACCCGGGGTGGAAGTTAATAAACCACCCGGGATGGAAGTTAAAAAACCAAATGCACTTATCCTAGAAGTATAACTTCTCCTAGATAAGTTATGAAACTGAAGAAGAAGCCCTATAAAAGGAAAGGTAAACCCGAGGTGAAGGGAGGACTTTTTCTGTCCAAAAAAATTCTCTCTTAATCTTGATATATAAAAAAGAAGAACAAAATAATATCTTTCCTTTTATTCTCAAAAAACGAATAGTGACTTGAAATCGGTTTGGAGCGCTTTGGGGATTTAAATTTATCTGTCTTGTCCGACCATCTTTGCTGCCGATTGTGTTGTGCGGGGCGTGAGTTCAAAAAGACGGAGTTTCCATAATAATCCAAGTCAGCTACCGGACCAGATCCGCTTGACCGTATCCGTCTGAACTCCGGACCAGATCCGCAACAATAATAATATGAAAATATAATAATTAATAATAATAATAATAATATATAAAGTATAACATTTTAATAATAAATATAATTATATTAATATAGTAAATGATAAATAATAAATTTAACAAAACGTATAAGTAATTAATATAATAAATAATATAAACGTTTAAATAATTATAATATTAAAATTAATGTAATTAATTTCCACCATTATACCCCCTTTCTTCTCGATTCATCTCCCTGCGTCTCTCGGTTTCTCTCTCTTTCTCTCCCGTCTCTCTGTCTCTCTCTTCCCTCTGTTACGTATCTCCATCTCCCTCTTAATTTCTTCTGTCGTTTCACCCCTTCGACTGTTAAGCAGTTTCAATTCCGTTCAATTAATCGGGCGGCCAAATTGTGGGTGTATAAATTGGGGTTGTGGGTCGTCTGAGCATCTACAGTCGAAGCTTCCTGTGCCGGAGTCGCCGTCGTCTGGAGCCGTAGTCGTCATTGCCAAAGAGAGCATTGCCGTCGTCAATCGGTGCCAGAGCCACCATCGCAAACCCTAGCCGATTGCTGCAGTCGACGCTGCCGCCGTTGCCAATTGCTGCGGTTGGAGCCGTTGCCATTGCCGTCATTAGTTTACGTCGCCGTCGCCGCAAACCCTCGCCGTCGTTAATCCCTTGCCGCCATTAATCCTAATCGTTCTATTCAAATCAGGCAAGTGAAAACTTCTCTCTCTTTTGCAAGTAAAGCTTCTCTCTCATTCTTGCAAGTAACTCTTCTATCAATGTTGCAACCGATCTGTCCTTCTCTCTGTAAGTTCATCGTATTCCTTCTCAATGAAATTAAATTAGTGATGCTATGTGAAAATTGTTATAAAAGACTGAATCCGGAAGAACAGAGCTTCGTGCTCTGTTGGTCGGCTGTCGGCGCTGTGCACGGTGCGTGAGTGCTCGATGCACGGTCGGTGAATGCTGTGTTGGCAGAATTTCTAAATGGCAGAATATATGATTGTGTGCTGTGCTCGATGGGTGTGTGTACTGCCGTGTGGCAGGGTGTGTGCATGGTTGATATATTTATGGCAGAATATGTATATATATATATATATATATATATATATATAGCTTGGTATATTTATATGTATCTGTATATTTAAGTATTTATAGCCTAATGTGTTTATATAAATCTATGTATGTGAGTCTGGTATGCTTGAAATAATGACCGTCAGTTTAGTGAATATTTTCGTATTTCTTTGATGAATTCCGGTAAATATTCTTTGTGTCAATTTCGTTAGTGTGTGTATATTTATTAGCACTCTATGACTAAGTTGATGAGAATGTATGAAAAGATTAAGGTATCGAGTCGAATGGGAGGCTACAAAACCTTTGTGTAGTCTACACTTTTTCGATACTGAATCCATATTACGGGGGTTGAGGTCATTTGGATGGATGCTTATAATCCTGTAAACCGATTGTGAGATATCAGTGGATATCGAGCCGAGGTAGTGATGGGTTTGACTTGATAATGATATGAATATTCTGTGGATTAGAGGATCACAGAACATGTGAAGGTTATTCGATGGGATAACGAGAGTATTGATCGGTACTTGTACACTACAGCTGGCAAGTATCATGAGACCATAGGGTCGCTTGTCAAACTTGCGAGCACCGGAACCTTGAGGTTACCCGCTGTGGGTCGGGTGTGTAAATTAAGGGTTCACAGTGATGTATAGGGTCCAAGGAGACTTTCGTGATATCTTGTTTATTTGGGACCTCATTTGTGATGGGTTCGGTGGAACCTATGCCGTGATTGTTACTCGGATTCGGTGGAATCCAATTTGCATCCTTGAGTCTTGTTGTCATATAGCTTTGAGTCGTAGATACGACATGTTGTTGAATCTCGGATAATTATCTATGTAACTATGTTCCGAGACGCTTTATTGTATTCCATTATTTCTTTGTTTATTTACTTGCTGGGCGTTATACTCACCTTGTGTTTTATTGGCTCCAGTGTAATGTTATGACAGGTTAGAAGAAATCAAGTTATGGCTGAAGAATTTCGGGATAGAGACTATTTTGGGATGAGAAGTTTGGAAGCTTTAAAGTTAACTTTATTAATCGAGGTTTTACTGTCGGGACTGCATTTCCAGAGTTCAGATTTTTATAAGCATTTATTGTATTTAGAACATTTATTATGGGAATTAAAATTAATATGTATTATTTAGTGATGTATTTATGAGATTATTTATGATTTTGGGTTTCCACATGACGGTTTTGGGTCGGGTCGGGTGACTCGGGCTCGGGGCGTTACAATACTGTTAGTAAGAGAGAGGGAGAGACGGAAAAAAAGAGTGAGCAATACCTCTTGGAGGCCAATCGGCGAAGATCGACGATGTTCTCTACCTCCAAATCGTGCTCATCGTAGAGCTTCTCCACATCACGGTCAATTCCAACTCCGACGAAAGTATAAATCTCATCGACGAGGAAATCAAAGAGAGATTTCGGCATTTCCTCGGCATACAAGATCTGAAAAATGAGGCAGTCAAGGCCAACGCACAGCTGCAACGTCGCCGCAGGATGGTGGATTTTACAGTTGAAGTTACGGAGCCATTCAACGTCAAGGCCGACGACAAGACGATGAATCCTCCGACGGTTGATATTCTCGACGTTGTCGATCCATGCCTCCACCATTTCAGCGGTGTGCGTTACCAATGTATCGATTTCGCGTTAGAAGAATGTGACCGAGTAGATATCACGGTCCCAGCATCTTAACTCGTGGTCGATGCTGATCGCCATGGCGATTGTAGTTTCAAAGAGTGAATGGATGGATGAAGGTAAAGGTGCTGCATTATTTGGCTTAGCGGACCAATGCCCTCCCCCAAAGCGAGGCGAGCTCGGTCTCCTGAGCATCTTATCATCTAATTTAAATTATTTATTTTTAAATAAATAATTATAATTTAATTATTTTTTAAAAAATTAAAAATTAATTAAAATTAATTATTAAATTATAAATATTTAATTAAAAATAAATATCCTAAAATTAAAAAGATAACTTTCTATCTTTTTTATACCAAAAAAGTACCATCAAGGAAGGAATATATGTACAGATTATTTTTGAGAAGAAAAATAAAATAACACTTCTATTTTCAATTTACATTTACATTACTCAAATAAGTGCAAGAGAGAGAGAGAAAATCACTTATTTTTAAAATAACACAAAAAATGAGTATAAATATCAGCTCTCAAAAGAGCTCTTGTATTTATTTTTATTACAAAATTTCCTTCTTAAAGATAAAATCTATATAATAAAAAATATATAATTTAATTACTTAATTTAAATAAAAATTATTAAAAATTAATAATAAATAAATACATATAAAAACATAAAAAGTGATCTTCAATGGGCTTCAATAAGGCTTTTAGCTTTGCCTTATGGTGGCCATTTTACCAAATAAGTAAATTTTTAAATTTTACACTTTTAAGTAGAAGCGTTACTTATAAGTTGTTGTGTTAAGATATTAGATAGATCTTCAAGAGTTTTTGATTCGTTATTTTTTTTATCACGTTTATTTTATAAAATATCCCTAATTTTTTTTATATTGTTTGCCAAGTTGGACAACTAAAAAATTAAAAATTTCCAAAATAATGGATAAAAATATTAGAAATAAAACCACTGTGATGCCTATGAAAGGAATAGTTGGCCATCCAAAAACTATTTTACCATATCTTGAGTTCAATGGTCTCAATGAAGACACTATTGGATTTTTATGCCAATTCAGTCTATTTATTCTTTTTATAAATTTTTAAACAAAACTGTAAATTCAGTCTATTTATTTTTTTTATAAATTTTTAAACAAAACTGTAAATTCAGTCTATTTATTTTTTTATAAATTTTAAAATCAGAATAAATGAATAAAATTACAAAACATAATTTGTTGAAAAATAGTAATAAATAGATTGAAAAATAGTAATACATAGATTGAAAATGCATTTGATTTTCAAGAGCTACAAGAACCCTAGGCCGGCAAACCCAAACCTGCAAAATTTTGGAAAACTTTCTAAAGACCAAGATCATGATTTTTTGTTCAAATTTGTAGAACCTTTCTGCTATCCAGAAGCACCCAACCTCCTTCCGATCTCGAAAGAAACAAACGCATCAACACAAGCATACTGAATCTGTTCACAGCTCAAGCACACGTCGTCCCACGTACTCCGCGTCACTTGCATCGGTTTCTCAACCTCAAATCCCAGCACCTCCCGCGCCAACTCCTTCAGCCCTGCATTTCGTCTGAGGCCTCGCCTATCCGCCGCCAAACATGCAAGATCCACGGTGTTTGAGACCGTCAGATCGTAGTCACCCAGCAGTTTCTCGACGTCGCCACTGATTTCAACTCCAACGAACATGTAGTTTTCGTTTCCAAGGGATTCCACCAGCGATCGGGGGATGTAAGGAGTGTGGATGAGTTGGTAGATGAGGCATATGCGACCGACGCAAAGTTGGAGGGTAGCAACGGGGTTGCAATAGCCCCACCGGAAGTTCGAACGCCACTCTACATCGAGCCTGCTCAGAAAAATGGCATCAGAATAAAGATGATAATGGTGACAGCACACACACACAGTAAGAACAGAGAAGTAAATAAGAGGATGAGTACACCAAATTTTACGTGAAAAACCTAAATGAGCTTGCATAAGAATCTCCGTTTTGTCTGATATTATGAATGAAATTATGAGACTTCATGGAATACCTACCTCAATTGTATCTGATAGAGATCTCTATTTTGTCTCGAGGTTTTGGGAAAGCTTGCATAAGGAGTTGGGGATGAAGTCGAAGTTCAATACTGCGTATCACCCCCATACTGATGGCCAATCTGAGCGTACCATTCAAATTCTTGAGAATATATTGAGGGCCTCAATGTTGGAAATGAAGAGAACTTGGGACAGTTATCTGGCATTGGTTGAATTTGTATATAATAACAGTTATCAGGCTAGTATCGGTATGACGTCTTTTGAGGGATTGTATGGGAGGAAATGCAGATTGCCGATTCACTGGGAGAAGATTGGAGATAAGAGAATTTCGGATCTTGAAATTATAAAGGAGACGGCAGAGAAAATTAAATTGATTCATAAAAATTTGAGAGTTGTTTAAAGTAGACAAAAATGTTATCTAGATCAGAGAAGGAAATAATTGAGATTTAAGGTAGGAGATTTTATTTTTTTTAAAAGTTTCACCATCCAAGGGAACGTTCAGGTTCAGAGTAAAAGGAAAACTGAAGCCACGGTTCATAGGTCAATTTGAGATTCTGGAAAGGATCGAGGAGGTAGCTTACCGATTGGCGCTACCACCTAGTCTAGCAGACGTACACGACATATTTCATGTATCGATACTTCAAAAGTATGTCCACGATCTCATACACATGATTGAGTACGAGCCATTGACAATCGATAAGAATTTATCTTATGTCGAGGAGTCGATACAAATTCTGGATCGAAAAGATCAAATGTTACACACTAAGACAATTTCCTTGGTAAAAGTATTCTGGAGGAATCATTCACCGGAGGAAGCCACATGGGAGCACGAAGAGGAAATCCAAAGTGAATATTCCCATTTGTTTTCTTAAGGTATGTAGCACTGTTTAATTTCGAGGATAAAATTTCTTCAAGTGGGAAAAAATGTGAGATCCTGATTCCAGAACATGATAATTATGAATTAATTATGTGGATGGAAATTATATTTAGGTTTAAAAATGTGAAAAAATTTGGTACCGAAATAAAATAAGATGAAATGGGCCAAGGGAGTCCAGGGCGCTCAAATACCGCTCGAGGGTCCCTCTAGCACAAAAATGCAAAAGTTGTACTCAAGGGTGCACCCAAGGCAAGGCGGGAGCGACCCCCATCTACGAACAGTACGCTCCAGCGTGTTTTTGTGCAAGTGACTGCTCGAGAACCGCTTGACCGACGCTCAAGCGGCGGTCACATGGACCCGCACGTGACTCCTTCCCTTCATGGTTTAAAAGGAAAATTTGGGTTTTAGGGGTTTTGTTTCAGCTAGAGTCCGACAGTAATCGAAGAAAAGAAGAGAGGAAGGAGAGGGAAGAGAAAAGGAAGTGGAGAAATCTACTGTCCAGTCCCGATTAGAGTAACAGTAACTGTAGATCGAGCTCAGGCAAGTGTACCTCGAACGTTATTTTTTATTTTTACTGTTTTTTTGTATCTCAAAAATAGTATTTGTACTCTAAATCCATGGTTCTACATATTGACTATAAATAATACCTATTTATCCTGATTAATCGGACAGATTTTGTGTTTACTGCTAAATGTACATTTGATTTCATGAAAATACATGTGTTTGGTGTCTGTTTATCATTCGAAAATTTTGGCGAAACTCTAGGTACGAAAATTAAAGATTTGATGCTTTATTTTTTATGATTTCTGATATGTAAAAAGTTAATCTGTAACATGATAATGTCCAACATGTGATTTATGTTTGAAAAATTTACACTTATTTATACTCTAAATTTTTGAGAATTTTTGAAATAAAACTGAAGGGTTTCAAACTGTTTCTATATGTTCTGAAATGAAATTGAAGGATTATAAGCTATTACTGTATATTCTAAAACTGACTAAAGAATTATTTTGAAACTCTGACTAATTTCTGAAACTGAAAAAGATTTTCTAGTTAAGAAATTAGAAGAAAAAATATTTTCGATACTGTTAATTAGGACTCGAGACTGATAAACAGCAGGTTAGGTTCCTCAACATGCCTTAGAACGTTATGATGGTAATCGAGGATAACTCTATTCATAGAGTTATATGTAGTCCACCCTTCCTCAGGACGGAGAAATCTCCTATTCTATATCCCATGAGAGGGGATAAATCTCGTGAGAAGGGATCTCATGTTCCGATTTCTGGCCTTAGATTGTGTAGAGTAAACACAATCTATCCTCGATTATTTGCCCCCTCCACTAGTTGGGTCCTTTACTAATAAAAAAGAAATTTTTCGTAACTTATAAATTTGAGACCGATTTATACTTTCTGAAGTATGATTGCACTGATTTCTAATTTTCAAAGCTTAGTTATTATCAAATTATGCTTTCTCTATTTTTCATGCATTGTTCTGCTCCTGAATAGTTCCATACTATAATTTCTGTAAATTACTATTTTATAGTATTTATACTTTAATATATAATTGTACCCGTTTCATAGTATTCTGTTATGCATAAAAGTTTTACCGCTTGTTTGTATATACCTTATTGGATTTTAACTCACTATTTTACTATTTTTTTTCCTCCAAATAAGATGGTAGAGCTAGTACCAAAAGATAAGGAATAGTTAAAGTCCTACCTGAAAACTTCGGGAGACCCAAAGTATTTTAAAAATTTTGAAAAGAAACAGTTAAATTGTAAAGGCCTGATATTTGATATATAGTTTTGTATATGGATATTATGCATATAGACTGTTGTATATAGAATGTATGTGATGCATATGATGAAACAGAAATTATGCTTTCTCAAGTTTGTAGTTCTGCTTTCGCTATATATTTTTTGGATTCTATACGAGTCATGGATGGAATCTCAATTCTGAAATGTTAATATTGTGGATAGAAAATATGAAATGTAAGCCGTAGAAAAATATACAGCGTCTGTGATCCTGTGTCTGAAATGAGAGTACCTGTTGATGGATATGATGATATTATTCTGTATGTTGCAGGTTTTAAATAGGAATTATATTTCCATTTAGCCCAGTTTTAGGGGAGACTCTGTCCATTTTTTCCTAAAACTTTAAGTTGTTAATTGGGTTTAGGTTTCTATTTTCAGTAATGACAGAAAATTCTAAGGATAAAAAAACGTTCCGTCACACATCAGCCGCTGATTGTGCTTTCTGTGGGAGGAAGCATCCGGGGCAAGCATGTCGCAAGGTGTCAGGAGCGTGCTTTAGATGTGGACAGTAGGGCCATTTGGTGAAAGACTGCCCATTACCTTTGAACCTAAAAGGAAAGAAGCCTATCATTTTTGCTAAGGCCTTCGCGGTGATTGTTCAGTACCTGGAGGTATCCCCGAATATTGTGGAAGGTACCCTATCTATTTGTGGAGTTCCTGCTTCTATATTATTTGATTTGGGGTCTACCCACTCTTTTATTTTTTGACGGTTTTCATACTTTGTTATATCTGCCCCATGTGTTTTAGATTATACATTGTCTGTGTTGACCTACACTGGGTCCTCTGTGATTACTGATACTGTGTATCCTGAATGTATGATTGAGGTGAATGAAAAATATTTGATTGTGGATTTAGTATTGTTGAACATGGGTAATTTTAATGTAATTCTAAAAATAGACTGGCTGGCTAAATATCATACTAGTATTGATTGTTTTCTAAAGAGGGTTTGTTTTGATATTCCTTAGACGGAACCCTTTTTCTTTCAAGGCATTAGGAAGAAGGAGGTGCCTATATTAATCTTTACTTCACATGTCAAACATTTGATGAAAAGTAAATGTAAAGCTTACCTGGCATATGCCTTCACCATTGGGAGTCATAGTATGCCGGCTAAGGATATGCTTATTGTATATGATTTTAAGGATGCATTTTCGAAAAAATTGCCTGGATTACCTGCACACCAGAAAATTGAATTTGAGATTGCACTTTTTCCTGGAGTTAGTTCGATTTCTAAGACACCTTATCGTATGACTCCGACTGAATTGAAGGAATTGAAGTTACAATTACAGAAACTGTTAGATAAGGACTTTATCAGACCAAGTGTATGTCCTTGTGGAGCACTGGTGTTGTTTGTAAGAAAAAAAGATGGGTCTTTGCTGCTATATGTTGATTATCGTGAGTTAAACAAAATCACGATTAAGAATAAGTATCTGTTGTCGCATATTGACGATTTATTTGATCAATTGTAAGGATCTCGGGTGTTCTCGAATATTGATTTGAGGTTCAGTTATTATTAGTTGAGGATTAAGTCAGAAGATGTGGCTAAGACTTCTTTTCAAACGCATTATGGCCACCATGAGTTCCTTGTTATGCCTTTTGGTCTCACGAATACCCCTGCTGTATTTATGGATTTGATGAATAGGGTGTTTAGCCCATATCTAGATAAATTCGTGGTGGTGTTTATTAATGATATCCTAATATATTCAAAGGATCATGAGGAGCACAAGACTCACTTGATGATGGTACTTCAAGTGCTCCATGAGGAGAAATTGTATGCTAAATTAAGTAAATGTGAGTTTTGGTTGGAGAAAGTGATATTTTTGGGGCATGTAATTTCTAATAGTGGTATTTTTGTGGATTCAAAAAAGGTGGAGACTGTTACAAATTGGAGTAGGCCAACTTCTGTGACTGAGATTAGGAGCTTTTTTAGGCATAGCAGGCTATTATAGGTGTTTTGTAGAAAATATCTCGTAGATTGCTATGCGTCTGACTCAATTACTGAAAAAGGAGGCTAAATTTGAATGGACTGACGAATGTAATATGAGTTTTCAGGAGTTAAAAGGTCATTTGACTACCGCCCTGGTGTTGATCATTCCAGAGGGTTGAGGAGGTTTTAAGGTACATTGTGACGCCTCTAAGGCGGGTTTGAGTTGTGTACTGATATAGTATGGTAACGTGTAACTTATGGGTCTAGACAACTGAAGGTTCATCAAAGTAACTACCCGACTCATGATTCAGAGCTAGCTGCTGTTGTGTTTGCTTTGAAAATTTGAAGACATTACTTATATGGTGAAAAGTTTCTTGTGTATTCTGACCACAAAAGTTTAAAGTACCTGTTTTCACAAAAGAAACGTAATATGAGGTAATGGAGGTGGTTTGATTTTTTGAAAGACTATGACTGTGAAATACAGTACAAGCTAGGAAGGGTAAATGTAGTTGCAGATGCATTAAGCCATCGATCGTGTTATGTGGCTATGTTACAAGTTAAGCAGATGAAAATGTTGGATTATTTGAAGCAGTGTAATATCCAACGTTATGCTCAGGGTGATAGAATTCTCCTATCTTATCTTTAAATCCAACCAGAGGTAATTAACGAAGTTAAGGAGAAGCAAGTTAATGATCCATTAATTGTGGAAATTGTAAGTGTGACGAAACAGATCCTTATTATTTAAAGACCTCCCGTCAATAAACAAATAAAACTAATATTTATAAAATCTACAGAAATTTTGATAGAGTTTCCTCTACAATTGGACTGAAACCTAAATTTATAACCTGTTTAAAAGAACCTGTACAAACACACAACTAAACAAATATCACCATTTTATCCTACAACACGCATATATAGAATCCACAAATGTCATATCATCCATGGCTCCAACACAGTATCTCTGCTACTATATTAGAACTAAATGGAGATGCCATCTAGGACCATGACAAAATCCAAGATCACAAAGTAAATATTGCGGAAGCAACTAAAACCATAAAATTATCTGCGGAAGCTAAACGATACATTCATCATAATACAAAGGTACTACATCATCATCATCATATACAATAATAAGCTAACTAAATTATTTACACTTCAATTATAACATCCATGCTCTAGTCTTAAATCCTTGAAGTTCAGCCGATCTCTTTAGCTTACCTCTAGCCTTTCTCTAACTAATCGGCTGTCATCTCGTAATTCTCATCTAGAAGGAAGAAGAAGCAAAAGTGAGCTAATAGCCCAACAAGAATATCATAACAAAGCACTGAACAATAATAATGAAACTAAACAGGGAAAAGATGTATGATTAGGAAAAAGATGCATAAACAGAACTTAAATTTGACATGCTTGAGGTGCAATTTTTCCCTTTTTATTGGAACATAAATATAACAAATTATTTATCTTTGCGGATCCGAACTAGTAGACCCACCAGCTAAAAGAGCAAATAATCGATGATAAATTGTATTCACTCCACACAATCTAAGGTCAAAGTTCAAAAGTCATAGTCTTACATCCCTTCTCGGGTGGGACGTATTGATTGTATTCACTACACACAATCCAAGGCCAAATATCAAAGTTCCTTTCAATTTTACATCCCGATGGTAGGATGGACCACGTATCACTCTATGGACGAAATTATCCTCGATTACCACTGCAACGTCCTAAGGCATGTCCATAGTATCGCTTGCTATAACATACGACCAGGACAAATCCTTGAGTTCCACTGTCACACTAGTGACATGCTTGAGGACATTACCCATCAAAATATGAATCTGGATCCTAGTTTCATGGTTACTTATTCTTTTGAGAGAAGATTCCACCAAACCTATTTCACAAACATAACTTAATTCTTAAATATCTCCATCTTGAAGATCAAACCAATCAAATAACCAGATACGAAATTTTCCACCAGATATTCATATGCTTATTATCTTTCTTTCGGATTTAAATCCTTTCATAACTTAACTTATATACAAATATCAGAGACTTATGTACGAATAACTGAGACATAGCAGAGATTCAGAATTCTTGTCAGATAGGAGCATTTGGCTTTGAAGGCTTTTGGATAGAAATTTCCTTCTCAAACAGGGCATTAACATATCATTTCTGAAGCTTAAAATTGCACATATCGTAATTTTCAGATTATATAATTGAGCTTATACAAATATACATCATTTAATTAACAATTAAATAGATGAATTGATGCAAAATATTGTTCAATAATATCGGATGAACAGTACATAATTTAGTATATCAGATAATTCACTAAATTTCAAATATCTAACAGGTAATTTATCAAACCCAAGGGCATGGGTAACTATAATCCTAAGTCAAATTATATATTAAACCCCAAATCAAAGCTCGAATGGTGTTCGGGCACATGTGAAGGGCTTCGCGAACAAAATTCAACCAAATTCCACAAATTCGGATACTCAATCAATAAATTAACTTACCAAGTCAGGTATAATCATATTCTAGTCCCAAATAAATCAAAAGCCACAAAAATCTGTGGGTTATTTGACCGGGCATGGGGGTTAGGGTTTACGTCGTCCAAAACCGAACCTAGACTACAAATTGGGTCTCCAAATTAACATATATTCATACTTAAATTATGATAAGTATAAAATATAAACTTAATCGGGTATCGGAACGAGAGCACCCAAAAAACAAGACGAAAGTGTACAAAAATGAAAGAGGAGGGTATGAGTGTATTTGCCTCGTCCCAATCTATCAACTTTTTAACTGGCTCTCGGATGGATTCGGACTCATGGGCCTTCATTTCCTCCTTCTCTCTCTAGTTCTTTGTCCCTCTCTCTCTCTAAAATGTGGAATTGGCCTGAAAAATGATGGGAGAAACCCCTTGCGCAATATAAATACCCCGACTGGTTTTATTTTTTGTGCCCCGGTGGAGCTCGAGCGCTACTCGGGCGCACGTCAAGCATGCATCGAGCCTACAGCAAGCCTACTTCATTTTTTTACCGTTCGGGACCCGTTTTGACCCTTTCAACCCAATTCTTCACATCCTTGGACCCTAATTTTGATTATATAACTTCAATAGGTCATGATTAGCATAATTTAAATCCCAAAATTTTATTTACGAATTAACATTTCTTGGTTTATAACTTTGGTTCCCGATTTACCAATTCTGGATCTTTGGGCCTTTCAAACCGATTCCTCCCGTACTGATTTATAGCTAGCCTGTGGTCTGACACTTCTCACCAAACCTTGCTTTTGGTTTTTGGAAAAGGAGTTGTATTCAAAGGGTTGAAACTATGAGATAAAAAATTATTGTGACCTTGCTTCAAGGTTGTTAGAACGACAAAGTTTCTGAATATTTGGATAATTGTGGATTAGCTAGTAAGGACGATCCATTTATTATTAATGCGGATGATATGATCGGATTGACTAAGCTGGCTCATTAGTATACCAACGAGATGATAAGGCTGCGAAATATTTAGGTTTTAAGGATTTGATAGTGACTTGAGGCTATACCGAAATTTTTAGGGGTAATTGCTTCAATTCTGTTTCCTATATTGGTTGTAATATAAGGATTATAGATTTTGCCTTACATATATCGATATCTTTGAAATTTTCTTAGGTCTATAACTGCTGCGTAACCTAAGTATCTGATATGAATCATTGGATAAGAATTACAAATTGATGTTAGTGTATAAGTAAATTGTCAAACAGAGTAGTGCAGTGGTAGCGTGTGGCCTATGGCCAGAGATTTCAAAATAAGATTGAGGATCCAAGTAAACGATCATTTTTTAGGCTTAAGGTGAACTGCAATAGAAGTTCATTAGTTCGTTCAAGGTTTTGAATTAAATTGGAGGGATAGTCAATAAATTTGGGTTGCTTTCAGAATGGGTGGATTACCATGAAATCTCCCATGCATCAACGATTGAGGAAATACGTTTATGACCGAACTAAGCCGTTGTAAGAGATTGAGAACTTGTCTTATGATAAGGTTCCAACCTAGAATTAGATAAAAAATATTAGATATTGAGAATTAGGATAATTTAATTGGTTAAGGCCTTCTACGAGAAGTCATTTAATCAAGGATATGACATAGGAACGTAAAGTAGGAATTTGAAAAGATTTTTCCCTGATTATTGAATTTTGAGGATAAAATTTCTATAAGTAAAGGACAGTTGTAATGTACCAGTTTTTAAATATTATAATTATGAGTAATTAAGATAATTAATCAAAATTATACTTAATACATGTGAAAAAAATTAAGTTTCAGGAACGTAGGCTGAGGTGGTAGAGGAAGCCCACTAGGCACTCGAGGCAACGCTGCAGTAGGCATAGGATCCAGCAGGCCTACGCTTGCTGGGCACCGGGTCGGCGCTTGAGTGCCGGCTCGTGTAATAAAAAACTATGAGAGTTTTGTTTGTGCCACTTTTCCAATTTCCACACAAAGGAGAGAGAGTGAGTGAGGTAGGAGAGAGAAAAAGGAGAAATTAAGGCTCTCAGGTTTGAATCCAAATTGGAGCTAGTGAGAGAAGTGATAGATCAGGTCATGGCAAGTGCACATATACCATTTTATTTCATTTTTTGTACTTTTTGTTTCGTTTTTCTTTGGGTATCCTTATTCTGATACCCAATTAAATTTGTATCTTATGGAACTCGTGACTTAAGGATGCACATATATTGATTTCATATCTGATTTCTTAGTTTTGACCGATTTTTTGAATGTGGAATCCTAACCCTGCGCCCCAAACGATTTTACCCGTTTAATTTTAAATTTTTGCATAAATTGGCTTTAAAAAATCGTTACCCATACCTTGAACATATTAATTTATCAATTGGGTGTCCGATTTTATAATTTTATACGGTATTATGCTCACCGAAATCTTAACCCGCGCCCCCTTTAGTTTTACCCGAATTAATTATAATTTATACATGATTTATCTTTAAAAATTCATAACCCAGGTTTAGGGACGCGGGTACTCCGTATATTTGGTATATATATATATATATATTTTATATATGTAAATTTTATATATTCCAAAAATATTGCTGGTCGTAAATAGTGATGTTTAATCGCATGTACGTTAAATATGTTATCTTGTATATGATCTAGAAATTATGTTGTATGTATTTATGAAGAGATTTGTTGCTCAGAAGCTTTAAAGTCATGCTTGGCTCACGGTGGTAAAAATTTTTTATTTTTTTATGCTTTATGTTAATCATGTATATAATTTAAGTCATGTAAAGATTTAAGCCCTTAAGAATTATACAAATTGTGAGAAGTATAAGAAGAAAATTTTATGATATGTTACGTTTGATGAATCGTTCTCCTGGAGTGAGAATAATATTTTATGAATGAGTATGAAATTTTTCTATAAATAAATAATTATGGAATTAAACTAGGAATTTGTATTTTAGAGGGTAATATTTCCTGACATACTTTAGAATATAACTGTGGAAGCACGAGGACTGCCTCTGGGCCACGGAAAATATGGTGGCATATGTGTTACGGGGTTAAAGGTATACCGCTTACCACGGGGTGTTGAATTGTGTGAGTTTGTGCTTTAAGATGTGTAGAAGCAAACACATTTCTTTCATCGTTTGGCCACAACGTTAGTTGATAAGGCCTACTAGCCGTAATCCATAAAGATAATAAAATTTTTGTATATTTTAGAACCTAAAACGATTAAAAATAAAATGAGAAAGATAAGTATGTTCCAAAAAGATGTTTGTTCATGTCTCACGTTCATGCATTCATATACTGTTCTTATTCCCTCTTTTTGCTTTATTTTGTGTATACTATTTATTGTCATTTATTATATTATACTTGTTGAATATTTCACTCACAATTACTACTTTGTTTCCTCCGGATGAGTATGCCCTTATGCCTGATGAGATTAAGTAGAGTTTAGGAGTTGATTATGCTGCAGATCTTGCTGGAAGAGCCTTCTAGATTTACTTTTGTGATTTTATATGAGATAGAGTATTTTGTATTATTTTGAGATGGTTATGTATATTGATGTATATGATGATAATGATATATACGTAGTATAGTTTTCACTATTTGATGGATGTATATGCTTCCGCATATATTTATGGTTTGTCTGGGGACCTAGTAACATTTTATCTGAGCCAACGTCGTACCAGAGTAATGACGTTGGTACCACATATTTGTTGTGGCTATTTTTCGATCCTGTATTGTGATGTGTGGTTATATATTGTATTGTATAAGGATTTTTGTACATGTTGTATTAATTTGGCGATCATTTTACTGTCAAAACTTTGTCGAATTCTAATTAAAAAAGTCTGTCTATCATAGTATCCAAGGTCAGAAAACTGAGATAAGGATGCAAGAGGCATCAATCATATGATAACTACAAAGAGGTATTACTTCACAACATGTCAACTTCATATTCAAAATTTTGCAAGTGGTGAGCTTGCATAGTAGAAATGCTGAAATTAAAGGATTGATTTCACCAAATTTAAAGTCAAAACATGAAGGAGCTTTCTAATTTAGCCATAAATTTTTTGTAAATAACGAAGGACCTTAAAGTTCAACAAACGTTTGATTTTAAGAAATTGGCCACTGTAGTTACGTTACAAGTGAACTAGCGATGCTCAACCAACATCTACACCGTCAACGAGCAGTCAAGCATTGAGTTGCTACGACCCAGTCATTTTGACTTCATAAGCACAAAAGCAAGCTTTAGCTTCATTTATGAGCTCAAAAAAATAGAAACGTTTTCAAGCTGAGGGAATGCGACTCAAGCTAGTCTCACCAGCATAACGAGAGGATAGGAGATTAGGGTTTGAGAAGTGAGACGGGGATGAGAGGGCTTGAGAAAGTGAGAGAGAGAAAGAGAGAGAGAGAAAGGTTGCTGATGAGCAACGAAAATGGTTCTCTGGTCTCCTATTGTCTGGATGACTGAAATTTGCAGAGAGAGGCGACGGCGAGAGACGACAGCGAGAGGCGACTGCGAGAAACTATGGTGACAACTATAATGTATCGGTTTCCAAATATCATATATTCAGATAATTGTGTTAATTTGATCAAGATTAAACTTAATTCATGTGAAAAATTTAGTTTCGAGACCATGGAGCAGTTCGGCGGCATAGGCTTGCTGGGCACCCGAGACGGTGCCGCGGGTGCTAATTCCAAGGGCGCAGAGCACCAACCTAAGAATTAAAAACCTGAGAGGGTTTCTTTTTGGGCATTTGTGGCATTTCTCCCACAAGAAGAGAGAGAGGGAGGGAGAAGAGAGAGAAGAAGGATTCTGAAGCTCTCGAGTCCAATTCTGAGCCCGAGCTAGTTGGAGAAGTGATAGATCGGGTAAAGGTAAGTATACTCATACCCTTTTCTCTCATTTATTCGCACTTTAATCTCAATTTTTTAGATATTCTTATTCTGATACCCGATTAAGCTTGTATTTCATATTACCCATATCCCCAACATGAACATACTCCAATTTCAAGTCCACTTAGTGAGATTTGAACAGTTTTTCATACACTGGAAGCCTAACTTGCGCCCAAATCAAATTTACCATTTATTTCGAGTGTTATGTACAATTTGACCCTAGATAATTGAAACGCATAACTAGAGCATGAAATTCCATCAATTTGGTGTCCAAATTCCCGCATTTTGTGTGGTTTACGCACACACCAGAACCTAACCCCGCCCCGCGCCTTTCTGGCTAGTTTCTCATGAAACTTATACATAAATTGAACTTAAGACATTGAACCCCGACTTATGAATATGATTGAATTACATTTAATTTCATAATTTATGAATATGCTAATTTTGCATACTCTGGAATTATGAGCTCAAAATATTACTCTAGCCGTGAATCCTACCCGTATCTTATAGCGGGTAATATTTCTTGGTATGCCTTAGTATATTATAGTAGATGGTCATTGTCTGTTATGAATGCCGCTTACGGCCTATGGCCTCATCTATAGGGTTTATTTATAGACGGTCTCCCTTTGGGTCGAAAATAGGAGGACATTGGCCTTAGATTATATGGATTGAACACAATCCAGATGATGACCGACTGCTCCTTTAGTCAGTAAGGCCTACCGGCCCTAATCCCTTAACGAAATAAGTTTTCAACAACGAATTAATGATTGAGAAAAGAATAAAGAAAAAGAATAGAAGAAACTTGGGAAAACATTCACGAAAGCATATTCTTTTTATGTTCATGATGCATGATCTCCCATATGCCTTTATTTCCTTCCTATATACATCTCCCTCTAGATGAGAATGATTTACACCCGATGAGATAGGATAGAGAATTCGAGTCAGTTAGGCTCGAAGACAATGAAGATGATCTTATGATTTAGTTTTGTAGTCTTATGTCTTCTGATGGGATTATTCTGTATTTCTAATGGACTTTATACATGGATGTATGCATGTGACGATGTTGATGATGAGGATATATTCGTAGTATAGTTTTTGTTATATTGATGAATGTTTATACATTCGCAAATTTTACTATGGATTGTTGGGTACCTAGTAGCATCTATTCTGAGCCAGCGTCATACCAGAGTTATGACATTGGTGCTACATGAGATTTTGTAGCTTTGGATCTTGTGATATGTATTATAAAATTGTATGTTGTGTTATATAGGATATTTACATGTTTTTTATATTTGGTTGATATCCGTATTACAGATGAAACTCTACCGAATTTTCGATTAAAAATATGGTACATCATAGATGGTACTAGAGAAGAGATGCCTTAGGTTTGATCGGAATGTAAAGCTTAGGATAGACTAAGAAAGATTGAATAAGGAGATAAAAGTGTGGAATGATTAAGTTAGACTGTGTAGTTTTAATTACCCTAACTTTAACGGCTTAGATTAGAACTAAGTTAGAATTAGAAATTAGATTTGATTGTCTAATTGTGGTGACCCAGTATCCGGGAGGATCAAGATATATCATGGTATATATTTGTGGATATTTCTCTGGATAAATATCTTCCCAAGGAGATTTTGGGAGCTTGTTCTAAGTCTTAGACACCTAGTCACTAGATTGAGGGTTGTCCGTATCCCCTGGCCAAACAGTGAATAAGTCCAGTGCCTTGAATCGAAGTTTTGTGGTGATGGCACATAAGGTGAGTGTATTGTTTATAGTGATGGAAGGTAAAATTTCCAAAATCTGATATTACGGTACATGAAACATTTTGGGATCCCAAATCTATATTTTTGTTTGTGATTCCTAAGTTTATTTGTTTACTTAAGGATCTAGACTTGATACTAGCGGTATCGAGCATTACAACATTTTCTTAGATCAGTATATATAATTGGCTCGACTGAACTGATCTGTTTTGAGGTATCGAGCTTGATTTGATTTCGGAGGCAGTTTGGTAGGCAAACCGCCATGCTGGCGTGATTTCGATTAGTAAAGATATTACAATCTGCAATTGAGTTATGGGATTTGGAGTATGAATCTGAATTAATCGAAGTATTAGAAAATTAGTACCGTTTTTCCTGTAAATTGTTAAGGAGAAATTGCGCCAAGTACAACTTGTATGTGAGACCACATCTGGAGGTCATTTTGTGGTCACGGAGAAATTTTGGTCGTGTAAATTTGAGGATGTTTTGGAATGAAGATTAGGTGATTGATCTTTCAATTGTTAATTCGAGATTGTGTCGAATCGGCACCGATCCTTAAGGATCCCATACAGAACCGAGGAAGCATCGGTTAGGTGCCGCCGTGAGGTGCTCTAGAACTTTTGAGGTAGGTAAGATGAACCGATGAGGTTATCTGTGGATTTTTAAAAATTAGGCTGCCTAGGGAATTAATGATTTGATAAGAGGGCATTGTGATTAATTAGGTAAATTATTTGATCTATTGTAAAGGCTTGATGATTTCTAAGATCGATTTGTATCCATAGTGATATTGATTGTAGATAATTGAGAGTTGTATCCGTGGCAGCATTCGGGTTAAGGATTCGGCTATGTTTGAAGGTTCGTTGATATTTTAGTGGATTTAATAGAGTGGATCTTTTGACCACATTTGGGTCAACTTTGTGAAGAACCCATCAAAGAATTCATAGAATCATTGGGATGTATGAACTCTAGTTGGGGGATGATGTCATGAGTTAGGAAGGCCGCTGGCCGTGTGCTCAATTGAGATCAAAGGTGAGTTTTGTGAGAGAAAGTGTTATATCGTACATGTGGTTTCTTCGATGGAATGTATATGGTTCTGCAGAGATTTGAGCGATGGCTCATTTGGGAAGAGCTGGTTGACGTCGCGGAAGTATCCATTTCTCTTGGGTCTATGTGAATCCGAAAAGAATATCCACTAAGAGTTCCTCGAGATTTTGCAATGTCCGTGAGGCATTTGGTTTGAAAGCGTTCAATACCTTTTGGGATGAGATAAATGAAGACAGTTTCCGAGGAATAAAAGGTAAATTGGCACTCATGTCGTTGGGTTGATCTCTGATGGATCCAATAAATTATAACAAAATGTGATAATTCTGAAGAAGATCTAAGATTATGATTTTCCCACTTTATATGTGGCTAGATGCCCCTGGATAAGTGGGGGAGAAGTCCATGATTAGAGTTACTTCACCCGTGCCTTGGAGTTAGCGATCAAGGTCCCTGCTTTGGGAACTAATTGGAGTTGCCTTTGAGGATAGATAATGTCCAATGGTTCTAAGGATTTGAACATTTATGTCATGAGGAGGAGATGATCATGCGTCAGAGGAAGCGGAGAAATCTGCTTTAGGAGTGTGAATAAGAAACTTGATGTCTTTTAAGGAAGACGAGCATTAGCATCAATGATTTGATATTGGAAACCTTCGGATTGGATATGTCTTTAATGCTTCGTAGGGAATGTTATAGGGTGGACCACAAGTAGGTTCCAATATCTAGGCTAATGGGATGCTGTGCTTTTGACTTGGAAAATAGAATTGTATTCAGAGCTGTATAATTATAAGATGAGGAGTCCTTGTAGTCTTGCTTCAGGATTGTTAGCTCAGCAATGATTTTGAAAATTTGGATAATTATGAATTAGATAGCAAGAATGGTCCCTATATTGTGAATTTGAATGACACGATTTGATTAAATAAGTTGGCTCATCAGTATGCCAACAACATGATAATTGTTTAGTATTTCAATCTCGAGATTTTAGTGATAACTTGGGACTGTACCCAAAATTTTGGGTTAATTGTTTCGATCGTGTTTCCTATGTTGGTTGTAATTTGAGGATTATGGGTTTTACCTTGGGTATATCGATATCTTTGGGACCTTCTTAGGTCTACAGTAACTATGTAACCTAGGTGTCTAATATGAACTAATGGATGAGACTTACAAGTTGATTTTAGTTTGCCAGTAAATGGTCAATCAGAGTGGCGCAATAGAAACATTGTGGGCCCATGGCTCAAGGATTCCAGATAAGATTAATGTTCCGTATAATCGATCATTTTTTAGGTTTAGGATAAACTGAAGTAGAAGTTCATTGGTCATTCAAAGTATTGAATTAAGTCGGAGGAATAGCCAATATTATCTCGGTTGCCTTCAGATTTTATGGATTGTCATGAAGTCTCCTATGATTTGATGACTAAGGAAGTAAATACATGATCGAATTAAGCCTTATGGGAGATTAGAAATTTGTCTAATAATAAGGTTCTAACCTGAAATATTGGGGTTTAGGATGATCCCTTAGATTTTGGCCTCCAAGAATAAGTCATTGATTAAGGATGTAGCATAGGATTGTGAAGAAAGAATTTTGAGAGGATTTTCCCTAATCGTAAATCTTGAGGTTCGTCAAATTTCGATGACGAAATTTCTATAAGTGGAGAAATTATAATGTATCGGTTCCTAAACATTATATATGCGGATAATTGAGTTAGTTTGATCAAGATTGAGTTTAATTCATGTAAACAAATTTAGTTTCGAGACCATAGAGCGGTTTGGTGGCGTAGGCCCGTAGGGCACTGATTCCACGGGCGCAGCGTTCGCTACGCGCTACGCTGGCACTTGAGCGCCAGTCCGAGAATTAAAAACCCGAGAGGGTTTCTTTTCAGGCGTCTGCAGCATTTCTCCCATGGGGAGAGAGAGAGAGGGAGGGAGAAGAGAGAGAAGGAGGAATCCGAAACTCCCGAGTTTGATTCCAAGCCCGAGTTAGTTGGAGAAGTGATAGATCGAGTCAAGACAAGTGTACTCATATCCTTTTCTCTCGTTTATTCACACATTAATCTCGTTTTATTTGAGTTTCCTTATTTCGATATCCGATTGAGCTTGTATTTCATATTACCCATGTCCCCAGCATGAACATACTCCGATTTCATATCCATTTAGAGAGATTTGAACAGTTTTTTGTACACTGGAACCCTAACCCTCGCCCAAACCAAATTTACCATTTATTTTGGGTGTTATACACAATTTGACCCTAGATAATTGAAACTCATAACTAGAGCAAGAAATTCCATCAATTTGGTGACCGAATTCCTGCATTTGGTACGATTTATGCACACCAGAACCCTAACCCGTGCCCTGCGCCTTCCGACTGATTTCCCACAAAACTTATACATAAATTAGACTTAGGACATTGAACCCCGACTTATGAATGTAATTGAATTACATTTAATTTTATAATTCATGAATATGCAAATTTTGCATGCTCCAAAATTATGATACAAACTGTTATGAAAAAATTTATCGATCAGACACTCTAAAAATCGTACTTAGTTTGATATGGCAAGGAACTTTCAACTCTAGAGCTCCAAATAAATTATGCATGAAATTATAAACATATGAGGACCTAAGCTCACGAAAATATAAAAATCTATATCGAAATATGCTTATGAAAAAGGAAATATAATGATGGAATAAATTCTATAATTAAGTGATAGACCTATGAACTAATTTGGCTTATGAAACATTCTCCAGTAGAGTGAGAATGAAAGAATTACGTGCTTAAGAGTAAAATTTTTTAAAGAAATAATGATCTAAGAAACTTGGACCAAGAATTAAGGATAATAAACTTTGACATGTTATAATATTACAATGAAAATTCAAGAATTGCTCTAAACGTTTATCCTAACCGTGTTTTATAACGGGTGATATTTCTTCACATATCTTAATATATTATAGTGGATGGTCATTGTCTATTATGAATGCCGCTTGCGGCCTATGGCCCCGTCTATGAGGTTTATATATAGATGGCCCTCGTCTGGGTCGAGAATAAGAGGACATCTGCCTTATATTGTGTAAATTGAACACAATCTAGGTAATGACCGACCGCTCATTTAGTCAGTAAGGTCTATTGACCCTGGTTCCTCAATGAAATAAGTTTTTAGTAATGAATTAATGATTGAGAAAATAATAAGAAAAAAGAACAAAAGAAATTTGAAAAAACATTCATGAAAGCACATTCTTTTTATGTTCATGATATATGATCTCCCATATGCCTTTATTTCCTTCCTATACACATTATTCTATTTTAAAAATGAAATATTGCATGTCCTTTGTTATATTGTGCCTTGTTGAGCTTAAACTCACCATTACTATTTTCCTCCCTCCAGATGAGCATAAGTTGCACCAAATAAGGTAGGGTAGAGGATTCAAGTTGGTTAGGTTTGAAGACGATGACGATAATCTTATGGATTTAGTTTTGTAGTTTAATGTCTTCTGATAGCATTATTCTGTATTTCTAATGGATTTTATACATGGATATATGCATGTGATGATGTTAATGATGAAGATAAACTCGTAGTGTAGTTTTCGTTGTACTGATGAATGTTTATACTTTTACAAATTTTTCTATGGATAGTTGGATACCTAGTGGTGTCTATTTTGAGTCAACGTCATACCGGAGTTATGACGTTGGTGCCACGTGAGATTTTGTGGCTTCGAATCCTGTGATATGTATTGTGAAATTTTATATTGTGTTATACATGATATTTACATGCTTTTTATATTTGGCCAACGTCCATGTTACAGCCAGAACTCTGCTAGATTCCTGGTTGAAAATATGGTACGTTACAACAACTAGGGCTTTCAGAACTGAGAGACAGATGCGAGAGTTTCAAAAAGTGGGAGGGGGGAAAGGAGAACCGAGGATATTTTTTCAAAAATTTCAATTCATAATCTCGGCCATCCACATGTCTTCTAATCAACGCCCATATTTTGGTTATTTTTTTTATTTAAAAGTTAAATCCCGACCGTCCATGTGTCCCAAATCATACGGCTCAAATTTTCATATAATTTTGGCCGTTGGATCACTACATTTAAACTGATGGTCCAGATTTAAAAATAACATTTTATCTAAACCGTCGATTAACGGATGGTCCAGATCTATCTTGCAATATACAGAAAAATAAAAAAAAGTAAAAATTTAGGCCGACGGTTTCATCTGACGGTTGATGAGGGAAAAGTAAGATCCCCCATTCAAGGTCACCTGACCAATCGCAAGTCATGGCCCGCATCACTCCACCAATAAGAGCCTTCAGCCGTCGTTACCTGGCCAATGATAAGTCTTCGCACTTGTGGCCTTGTCAAGAACCGTCATGCGTATCACCCGACCAATGACGAGTCACCATGCTAGGAGCCAATCAGAGTTGTTGCGTGCATTAGCTGGTCAATGGGAGACCTCTTCTTGCATCGTGGGGCAACTAATGAGCTTCCATGCTAGCAAGCCAATTAGGAGGATTTAATGATCTTAGCTGACCAATGACAAGAAACTGCTTTAGTCCACAGGAATTTCATGCTCTACCCAATGACTAGATTTAATGATGTTAGCCAATTGGGAGATCTTGCTTCTCAAAGCAGGATCTTTGTCCCAAACAAGAAAAAGGTTATTTTTTTTTTTTTTTTTGGAATTTGAAAACCAAGAAAAAAAAAAAAACTTTTTTGGAGGCGAAATCCTGCTCCGTGGAGCAGAGTACCCTGTTCATCTAACGCTATGCTAACCCTATATCCAAAACACGTGTAGGTCCAAAAGAAGATCGGGCATAGAGTTAAATCTTTAGGTAAGACATTCTATCCCCCCTATACAGGGACCACAAGGCCAAGATAGCCTTTAACCTCTATGATTATCTCATCAAATCTAAGAAATTTGCTCCTATTATAATTTTGCAATATCCAGGTATTATATTTAACTATTCTATTCTTTAGAATACAATATTAACTTGATAATGGAACGGGTCACCGGAAGAATTGTTCCTGAGAAATAACGTTTACCTCTTATTTTTGTGTGTAGTCCCCAAAAAATCGGTTCAGGGCTTCAAGTACAATTTTTTTTTAGATGTGCATGAACCGTAAAATAATATACTAATTCAAATATACTGAATTATTTAAAGTTTTTTAATATAGAGAGAATAGAATATTCAATCTTCAGATAAGAATTCGCAAATCCATGAAGAAAAACTTCCAATACGCTGAAATTGGTAAATTCACGTTATTTTTTTGGACATGGGAATTCTAAATATTTCATGAAAAAGCTAATATTTCTGGATTTTTTTTTTTTTTTGAAAAAATATTGTTGATATTATTATTTTAGTAATATCAAAACTTTGGTAAACCATATGAGTTTTGAATTATTAAAAGAGCCAACACCTAAAAGCACAATAAAATAGTCATAAGTCCGGTGGCCAAGCTGCAGCAATGGCCGAGTAGTAGTCTCGGGGCTCGGAGCCCTGGGTCTTAGGTTCAAATTCGAAACTACTTGGGTGAGAAAATTGTGGGTTCGGATAGTGGGCTTGCGGGCATATAACCTAACTTGCTCAAAGCCATAGGTGTCAATTGGTATTAATATATATTAATGTGAACATAAAATGGTTAATAATTATGTCAATAATTAAAATATAAACACGATCCATTAAATCAACAAACAATACAATATGGTACCTCTAATGAGTTTAATAAAGAGGTTTTATCCATATAATATAATATAGATATTTAATATTTAATATAATATATCGCAACACTTTTTTAATCTATGACTTATTATGCAATAACATGCTTTTAGCATGAAAAGAAATACTTAAAAGATTAATATATAATAAACAAAAATAATATAGATAATTAAAATTATAATTCTATTAGTTTATAATTATATTAATTTGATATATTTATCAATCTTATCATATTCTCGTAGAACTTACTAATACAAATATGACAAGATAAACATCTCCATTCGTTAATAATATGAATCAATTTAATATAGATCTTTAACCCTCGTACGTTAGGGGGGGAAAATGAAATGAGGTTAAAGCGATACAAATATTATAATTATTATTAAGATATTTTTAATTTATTAAATAAATAAATAAAATAAAATATTATTAAAAATATCACAAAATAGTTAAATAACTACTCCACAAAATAGACTTAGTATTGGGCGTTGTTGGGTTGGGACCTTGCGTGTCAACTGTAATTGTGACACGTTACCTTTTTGCTCAGACCTTACGTCATTGCTTTCGTTGGGCGGCCAATCCCGGACCATTCAAATATTTATTTAAAATATTATTTTTTGAATAATTTTGCATTTTTCTTCAATTAGATTTATATTCTCTTTATTTATTGTCGTAGGATCACTAGCTTCTAGAACGGGCTTCTGTAAGCTTTATTGCATTTTTGTGCAATCCCGGATAATGAACATTTTTAATGTCATCATTTGGATATGTTTAATGGCTAATTATATGTTTAATATCACTCATAATACTATAGATTAGTTAAATTAAATATCATTTACTCATTTATATTATTTTACATATACTAAGATGAGAGAAAATTAATCAATTTTCGATTATGTAACATTTGGTATTATTTTCTATGTTATTTTCTACTCGAATACATTTTGCGGTCAAAAAATTTTAAATAAATCAAATAACTGTCAATTTAATAATTAGCCTTATTCATCTATAAAACTTGTTTGCTTTTCCATCTCTTGTTGTTGGCTCCACAACTTAGTGACAGCTACACAAAAAAAAAATAAAAAATATGGACAAAAGAAAATTTCTTGACGCAAGTGAAAACGCTCAGAAAATATTTTTAAAATATTCTTATGTGATAAGAAAAAAGACTATTAAGCAGATGAAGACATTTCTGTCCTCTAGCATGCTAGACAGAGACATCTGAAAGGTACCCTTAAATTCTTGAGAGAGATGTTAGTAGCCCTTACCATAAGGCTACGTTTATTTCGAGAATTTAGTAAAAGGTTATAATGAAACGAGCCATTTATAGTTATAAATTGTAAAAAAAATATGTAGTGTGTTAGGAATTGGCAAACTCAAAGATGATAAAAGTAAAGATATTCTAAGACCCTCAAGACGTGGGAGAAAAAAGAAAAAAGAGATTGTGACTATTTATATTGTGTCAAAATCAGTTCTTACGATAATAGTATATTATATATATATGAATGGATCGTAATAAAATCTCTCTTTGAAAAAAAACATTCTTATCGATTGTGAACATATAATTTGGCTTATTTGTAACTTTTTGACTGAAAAATGGTTATTAGATATTTACAAGGGCTTTGAGTTATCATTTGCGGGTCTAGCTTGTTTGTAATCTTGGATATGAAGTCGCCTGAAGATCCGCCGTTGGTTTTTCCATTCTTTTTGGGACGGTTTGAGGAGTGGTTTTGTTTTAGTTTGGTCTATTTTGGATTGTGATTGTGTTGGTTTCCCTTGAGAGTAGGTTGCATTTGGGTTAATTGGCATCTTTCTAATCCAAGTCTAGTAATGGTTGGGCTTTGAATGTACATATTATCTTGTCAAAACATAGAGAATTAATTACTTACTAAAAAAGCGATTCTATTTATTTTTATCTTGGCATCATCCACATTAGAAAAGTCATGGGATCAATCCCATTTGCTTGTTTCATCTCTTTCCAACTTAAAAAAAAAAAGTATATTATCTATTTACTCAATCAATATAAAATAATTATTTCACAACATAATTTTTTTGATAAATAGACGACCAAATTATTATTTTCGAATTGTAAATATAGATTCTCAGAGGCAATACTATTGTTAAATTTTAAAGTTAGTCTTGTTGGGATTCGAACAACTTGGATTCGCACAATTCGGTGTAGCGAAAACCTGAACCCCCCATCGTCGTCAGCCACCATTAGTGTAAGCACAATGGATACAAAAAAATGTATAATATTTTTAATGTGAAAATCCCTTCTCAACTACGAGTAAAAATTACGGGACAAACTCTGAAAATTATCCACTATGTAAAACCGATTATAAAAATCACGAAATAGGATACCAACAATCACCAGAGTAAGAAAACTCTCATTCCCTCTTATCTCACTATTTTTCTTTTTCCCTTCCTCTCACCGTGGTGTTCTCTGCTCACTGACATTTTACATAGTATAGTAAAACGGTAACCCTATTTCACCCCACACACATGCGGTAGGCGCACAATATCCATGGTGACACACCTACCAACACTTGGTGATTTCTCACACCAAAGTAGCAGTAGGCGACTATCTACCACACTTGCAGTCGCTGCAGCGGGCGCTCGCCACGCAACCCTCACACTACTGTTGCTGCTCCACGTACTCCTTGCGTGACACACACTTGCGATGCTTCATTCTTCACCTAAAGTTACACTTTATAGAGAGAGAGGCCTGGCCTAAGTTCCACAGCACGTATACTCTGCAGGTTGTGTGTATCAGAAGCTCTACCATCTGTAAATTGCTTTCTATCACTTTGCAGGCAACTTTCGGCTCATGGTCTGCAAGTCTACCAACCTTGAAAAGACAACTGTCTGCTACGTCAATTGCCGACTTTCTACAATGTCCTTGGGCCATTATTTAGCTTGTCAACCTTCCACTAACCGGATCCTTCTCCCACCCGGTCAATCTTTCGTTGATCAGATTCTACTTTCAGCCGATTAACCTCCCGTTGATCAACTTCCACTGTCAGACGGTCAACCTCCCGTTGACAGGCTTCTACTGCTTGGCAGCTAGCCGACCGTACTCTTGCAGCCCTGCCTAGCTGCTTTAGCAATTGCCTATCCGACAATTGCCACTCTGCGATTTGTCGCTTCGACAAACGGTCTTATCCTGAACTTTGCTGCATCCATTATGCAGCATTCCGATATCACACAAAACTTGTATGATCCGATGACGTCCATTTGTTAAGTCACCCATAATGGAGTAACCAAACCGAATAAACTTTTCCTCACAACCTTGTGGAAAACCTTCGCCTTTAATCTAGCGATTGTCATCACCTGCCTTTCGGCAGCTTTCCCTTAACTGGGTTCTCGATGCTTAACTTTGCCGTTGGCCCTGCTGACTCCGTCCTTGGTCCTATTGGCTCCACCCTTGGCCCTACTGGCTCTGCACTTAACCCTGCTCAGCTCCGCCCTTGGTCTCGCTCAACTCCACCTTTGGCCCTGCTCAATTCTACACTTAGCCTTGTCGGCGCCGCCCTTCTTCCCCTGCAAAGACAACCAGAAGGTCAACAACCTCCTCCGAAGTACTTTTTTCATTCCTTCCTACCTGCTCCACACTAATAGCAAGCTTTCCAATGACAACACCATCAAATCCCGCTTCGATAGCCGCAGACCTCATCGGCTGCACTTCTGTAGTATTTCACTCAGCGGCTTCCCTCTACAACACTTCACTCTACTCCGACAGTAAGTTAGCACCTTCGCAGGTAGTCCATTTCGATCAGTACCCTCCGCAAGTAGCTCTTTTTCGACCTGAGCCGATCTCAACCTATCTCTGATACCACTTGTTGGTATCAGAAGAGGACACTCAACCTCGCTCTAATACCACTTATTGGGGTTCGAACAATCCAAATTTATACAATCTGGTGCAACAAAAATTTGAACCCCCCGTCGTCGTCAGCCACCATTAGTGTAAGTATAAGGAATATAAAAAATATACAATATTTTTAACGTGAAAAATTCCTTCTCAACTAAAGGTAAAAATCACAGAACAAATTTTAAAAATTATCCACTATGTAAAATCGATTATAAAAATTTTAAGACAGAATACCAACAACCCACCCTGACTACCCAAGCCCCTTGAGAACTTAGAATAAGAAAAAACAATCACCCTGAGTAACGAAACTCTTATTCCTTCTTATCTCACAGTTTTTCTTCTCTACTTTCTCTCACCACGGTACTCTCTACTTACTGACATTTTACATAATGTGGTGAAACGGTAACCCCGTTTCACCCCCGCACACATGCGGCCAGCATATAATGCCCCTGGTGACACACCCACCAACACTTGGTGATTTCTCACACCAGTGTAGCAGTAGATGACTGTCTACCGCATCTGCGACCACTACAACTGCCATTTGCCACACAACTCTCACATTGCTGCTACTACTCCACGCACTTCTTGTATGACACACACTTGTGCTGCTCCCTTCTTCTCCAAAAGCTGTACTTTATAGAGAGAGTGGCATAACCCAAGTTCCACAGCATGCATGCTCTGCAGGTTGCATGCATTAGAAGCTCTGTCATCTGCAAACTGCTTTCTGCCACTGTGCAGATAACTTTCGGTGCATGGTTTGTAAGTCTACCAACCCTGAAAAGACAACTATCCGCTACATCAACTGCCAACTTTTCACAATGTCATTGGGCCTTTACTCAGCTGATCATCCTTCCGTTGACAGGATCCTTCTCCCAACCGATCATCCTTCTATTGATCGGATCATTCTCTCAGCTAGTCAACCTTCCATTGGTTGGATTCTGCTCTAATTCGGTCGACCTCCCGTTTACCATTTTCTGCTGTCAAACGGTCAATCTCCTGTTGATTGGTTTCTGCTGCACGGTCACCAGCCGACCGTACTCTTGCAGACCTACCCGGCTGCTTCGGCACCACTCCGCAATTTGTCGCTCCAGCAAACAGTCTCCTCCTGGATTTTACTGCAGGTAGTATGTAGCATTTCTGACATCACACAAAACCTGTGTGATCCGATAACATCCGTTTATTGAGTCACCCACAAGGGAATGGCCAAGCCCAATAGGTCTCATTTCCATTCAAGGCATTACTTGCTTCAAAAGATGACAAGAGGCACATCTGGTCACCTTATACCATCCCATATAAATTTGTCCTCAAAATTTACATCCAACGGAGAAAATACATTCCTATTTATAAGCAATAAATTAACAAATTATTTAATTAATGTGCAATAATTTGTCCTATAACAGTTAACATAACAATTGTTTAACCTTTTAGTTTCTATAAATTTAATAATATAAATTAATTATTTAAATATCATTATTAGAATGTATCAAATATAAGTAAAAGTCATACTTTTAATAATTTTATATGATAAATACCCACACGAAAAGTAGAAAGCGATGAGTCAAATGAAAAGAAGAGAGGGGTCTCACGGTGGGTGAGTACGTGTACGGTTGTTACTTTGCGTGAAAGAGGCGAGCGACTATCTTTTTAGTTTTTTTATTATTAAATTTATATTATCGCCCGAGTATATATTTTGGCTTTATTGTATTTCATTTGTGCAAAATGTGTATCCAAGACCATTCGACGATGATCTCAGCATTGACGTCATAGATCTTTTTTCAATATTGAACACATATCACATTTGAGTAGTAACCTGGAAAACCGTAGTATAGTATTTTTTAAAAATAAATTTCATATATTAATTTATAACAAAAAACTACTATTAGATTAAAATCCATATTTATAGGCATTGATATTCAATCTCAATTCTTCATTTCTTGTGGACTATGTCGCCCCCGGTATTGGCTTGAACCTGGCAAGTTCTTCCTCGTCTTTCCCAATAAAGGTTGTATATAGCATTGCCATGGCCTGTCATGGTCCTTCTGTTATGGATCCTTCTCCTTTTATTGTGGCTGTCTCAAAGCCTATTAAATCTCAAGCCTATGTGGTGAACAATGATTTGAGTTTCTTCCGTCCAAAGTAGTTGTGAAGCCCTAGCTGATGTTGTCCTTTGGGCTAACAAATTACGGGAGAATACTGTGGTGGGTTACATTATTTTTAAAAAAAATAACCTGAAAATGACATTTATCTTGGATAATTTCACCATTCGTAGGTCCTAAATAAAATGAGACGTCAAACGTGTTTTAATTAATTCTAATGATTTTTTCTTCTTTATATATGAGAATTATTCGATTATGTTGATTGTGATACATAATGGTTCACGGTACATCAACGGTAAGCCTATGTTTTTAAAAGCTTGGACCATCGGCTTGACTTTATTTAAAGATTTCCATCTGACCTTACTTGTATGGGTTAATTTTTATGAGATTCTTCTTGAATTCTTATTTTTTGAGGGCTTTAGTTATATCGTGAGCTCTGTAAATAATCCTTTCCATTTGAATAGACAAATTGAACTTCTCGAACATGTTGGATATGTTAGATTATGTATTGAAACTAATAATATTTATACAAAACTTGCTAATACTATTTTCTTTGTGATTGGTCATGATTTTAAATTCTGTAATGATCTAGTAGTGAATGTTAGAATTGAATATCAATAGTGCTCATCCTACTTCCGCTATTTGCAGCTCCTTTGGGCACAAAAATGGCTGTTGCAAAACTCACACTAAACAAATATAAAAGCCTATAGGTCATCTCACCTAGGCCTCTTCGCATGAACTACCCATGGTGTCACCCCCAATTAGTGTTGTTGATCCCCCTTTAGCCGTCATTCTCCGTCTAGAGTTGAGACTCTTATTGACCCAGGGATGATCCCTTCAACTATCATACCCAACTAAAACTCATTATTGGTTTTGTCAGATGTTTCCATGATTGATGATTCCATCCCATTTTTACCTCTTAGAGCCTAGCCAAGCTACTCCTCAATCTCAACTGGTTTGAATTGAGGCTGATCTATCTAAAAACATTTATTTTGCTAAGGAATAAAAATACAATGGCCTCAAAAATCAATACCCAAGAGAGTCATTATTAAATGCACAAATCACCACTTGAAATATTTGGGAGCTCAAACATCCTGATAAATTGAGCAGTGTCTATTAATTTATTTTGTTCTCTCAATTCCATATTTTGTTCTTGAGACTTGTGTTCCTGTTAGCTCTTTTGATCGTCTTTCTTGTTCTATCATAAGAGGTTAGAATTGGGCTATAAATTACGGTTGTTCAGCTAATAGTCATACTTATGTTGGTTAGAACCCTTCATTGGTTGACCTTATTGTTCTTGGTACCACAAACAAGTAATTCGCTACGAAGTTATGGAAATTTTCACTTCTAAGTCTTTTTATCTCTCCTTCATCTATGGCTTTAATTTAGATATTACCAAAATATGCCTTTGGATACATCTGTGCTCCAACTAGTCCTCTCAATCTTGTGCTATTTTAGGGAATTTCAAAATCATTGGGGATGTTCCCATGATTTTGGGTGGTAACTTGGTTCCAACAGCTATGCAAAAGTTTAGTTAGTGCTTGAACTCTTGTGGCCTTTAGAATCTTAATTTCAGCGGCTGCATCTTCCATGGTGCAATAAGAGGTATGGTGACTCCAACATCTATAAAAAACTTGATAGGCCTTTGGCTAATGTTGCATGGATCTTTGCTCATGCTTCCTATTTGGCTTCTTTTGGTGATCCTCAGATCTTGAATCACTTGCTCTATCTTCTTTTGCCTAACAATCCTAGTTGCTTGAAAAGTAGGGCTCTTAAGATTAACAACTTCCTTGCATGCTACCCTAAATTTAAATAGGTTGTTTCCTGGGCTTAGGCACCTTTGATATCTCTCTCTCCTATGTTCAACATAGCCTATAAATTAAAAGCCACCAAATTTGCTTTGAGGGATCTCAATTGGGAGGTGGGGAGCCTCAACCTTATTGTCTACAAGGATCTCGTCAATCTAGAAGCTACCCAGTTGGCAATCCAGCTTCAACCTCTTTTGGATGATATATCTGGGCTTAAAACATTCACAGACACAATTATTTTAAAACATTGTGTATGGAATGTAACCTAAACATGTAAAATGATAAAATTAAATAGTTATCTGATAGTCATCGCTATTCTAATTTTTTTTTAACACTCTCAAAATCTTATAAAATAGGAGTTTTATTTATGTTCTTATCAAACATGATGGTCCTGTACCTCCATTGTTCAAGAGGCACAAGAGGTTATCCTCTCTTATTTTCAAAATCTCCTAGGTATTGGGTCGGTTAGCTACCTTTTGAATAAGGATGACCTTTGCCCTTTTGTCCTCGAAAAGGTCATGGATGCTCTCTTTCCTTCCTTGACTGCAATCCCTTTGGCTGATGAGATCTATGAAGTTATTTTCAGTTTTGGTCACTCCAATGCTCCTAGCCTAGATGGTTTTTCCACTAAGTTCTTTAGATCCTCCTAGGATATCATAGAGTGCAAATCTCTTTTGTTATTATGGATTTCTTTTGGCATGGAAAGTTTCTTGAATAGAATTTTGGCATGGAAAGTTTCTTGAATAGAACAATGTTACACTTATTTTTATTATCCATAAAGTGAAGTCCTCTAGTATGGTTTTTGACTTTAGTCTAATCTTTTACTATATTATTTTTTATAAAGTCATCTCTATAATTTTTGATAGAAGATTTAAAGAGTTTATGCCCTTACTTGTGGAATGCTCTCAGATGGCCTTATATTAGATTGAGATATATTATCAACAACATTCTTCTTGCCCAAGATCTTCTTCACAAATACCACCTCAACCAAAGGCCTCTTATTGTGCCCCTAAAGTTGATCTTATGAAAGTTTTCTAACTCTATTGAATGGGATTTTGTCCTTGCTATGTTTCAACCTGTAGGATTTCCTTCCATCTTCGTGAATTAGATCAAGGTGTATATCTCCATGCCTTCCTTCTCTATACCCATTAATGGTGAGGCTGTGGGCTCCTTCAAAGATTGTAAGGAACTTTGTTAGGGAGATCCTACCTCTCATTATATTTTTGTTCTTTATATGAAAGTCTTTCGTGACATGATTATCAGCCACGCTAGTCACAACCCCAACTTTACCTATCATTGGAAATACAATTTAACTATGACAGACATATTTGGGTTTGCAGATGATATGCTCCTCTTCTATAGCTTTGATTGCTTCCTAGTAATTATCTTGCTACACTATCTTTATATTTACTCTGCTCACTCTAGGCTCCACCCTAACGAATCTAAGAGTGAATTCTTTTTTTTTTTATTTCGATAATTTTATTGTGTAGATATCATCTACTCTATTACTGATTTTAAGTACGGTTGTCTTCTTATTAGGTATCTTAGTGCTCTACTAATTTGTCTAAATTGTCTCATGTGAATTATTGTGTGCTTATTGATCATTTTTTGTCTTATATTGATTTGTAAAGGAATCGCTAGCTTTTCTTTACAAGTATCTTATCTTAGGTATCTTCTTGATTAAGTTAGCCTAGTGTGTGTTTCAGCTAGTCTCCCCTGTGGTCTCATGGGCTTCTCTCCTATGGGGAAAAGATGCTGCCCCATCACATGCCTTCATTCCCTTACTTGCCATTAGATGAAGACTTTCATTGTTCGATAAGCTTCCTTTTACCATCTTCCGCATTCGAACCACTCGATTTTGAGACAATGGATGTTGGACCTCATCTATTGACTCTTCCTTTCGCTTTTTTTTTTTTTTGGTGGTTTATGTGGTACAAAGTGGTATAATTTTATAATTTTAGATTTATGATTTTGACAAATATAAATACTTTATATATATTACCGCCTGTTATTTATGTAAGTACTTGTTTAAAAAAGTTATATTCATACTAACATGCATTAGTGGCATAGATCAAACACTCCAGTTTAAGGTACTCTAAATGAATGTCATAGATAGGCTCTGTTGGGAAGCCTCTACATTCCAAATGGCAAATCGAGATGTATAAGAGAATTGGTCATACAAAGATTTGGATTGAGATTGGGTGCAGCCATAGTTTTAGGAAAGATATTGCTGTTGAAATCGATGCGGAATTTCAATGAAAACTTTTAATATTACCGCATTTCATTGCTCTTATTCATGATGTAGAGTACTGTTGTCTAAAACGTAAGATGGTTTATAAGCAAATGAGTAATATTCTTGGCAGCCCGTTCATCCCAATGTCTCCAAATGAGACCATGACTAATCGTCATTTGCGGATGGATGATGGGATTAAGGGTGATATCCCTTTTATTCATTGCAACAATCCATTATTGACTTTTGTATATTTGAGTAAGTCCATTGGGCAAGGACCATTCTTCTGATTAATGTCGACTTTAGGCATGGCAACTCTTGTATGAATTTAGCTTACATTGGCATGTCATGAAGGGTCAGTTATCTGTACCTTAGCAGTTAACAATTTTAAATGTAACTTCTAAAAGGATATCAAATATTATTGGAAATGGAGAAGGCCCACGTATCAATGACAACAAAAAGTAGAATTAGGAGCCCAACAAGCCCTACCTCCCTCAATGTTGATCAAATGGCGATCGAACAAACATACATAGTAATTTGGTTTAGCCTCCCGTTAAGTTGATTGATTTATTCCAGATTTCTTCATACCTATTTATTTTTTTATGGTTTTAAATTTTGATTAAAGATTCACATTTGATTGGGGCATCGTTGTGTTTAAATTTTTATTTTAATATGATTAATTACTTATAGAAAAAATATATATATGCCTTAGTGCTCAATTTCTGGCTAAAGTGTCAATTGAAGTTGCAGAAAAGTAATGTGATACGATTCAATGTTTAATATATGAAAATAGAATTCAACTAAATCTAATTTGAATTAAAACACTCAAAGAACATATAAATTCAATTGCAACCAAATTGAAAAAAACTACAGTAATATAAATTATTCTAATGAGTGTTATTAACATTTATTAAATTTGATGGGTACACCGGAATATGGACTGGTTCATGATCAACGGAGGCCCAAAACAGTATGCCAGACGGTCAACCTAAAAACGGCCCAACAGGGCGCAAAGGCCCAAAGCTTAAAAGGCCCAAGACGGTCAACGTCATCGTTGACCGCCTAGGATCCAGCAATGGGCTAACGCTGACAAAACGGTCAACTCGAACGTGGACCGGAATCACTGTAGCAACAAGCCAAAAATAAAATAATTTTTACAGGCCTGGCCCACTTAAGCCCACAATCCATCAGATGGCCAGCAACGGCTCTCCTAGCAACTTTCACGATCTCTGCTTGCTCCCAAAATGAACATTGACAAAATTGGCACCTTTCTCGTAAGGAAAGCGCCAAATTTTTTCAATCTCTTGCCAACTGGGGCGCTCCAACGATAAAACACACAGAATGAAGGTGCTTATTTGAAAAGCCGCTGACCGCCGTGGAAGAAAACTATCTTGATCCATTTGGCAACTGATGTCAGCTCTGAAAGGCAGGCCAACCAATAATCACGCAGGGGATCACCCCTTTCAAAAGAGGAAGATCACCCTTTCAACCATAAATAAGCCCTGGAATTCTCATTCCAGGCACGCTTTCTATTACGCAAACTTTTACTAAAGCTACCTGCTACTCACGCAAGCTTTTGCTCACACAACGCTCTCAACGACGACAGACTTACACTTCTCCATTTTCTGCTGTCACTCAAAAATCCAAGGCATACAAACACATTTTTGAAGATCGTTTACTGCCTCCCCACCACCCAGATTCAAGAAGACAACCTTGTCTCTCTTTCATCTAGAGATACATATACTCTCTCTATCTCTCTCTTTCTTAATTCTCAGTTTCAGTGATCTCATATTTTGAAGGCTGTTTACTGACTTGAGCGTCGGAGTATTTTCGGTGGGACAACTTTCCACCACACGCTAACCTCCTGTTCTTTTTAGTGGTGTGTAGGATCTAAACTCAGTGAACGGAGTTGGAACCAAGACCAGCGAATCAGCTCGAATCTGTTTGAAGTTCGGATCCAAGGAAGCATCATTGGCTCCGTCTGTGGGAAACGCTTATAAAAGTCAACCACAAATTCACACTATGCCCTCTTTTTACCGTCTGATTCTGCATTCGCAATGGTGAACACGAGAGCCCAAGCTAGCGATCTCGCTAGAAATATTACCAATTCCAACCAGGACCACGCTGCTGGTGCCACGGTCAACGGGACAATAAGCGGAGTGCCAGCGCCCTACTTCCAGCAGCTGATGGAGTAGATACAAGCCAACAATCGTCTGCTTCAAATCCTTTGCACTTGGAACGAGCAGCGACTGCAAGCGGCTCCTTCGACAGTCGTCCCAGCACCGGCCACCAAAAAAGGTGGCCAGAGAAAAAAGAAGCCAACCAAGAGCCCTGAGAGATCCCGGAGCAATCTAGTTCCAGCATCCTCCTGCGTTCCTGGACAGAACAGGCCTGAAGAACGCTTCGGGAGCACGTCTCCACGAGAATGTCCGGAGAGAAGAAATCCCCAATACTCTAGAGCCAAAGACGGAAACACAGTCTAGGAGCGAGCCTCCAAGGCTGCTAGGTCCATTGGAGGTAGTAGCCAACCGGCTGTTGAACCCTCTAGGGACAGAATGGAGTTGAGGGCTTACCTCAACTCCGAGAGATCAGCAAACGCCGCTTGTGCAGATCTGCGAGTGGACAAAATCTGGAATCGTGTGTTCCAAGATGAGGAGCGCCATCAATTTGGATCGATTTTCTTTCACACAGATCCTAAACCTCTACTTCCAAAAAGAGTTTATGCCCTTACTTGTGGAATGCTCTCAGATGGCCTTATATTAGATTGAGATATATTAGCAACAACATTCTTCTTGCCCAAGATCTTCTTCACAAATACCACCTTAACCAAAGGCCTCTTATTGTGCCCCTAAAGTTGATCTTATGAAAGTTTTCTAACTCTATTGAATGGGATTTTTTCCTTGCTATGTTTCAACCTGTAGGATTTCCTTCCATCTTCGTGAATTAGATCAAGGTGTATATCTCCATGCCTTCCTTCTCTATACCCATTAATGGTGAGACTGTGGGCTCCTTCAAAGATTGTAAGGAACTTTGTTAGGGAGATCCTACCTCTCATTATATTTTTGTTCTTTATATGAAAGTCTTTCATGACATTATTATCAACCACGCTAGTCACAACCCCGACTTTACCTATCATTGGAAATACAATTTAACTATGACAGACATATTTGGTTTTGCAGATGATATGCTCCTCTTCTGTAGCTTTGATTGCTTCCTAGTAATTATCTTGCTACACTATCTTTATATTTACTCTGCTCACTCTAGGCTCCACCCTAACGAATCTAAGAGTGAATTCTTTTTTTTTTTATTTTGATGATTTTATTGTGTAGATATCATCCACTCTATTACTGATTTTAAGTACGGTTGTCTTCTTATTAGGTATCTTAGTGCTCTACTAATTTGTCTAAATTGTCTCATGTGAATTATTGTGTGCTTATTGATCATTTTTTGTCTCATATTGATTTGTAAAGGAATCGCTAGCTTTTCTTTACAAGTAGACTTCAACTTATTAATTGTATTCTCCCTAATCAACAAATATATTAGACTTTTACTTTTATTCTTTTTAAGTCTACACTTAAAATCATTGGTGATATTCTTAGGCGTTTCATTTGACATGGTGTCAATTCTCATAAGTTTTTAGCTAGAGCGATCTTAATGAATGTTTGCAAACCCAAGGACAAAGGTAGACTTGGCATCTAGAACATCTTTACTTAAAATAATGCCCTCTTAGTTAGAATTCTTTGGCATGTCATTAATGGTGCTTTTGGTTCTATTTATACTCATTGGATCTGTCATCATCATTTAGGGTTAATATATTTGGACCATTAAGATCCCTCAATCACTTCTTTAGAGTTTTAATAAATGTATGAATCTAAGGTAATTTTTGAAGCCTTATATTCGCTCCATTATTGGATGGTAAATGCACTATTATTTAGTTTGAAAACTAGCACTCGGAGGGTCAGCTTTATGTTTTCTTTTCCACCCATATCTTCATGTGTTTTGGACTATCTTGACACTTGAAGGTTTTGGTTCTTATTTGTGATTGGCATTGGTGCTGGCCCAATATCACTCGTATTGCTCTCCACCCATTCGTTCATGGTTGGCCAAATTACTAGCCTAATCAGGATCGTAATAACTCTTTTTTTCAAGTTAGAACCTTATGGTATCTTCTTGATTAAGTTAGCCTAGTGTGTGTTTCAGCTAGTCTCCCCTGTGGTCTCATGGGCTTCTCTCCTATGGGGAAAAGATGCTGCCCCATCACATGCCTTCATTCCCTTACTTGCCATTAGATGAAGACTTTCATTGTTCGATAAGCTTCCTTTTACCATCTTCCACATTCGAACCACTCGATTTTGAGACAATGGATGTTGGACCTCATCTATTGACTCTTCCTTTCGCTTTTTTTTTTTTTTGGGTGGTTTATGTGGTGCAAAGTGGTATAATTTTATAATTTTAGATTTATGGTTTTGACCAATATAAATACTTTATATATATTACCGCATGTTATTTACATAATTACTTGTTTAAAAAAGTTATATTCATACTAACATGCATTAGTGGCTTAGATCATACACTCCAGTTTAAGGTACTCTACAAGAATGTCATAGATAGGCTCTGTTGGGAAGTCTCTACATTCCAAATGGCAAATCGAGACGTATAAGAGAATTGGTCATACAAGGATTTGGATTGAGATTGGGTGCAGCCATAGTTTTAGGAAAGATATTGTTGTTGAAATCGATGCGGAGTATCAATGAAAACTTTTAATATTACCGCATTTCATTGCTCTTATTCATGATGTAGAGTACTGTTGTCTAAAACGTAAGATGGTTTATAAGCAAATGAGTAATATTCTTGGCAGCCCGTTCATCCCAATGTCTCCAAATGAGACCATGACTAATCGTCATTTGCGGATGGATGATGGGATTAAGGGTGATATCCCTTTTATTCATTGCAACAATCCATTATTGATTTTTGTACATTTGAGTAAGTCCATTGGGCAAGGACCAGGCATGGCAACTCTTGTATGAATTTAGCTTACATTGGCATGTCATGAAGGGTCAGTTATCTGTACCTTTGCAGTTAAAAATTTTAAATGTAACTTCTAAAAGGATATCAAATATTATTGGAAATGGAGAAGGCCCACATATCAATGACAACAAAAAGAAGAATTAGGAGCCCAACAAGCCCTACCTCCCTCAATGTTGATCAAATGGCGATCGAACAAACATACATAGTAATTTGGTTTAGCCTCCCGTTAAGTTGATTGATTTATTCCAGATTTCTTCATACTTATTTATTTATTTATTATGGTTTTAAATTTTGATTAAAGCATCACATTTGATTGGGGCATCGTTTTGTTTAAATTTTTATTTTAATATGATTAATTACTTATAGAAAAAAAATATGCCTTAGTGCTCAATTTTTGGCTAAAGTGTCCATTGAAGTTGCAAAAAAGTAATGTGATACGATTCAATATTTAGTATATGAAAATAGAATTCAACTAAATCTAATTTGAATTAAAACACTCAACGAACATATAAATTCAATTGCAAACAAATTGAAAAAAACTACAGTAATATAAATTATTCTAATGAGTGTTATTAACATTTATTAAATTTGATGGGTAAACCGAAATATGGCCTGACCCATGGTCAACAGAGGCCCAAAACGGCATGCCAGAAAGTCAACCTAAAAACGGCCCAATAGGTCTCGAAGGCCCAAAGCTTAAAAGGCCCAAAACAGTCAACGCCATCGTTGACCATCTAGACTCCAGCAAGCGGCTAACGCGCTCACAAATGGTCAACTTGAACGTTAATCGGAATCACTGTAGCAACAGGTCAAAAATAAAATGCTTTTTACGGGCCTGGCCCACTTAAGCCCACGATCCATCAGACGGCCACCAACGGCTCTCCCAACAACTTTCACGATCTCTGCTGGCTCCCAAAATGGACATTGACAAAATCGGCACCTTTCTCTCAAAGAAAATGCTAGATTTTTTCAATTTCCTGTCAACTAGGGCGTTCCAACGGTAAAACACACAGAAGGAAAGTAAGCAATTTGGAAAGCCGCTAACCGCCGTGGAAGGAAACTATTTTGATCTATTTGGCAACTGACGTCATCTCTGAAAGGCAGACCAACCAATAATCACGTAGGGAATCACTCCTTTCAAAGGAGAAAGATCACCCTTTTAACCATAAATAAACTTTGGAATTCTCATTCCAGGTACGCTTTCTATTACGCAAACTTTTACTAAAGCTACCTGCTACTCACGCAAGCTTTTGCTCACACAACGCTCTCAACGACGACAGACTTAGACTTCTCCATTTTCTGCTGTCACTCAAAAACCCAAGGCATACAAACGCACTTCTGACGGCCGTTTACTGCCTCCCCACCATCCAGATTCAAGAAGACAGCCTTGTCTCTCTTTCATCTGGAGATACATATACTCTCTCTATCTCTCTCTTTCTCAATTCTCAGTTTCAGTGACCTTCTCATATTTCGAACGCTGTTTACTGACTTGAACGTCGGAGTATTTTCGGTGGGACAACTTCCCGCCGACACGCTGACCTCCTATTCTTTTTAGTGGTGTGCAGGATCTAAACTCAGAGAACGGAGCCGAAACCAGGATAAACGGATCAACCCGAATCTGTTCGAAGTTCGAATCCAAGGAAGCGTCATTGGTGCCGTCTGTGGGAAGCGCTTACAAAAGCCAACCACAAATTTACACAACGTCCTCTTTTTCACCGTCTGATTCTGCATTCGCAATGGTAAACACGAGAGCCCAAGTTAGCGATCCCTCTAGAGACATCACCAATCCCGATCAGGACCACGCTGCTGGTGCCACGGTCAACGGGACAATAAGAGGAGTGCCCGATGCTCTACTTTCGGTGATGGAGCGGATGCAAGCGACAACAATCGCCTCCTCTCCAAATCCTTTGCACTCAAACGTGCAACAACCGCAAGCGGCTCCTTCGGCGGCCGTCCTAGCACCGGCCACAAAAAAGGTGGCCAGAGAAAAAAGAAGCCGGCCAAGAGGCTTGAGAGATCCCGGAGCAATCCAGTTCCAGCATCCTTCCGCATTCCTGGCCAGAACACGCCTGAAGAACGCTCCGGGAGCACGTCTCCGCGAGAAAGTTCGGAGAGAAGAAATCTCCGATACTGTAGGGTCGAAGACGGAAATGCAGTCCAGGAGCGAGCCTCAGACTGCCAGGTCCGCTGGAGGCAGTAGCCAATCGGCTGCTGAACCCTCCAGGGACAGAATGGAGTTAAGGGCATTCCACAACTCTAAGAGATCAGCAAATGTCGCTCACGCAGATATGCGAGTGGACAAAATCTGGAACCGTGTGTTCCAAGATGAGGAGTGCGCCATCAATTTGGACCGATCTCCTTTCACAGCGGAAATCCTGAACCGTCCACTGCCTACAAAGTTCAAGATGCCTTCCCTTGACTCATACGATGGAAGCAGTGATCCGGTTGACTACCTGGATCACTTCTGCACCCATCTGAGTCTACAAGGGTCGGAAGACTCAGCGATGTGCTGCTATTTCCCGCTCACGTTGAAGGGAGATGCCCGAATCTGATTCCATCACCTCCCTTCAGGCACCATCAGCAGCTTCTGTGAGCTCACAAATCTCTTCCTGGCTCAGTACGCCTCGAGTCAATAGGCAGATAAGCAGCCGTGGCATCTCTCCCACATCAAGCAGAAACCGGGAGAGAACCCAAGGCGATTCCTGGATCGTTTCGTGGCAGAGGCTAGACGGATTCCCCGGATCACAGAGGAGATAAAGCTGGACAGTTTCATCTCCGCATTGACCTACGGGGACCTTTTCAAGCACCTGGCCCACAAAAATTCTCAAACCTTCTGGGAAACAAAATCTATCACCCGGGCCTACGCTGCAGCAGAAGAGGCCAACTAGGTAAAACGTCCAGAACGGGCAGATCAACTTCGATCGTTCCTTGGAGAGGGAAAAAGGAAGTACAGCGACGGAGATCACTCCTGCTAGAAGAAACGTCAGACTGGGCCCCCAGGACGCAGAGAATACGGGCCCACCAGCTTCACACCTCTGACGGACACACGCTCGAACGTCCTCGTGCAGATCCGCAGATAAAAATTCTTGAAGTGGCCAAAACCACTAAAGAAGGACTCTGAAAACCAGTCGAAGTACTGCAATTTCTATCGCTCTGCCGGCCATTCAATTAAGGACTGCAAGACACTGTAGAGGGAGATCGAGGAGCTGATTCGTAGAGGGCACCTCACCAAGTTTGTCAGGGGTTCTGGACAGAGCTCTGGAGTAGCTGACGAAGAGGGGCAGGAGTAGACTCCTCCCTGAAATCGGGTTGCAGTAGGGGTGGTTAACATGGTTACCACCCGACTTGTTAAAAACCTATCAGGCGGCGAGGAACAGCAGGCTGGGAGGAAGAAGCAGCGCACGGTGGATAACACTGTTAGCTTCGGCGACGATGACTTAGCCAATGTAATGTCCCCCCATGCTGATCCCCTCGTTGTATCCACGCTTGTTTCAGATGGTAGTGTTGACTACCAACTGAAGTGAGTGTTTATTGATAATGAAAGTTCAAGAGATTTACCTTACTTGAATGCGTTCTTTAAACTAGGTATAAAAAAGAATCAACTAAAACCTATCGAAGGCCCATTATACGGCCTCGATAACGAGCTTGTGCCCGTTCAAGAGACTATCCAATTAGAGGTCACCTTGGGTACGTATCCAGAAATAGTAAGTCGAACGCTTACCTTCCTGGCGGTCGACCTACCCTCAATACACAACGCTATACTGGGAAAACCATGCTTGACAGCGTTCGGGGCGGTTACCTCGATTCCACACCTCAAAATAAAGTTTTCAACACCCTACGGCATCGGGGAGGTGCTGGGCGACCAGGTTACTGGATGAACCTGTTACATGTCACGGATTGCCCCAAGCGGCAGCACTAGAATGGTTGAGGAACTCGACCATCGGGACGAGACAACCCTTCAGCAAGTGCAGTTTGGTGAAGCCACGGATCTAATCCCACTGGACCCGGAGGAGCCGGAGAAGTGTGTACAGATCGATGGCTCACTCACCGGACCACTGCGCGATGAACTGATTGCGTTCCTGCGAAAGAACGCTGACCTTTTTGCATGGACTTCAGCAAACATGCTTGGAATCCCAGTAGAGATAATGGTCCATAAGTTGGGGCTTGACTCTGGCCGAAAACCCGTTAAGTAGAAGCGGAGGAACCACTCCGTTGAATAGTTGATCACCATCCAAGAGGAGGTCAAAAAGCTACTGACGCAGGTTTCATTAGGGAAGTCCAATACCCGGACTAGCTCTCTAATGTCGTCTTAGTAAAAAAGAGCAATGGAAAATGGCGGATGTACGTCGATTTTATCGACGTTAACAAGGTTTGTCCAAAGGATAGCTTTCCGTTGCCCCGGATCAACCTGCTGGTTGACTCAACAGCCGAACATGAGCTGCTAAGCTTTATGGATGCCTACTCGGGTTACAACTAGATCCGGATGAGTTTGGAGGACGAGGAGCACACTTCGTTCAAGACCGATCAGGGCACCTACTGCTATAAAATAATGTCTTTCGGACTTAAGAACGTTGGAGTAACTTATCAACGGCTGGTCAATAAAATATTCAAAAAACAAATTGGTCGCAATATGGAGGTCTACGTCGACGACATGCTCGTTAAGAGCAAGGTCACCGGCAACCATATCCGCGACCTAGAAGAGTCATTCGAGGTGCTCCGTAAGCAACACATGAAACTTAATCCAGCTAAGTGTATCTTCGAAGTAGCCTCCGGCAAATTCCTGGGTTTCATCTTCTCCGAACGGGAGATCGAGGCAAACCCAGAAAAGATCAAGGCGCTCGCCAATGTGGCTCCGCCACGGAACGTAAAGGGCGTCCAACGACTGACTGGACGGCTAGCAGCACTGTCCCACTTCCTTGCGAAGTCCCGTGACAAGTACCAGCCATTCTTTAAAGCCCTTAGAGGAACAAAATCCAACGGGTTCCAATGGACTACGAAATGCCAAACCGCTTTCGATGAACTGAAATGGTATTTGACCAGCCCGCAGTTGTTGGTGTCACCCAATGGCAGAGAGGAATTATATCTTTACCTGACAGTGTTGGAGGCGTCCCTTAGTTCTGTCATCGTGCGCCAGGACTCTGACGCTCAGCGGCCTGTCTACTACGTGAGTAAAATATTGACCGGCCCAGAGACCCATTACTCACGCGCAAAAAAGTTGGCTTTGGCGTTAATATTCTCCGCACGGAAGTTAAGGCTCTACTTTCAGGCCCACCGGATAATGGTCCTCACGGACCAGCCACTGAAAAACATACTCCAGAAACCCGACGTTTCTGGACGATTGGTAAAGTGGACTATCGAGTTGGGCGAGTTCGACATCGAATTTCAGCCCAGGCCTGCTATAAAGGCACAGGCACTGGCTGATTTCATTGTCGAGACTACAACCCCAGTCCTCGAGGAACAGCCCGAAGAAAGTGTGGAACTGCTTGTCAAAATTCCGAAATGGATACTCCATGTGGACGGATTGTCTATGGACACAGGTAGTGGCGCTGGAGTGGTCCTTACGACCGCCGATGGATTTGAGGTGCAATACTCCATCAGGCTCAATTTCCTGGCAACCAATAACGTTGGCGAATACGATGCCCTGTTAGCCAGATTGCGGTTAGCCAAGGAGTGCTCTATCAAGAGATTGACAGTTTACAGCGACTCCAAGCTAATCGTTAACTAGGTTAACGAAGGCTTTGAGGCGAACAACCCTCTCTTGGCCAAGTACCTGGCGAAGGCAAGGGAGGATGCCTAGGGTTTCGACAAACTAACCCTGGTTCATGTTCCCCGAACTGAAAACTGGAAGGAGGACCAGCTGGCCAAAGCCACTGCAGCCGAAAACCTGGAACAGTATACGAGGGACATGCGGGAGATCCTAGACGCTCACTGCGTCTATTGAGAAGCGAGAGGCAATGCAGATTTCCGAAGTAAAAAACTGTATGACGCCTTTTCTAAACTATCAGGCGGACGGATCATTGCCAAAGGATGTGGAGAAGGTCAAACGGGTCAGTAAGACAGCCGGCTGGTATGATGTGGTTGACGGACGGTTATACTGCCGTGGCTACTCAACTCCATACCTCCGCTGTCTAACTCCCGAAGAGGCTGACTACACTTTAAGCAAAGTCCACCTCGGGATATGTGGGTTGCATATTGGCGGAAAAAACTTAGCCTTCAAGGTCATGCGCCAGGGATATTACTAACCCTCGGTATAAAAAGGCGCGCTGGAGTTCGTGAAGAAATGTGAAAACTGCCAATTTCACAGCAACCTTTACCACCAGCCATCCACAGATCTGAAGGCCCTTCAGGCCCCTTGGACCTTCTCGCAATGGGGGCTCGATCTCCTCAGCCCGTTTCCTATTGCCACGGGGCAAAGAAAATTCATCATCGTGGGCATCGATTACTTCACCAAGTAGGTCGAAACCATCCCACTGGCTAAGATTACAGAGCACAATGCCCTGGAGTTCCTCCACCAGAACATCGTCTATAGATTCGGCGTATCCGATGTCGTCGTGACCTATAACGGGACCCAGTTCTCTAGGAAACGCTTCACCAAGTATTGCGCCAGCCTTAACATCAAGTTGGTCCACACTTCGGTGGCATACCCCCAAACAAACGGACAGGTGGAGCTGACGAATCAAACGCTACTCCATAGGTTAAAGACTAAGCTGGAGGACGCAAGGGGCTCTTGGGCCGATTAGCTCCCTTCCGTTCTTTGGTCTTATCGAACAACCCCGAAGGAACCAAAGCGTGAGACACCCTTCAGCCTCTATTACGGGACTGAGGCGGTAATCTGGTCAAATTAGGCTCCCAAGTCTCGGGGTGGAGCCCTTCGACCACCGACTAACTCCCAAAAATCGGGGAGCACTTAGACTTGTTAGAGGAAGCTCGCGGCACAGCCAGATTACGGACAACAGTCTACCAACATCGGATCACCTGATACTATAACAAAAATGTTAAGGCACGACGATTCGATGTAGGAGACCTAGTCGTACGAGGCCTCGAGGCCATTGGCAAGCTGGCCGGCCACAATAAACTCTCCCCTAATTGGGAAGAGCATTTCCTCGTCTCCGCCGTCCTGCGAAACGGAGCCTACAAACTCCAGAGCCAGGACGGGAAACTGGTTCCGCGAACGTGGAATGCCACCCACCTCGAACGATACTTCTAGTAGCAAACACAGGTACGCATTTGCATTATTATTTGCACTCGCTTGCTTGTTTTGATTTCGTAAAAATTAAGTATTTACTTAGCATACTTCCTATGTGCATGTGCATATATTTTATTTGTAGGTTACCCGACCTAGACTGCCCCTAAGTCGGGAGGGTCTTCACCCTCTCGTTAAACCCTGGTCATCCAGGCGGCCCATAAGCGGTCGAACTTGAACCTCAGTCATCTGAGTGGCCCATTAGCGATCGTATCTAAACCCTGGTTATCCAGGTGGCCCATGAGTGGTCTATTATAAACCCTGGTCATCCGGGTGACCCATAAGCGGCCTAATATGAACCTCGGTCATCCGAGCAACCCATTAACGATCGTACTAAACCTTGGTCATCCAAGTGGCCCGATAGCGGTCAAAACTTTAGGGGGCTTATGCAGCATACGCAATGACCTCCTCTACGATGAGATAGCGTGATCAGTCAGTGACGGTCGAAGGGAGAATCGTCCTTCTTCAACATTGGTCATCCAAGTCATTATTTGGACAACGCCACCGGGCTGGTTAACACAACTGTCTGCCAAGCCTAAGAACCTCGCTTCTTAGGCAGCCCAACAACGGCAGCCGGCCAACATAGTTGGCCGCCCGATGCAACAAAACATGCTAACACCAAATGCGATAAAAGTAAATAGACACAAAAGTGAAAAAAAAACTTCCATTTTATTACTTCGAATGAATTACAAATCACATTTTACAAGGAAGGTCACAAAAATGTACATCACAGGAGGCTACGGGGGCGGCGGAGGCCCCTGAATGTCACGGGGCTCCTCCACGAGGTTGTCTTTGTGTAGTGCTGCTCTATTGGACAGATTGATGAACTGAACTGGGAAATCAGGATCAATCAGCCGCGCAACGCACCGACCGACGTTGATCCCCTCCAACAGCCACGCATGCATCATACCCCCAATCTCGTGGGGATGGATCTGGAGACTGAGATCGTTCTCCAAGGTTGCAACTCGCTCAGCAAATTATACGATATAACACTGCTTATTTTTGTAATATAAGGGTACTTTCAGTTTGGTTGGGTTTAATAATTTGAAAATTAAACTAAACTAAATTAAAAAAACAAAAGCGTTATATATATATATATATATATATACATTTAATAAATAAATTTATCATTATAAATAAACCTTGGTAATATATTAATTTATCCATAAATCCGGAATGAGCTATAGAGCTGCTCAATCTTCCATAGCGGGTTGACTGGAGTTAGTCCGATTTTCATACCTTTAACCTAAACCCTGCATAAAACAACCAAAAATAAAAAAATTAGAAAATTTGTAGAACTCGCTCCTCGATATATATCTTTCGACCCTTAAATTAAAAATATTTTCCAACAGATAGGAAGATGTGGGAATATAAGAGAAATGCGTTGATACATATTATGGGAGATTGAGTATTTGGGGCGCTCGATAGAGGAGCGGTTTAGAGGTGTGCTGCCTTGAGAGGCATTTTAGAGGTGTACCTGCTTGAGGGGCAGCTTGGAGACACGCTCGCACATGAGGGGCTACTTTGAAGATTAAGGACTTGGCTCCTATTGAGGGCAAGTTTCTGGAGAGAGTGATACCTCCGTCACAGGATGGTCGACTGGTGAATGCACCCATAAAGGAGTAGCTGACTGGAGGAAGAATGGGACCTCACGTGTCGGCAAAAAGAAGGATATCCGTCGACTCTTTTCCATGCGTATAGATGACTTTTTCTCTCCTTTTTATCTTGTCATCTTTTCTGTTCTAAGCCTAGAGTCTTTTTGGTTCTGAGTCCCTCTTTCTCGTGGTGCAAATGGTGCATACTCATAGCGAGAGAGCGACCTAGCTTTGCCTTAGGTGCTAAGGCCAACAACAGCTGTTTGTAACGATTTGTTGAGTAGCTCTTACCATTCTAGGGAGATGCCCTATTTGATGGATATTCTGCAGAAATTTATTAAGTTGCTTATAGTAAGCTATTGTGGTCGCATATGGCAGTTGCCTTCTTAGGGGTGATAGTATGATTAGGGGTAATATTCCATGAGCTATGACTATCCGTCCTATTGTGACAAGTGTCACTTGTGAGCCTTCTCTAGGCCGCAAGTAGTTTGGGCTACTGATTGGGCATACCATGGTGCCTTCTAGACTTCAAATTTCATGGAGCTTTGCTGAACTTTTAATGGGTCAGTCTATTAGGTTACCGAGCTCATCATACATATTTCTACTATATTTTTAAATTAACTTCAAATGTAAGTGGTTAAATTTTTGTTTTATTTAAAAAATTGTTGTGACCAAAATTATTGGATGTTCAAATTTATTGTTGATATTGATCATATTTAAAGTAAATTTACATGACATAAAAAAAGCTTTAGTTGATGATTAAAAATTTAAAGTAATAGTAGATCATTTTTTTAAAAAAATATATCATATTTTATTATTTTAAAATTATTATATTTTTTTATTGAAAAGCATATCGCATATCATTTTTTTAATCGGAATAAGGTAGACGGAGGTTAAATTCCACATCGAAATATCTTTTAATCTATTAATAATTTTTTATTTAAAATGTTATTTTTTTATTTGTTATATATATTTCCTCACAATGTTTTATAAAATATTCAAATTATTATTATTATATTGATATTATTACTTAATTATTTTGACTTCTATACATGCTATAATAAATTAAATAAATATTTTTATTTTAATAATCTTAAAACTAAAAATTATATAAATTATCCAAATCGAATAGACTCGTCTACGACCGTTTATACAATTTACTTCGACAAATAATTTGATTTAATTTAATTTGAGAAACGTTCAAATATATAATTCCGTTAAAATGTAATTTAATTTATACCAAACCTATATATACTCCTCAGTAAGTAAGAGCCAACCGGCCAAGCCGCACTCCAGTATTGGCTTAACTCAGGTTAGCGATAAAAGTTGAGTAAACTATATTTAAACTCGTACGGAATATATGACGCGTGTCCCGACGAACGCGGTTCCGTCCCCTCCCTAGCGTAAGCGTCATATTTATTCGCTTCCTCGGCCCTCATTATTCATTCATCGTTCCCCATCATCATCATTATCGTCTTCTTCTTCCTCTCTCTTGCTCTGCATATTCCGTCTAATGACTTCGTTCCTCAGCTCGCCTTGCTTCCTTGCTCGAAAATCCACTTTCTCACTGCACACATAAAAAAAGCTTATACGCTTTCCAGCGTACCTCTTGAACCAAAACTCATTCATTGGAGCTGTGAAAATGCTCTGAAGACTTATTTCTTATATCCTTTTGGGACGTTTTTCAGTTATCAATTTGAGAAATCTCCACAAGGTTTTCTTTTCGAAGCTCGTTTGTGGTTGATATGGCTTCTTACGATAATTTGGCAAGCATCGAGTCGTGGCAGTTCCCCGATGTGTGGATTTCGGAGGCATTTGTTGGAGAGTCGGAGACGCTGACAAAGGCTCTCAAAAACAATCGCCGATTGTTCTGAAATGTCAGCGGAGGAGAATTCGAGGTCGGAGATCGTTACCGCCGTCAAGCCAGAAGCAACTTTTTCCGGAGGTTTGGGATCCGATCCGGAGTCGGTTTCGAGACCTAATACTCGAAGGATGGAGCCGGCGCCGGGCGGGAAGTTGAAGAAGCGGAAGTCTCGATCGTCGAAGCAATCCCCGACGATGTTCATTCCAGCCGATAGGGCGAACTTCCGTCAGCTGGTGCAGCAGATGACCGGCATCCAATCTGTGAATGGACAGGCGCCGGTTCCTCCGGTACTGAGGCCGGAGCCCAAGAGGCCGGCCTGCGGCTTTGTTAATTGGCTGCAAGGGTGCTTGCCGACCCTTGATACGCCGTCTTTCTTACTAGACCTCAGCCAGCAGCAGGTGACGGCTAACGCAGCTCCGGTTAGGCCTCAGGATACAATGGCTTTTTCGACACCCACGACTAATGTTGACGGGCCAGGGTTTAATTTTGATAGCTCCGCCAGCTTTCCGACGCTGGAATCATGGAAATTTATGTAATTTTCTCGGGGCCTTTTTAGACTTTTTCTCTTCTTTAATAATTAGTTTTTTTTTTAGAAAAAAAATTAGATAGGCATTAGTGCGGCGCGGGTATTGTTGATATTGCTGGCAGCTTAATGTGTGGCAATGTTATGGGTACACAATTACTTTATTTTATGCTCTTGGTGTTTTGTTTTGTTTTATTTTATGAATATATTTGTTTTGTTAATTTTAAATATTTTATTTGACTTAACGCCTATGTTTGGTGTGTTATTGTTAATACATGCTTTAAATTTATATAGTAATTTGAATAAGGTCGGATAGAATTTAATGGGTGTCTACTAATTAAATGGGGCCCGATAGTTAGTTAAAAACAAGCATCCACTGCCGGACGGATCAACGTTGGCCCGATAGAAATTAAATTTGGCAAACACGCAACCAAAAATCAACGCCCGCCGGCGTTGAAAAACCGAGGACTTGGCGCGAGCGAAGTGGCCTAGTCACGCTTAAATTAAGATGGTTAGGTCGTTGGCCAGAAATCACTGAATGTGATCACCCAAGAATAAAAAAGAACTTTTGGAGTGCACCCCAAAGAACGCTCAAAGATTAGCTTATGGCGGCTCTTTTTCTAACTCTGCGTCTTTCATAAATCCAACCAGCTCCAAAAAGGACAGTGACAAGATCGGCGCCTTTCTCATAAGGAATGCGCTAGATTTTTCCAATTCCTACCAAGTGGAGCCTTCCAACAGTAATATACTCGAAAGGAAGGCAGAAAATTTAGAAATACGCTATCCGCCAGAGAAGGAAATAATCCCAGCTAATTTGGCAACGCGTGCCTTCCTTATAAGGAAGGTCGCCTAAACATGGCAGTAGTGACGCCATTTGTGGAAAACGCTTACGAAAAGCCAATCACACTCCCTCACAACATTCTCTTTTCACCGCCAGACTTATCTGCAATGGTGAATACGAGAGCCCAAGCTAGCGATCTCGCTAGAGATGCCACTTCTCCTGACCAGGACCACGATCCCGCTAGAGATGCCACCTCTCCCGACCAGGACCACGTAGTTGGTACACAAGTCAACGGGACAACAAGGGGAGCGCCTGCACCTTTCTTTCAACGACTGATCGAGCAGATGCAGACCAACAACCGTCTGCTCCAAATACTCTACTCTCAGTAAGAGCAGCCACAGTAAGATGCTCCGCCCGCAACCGTCCCTGCGCCGGCCACCAGAAAAGATGGCCCAAGGAAAAAGAAGCCGGCCAAAAGGCCCAAGAGCCCGGCAAATGATCAAATCGCAGCCTCTTCGCGCGCTCCAAGCCAGAACAGGCCCAAAGAGTGCTTTGGGAGCACAACGCCGAAAAAAAGTCCAAAAGAAGAAACCCCTGATACTCTCGGGCAGAGAATGAAAAATCAGTCTAGGAGCGAGCCTCTAGAACTGCCAAGTCCGCTGGAAGTAGTAGCCAGTCAGCTACTGGACCCTCCGAGGACAAAACAGAGTTGAGGGCTTACCTCAACTCTAAGAGATCTGCCAACGCTGTTCACACAGATCCACGGGTGGATAAGATTTGAAACTGCGTGTTCAAGGACGATGAGCACGCTGTTGACCTTGATAGATCACCCTTCACAACGGAGATCCTAAATCGTCCCCTGCACGCCAAATTCAAGATTCATTTCCTTGACTCATACGATGGGAGTAATAATCTAGTTGACCATCTGGACCACTTTCACACCCATCTAAGTCTATAAAGACTGAAAAACTCAGCAATGTGCCGCTGCTTTTCACTCACGCTGAAAGTAGATGCCCCCATCTGGTCTCATCACCTCCCTTTAGGCTCCATCAGCAGCTTCCAGGAGCTCACAGATCTCTTCCTGACTCAGTATGCCTCAAGCCGACGGGAAGAGAAGCAACCATAGTGTGACGGAACGGATTATTCTCCATTGAATAACCTCCCGTCAACGCTAAACACACCCTAGAGCCCATAATTAACCTATGGACTTTACGGAAAATCCGGCAGAGTTTCCTCTGCAACCGGGATCGAAAAACCGAAATACAACCTCGCTTAAATATCATTCTATACAAGCACACATCTAATCAAAAGGCTTAACTCAAAGCCTACAACCGCCACACAGGGATCACACATCTCACCGTATCATCCATGGCTCCAATACCTCTTGAACATCTACTATACCGGATCTGTGAGAGATGCCATCTAATGAAACCAAAATCAATTCATGAATATAATTTGAGAATCACGGAAGCATAACTAAATCATCATACATCTGCGGAAGCATAATAAAACCATAAAATAACAATAATGAGCCACGCTCAACCCCGAGTGACCGTCCACAATCCGATCGAACTCTAAGTCCCAAAAGCCTTGGCGCATTTGCCACCACCATTCTCATCGAGCAAGTCTCTCTCCTTGCTCTATCTACATGCGTCGGCTAAGTGTTCTCATCTAAAAAGAGACAACAATGTTAAGAGTGAGCCAACGATCCGCAAAGTATAATCATAAACACCCCTCCAAGACATGTACAAGAACGGAAACCCCGGAATACAAGCACTCTCCAATCAAGGAACAGTCGGGAATAAGAAGCAAAATCACTTCGATTCCTACGGTTCTCACGGTTTCATCTTAAATCACTTGGTTTCATTCGGTTCATCATTTGGATTCACAAGATTCTCATTACGTTCATGGTTAATTAGCTTTGAATCACTTGATTCACGGGTTCATCGATTGGACATTATTCATTTTTATTATTATATCATCTTTGCGGACCCAGGCTAGTAGATCGTAAACCAACGATGCCGGAAAACGAGGACAGGAATGTGTTCGCTACATTCTAAAGCCACGGCTACTACTTTGATTTCGGTAGCACACCCTCGGTTGCATCCATGCAACAATCATCAAATTTATGACTACATCTCAATATGTAGCGACACACCCCACACCCCGGGGTCCAGGGCAATCCTCGTCCTTCCACAAAAAGTTTCCTAAAGCGTACCACAGACATCACCCGCTCACACGGCGCTTAATACGTGGCCAAGTATTCCTCGGGTTCACACCGCGATGGACATGGTATACTAAAGAATACTACCCATATGACTCAGGGTCCTAGTTTCAGGATTAGGTTCGACACTTGGAGAGGGTAATCCACATTTTCCGCACAATCAAATCTCGGGAAATCTCATTCCCATCACAATCATCTCCAACCGGGAGATTACATCATCTCAAGCACAATGTGGACTCCCTTCCATTCTCGTCACGGATCTCAATAACCAATGGGACTCAATTCCCTTAATCGCAACAAGTCATCACAAGTTCAATTCCACTTTCTACGGGATCCAGTTCCCTTAATCCACAACAACCATCCCAAGTTCACAAGAGAGATCAGATTCTTACCTCAAATGATCACAAGTCACTTTGGAACCTCCGAGACTCATTCCTTTGCCTCCAGCACACAGATTCACGTTCGGGGTTTACATTTACGTTTAATCATTTAAACGTTACTTTTATTACAATTATGATCACATATCACTTTGCATTTCTCATTTCGTTTTGGGTGAACATTATCAGATTTCTCTTTGAACACCCGGACGCCGTACACGGTTCAATACTTGGAAATCGGACGTCCGGTGGATTAAATGCATACATCTTGTACTCGGTGGATCACACATTTGGGGTTGATTTACTTGTCACGAGGGTGGAAGTATGCAACTTCCCATTCATTTCCGGATTATCCACAACGGGAAACTATCAAGGCTCCCGGATGCCACGAACGGGTCAAATCTTACGAGATTCGGCATCCGGTCGATATATACATACAATTGGGAATACGGGTATTCATATTCTAGGATCACATCATCATTTTACTGAAGGTGACAACGCACGATTATCACCTTCCGGCTCGGGTGAATAACGATAGGCGCCCCTTTAACGGGCTCGACGCCGCGAACGGGTCCAAGCGTCCAAGATCGGACCCGCGTATATATATCATTGGGACGTGGGTATTCCAATTTTGAGGTCAATTTCATGATACGAGGCCGGGAAACGGGAAACCCCAAATTCCCGTAGGTTAGGGTTTCGGTAAAACCCACCCGGGCGAATCGGACACGAATGACAACTTACCACATTTTCATGGACCTCAAGGCATGGGTTTTCAATATCCTAACATTCCCAAAGAGGTATCGACACAAAAATACCCAACAAAAATACACAAAACATCGAAAGAGAACGAAAGTGGGTATGAGAACACTTGCCTCGACGCGTGCTTTCACCTTTATACTGCTCTCGGCGGAATCGGACTCCGGGCTCGATCTCCTTCCTTCTCTCTCTCTCTAGTCGCGCCCCTCTCTCTCCTCAAAACCTCGGCCCGATCGAAAATGAGGGAGAAATCGCGCGGGCGCAAATATATCTTGACGCCGCCGCTCGCCCTTCCGCGGAGATCCTAAATCGAGCCGAGGCCATGGCGGCCACCGCTCGCGCCCTTGGATGGGCGTAGCGGCAAACGGGTTGGCCATCTTCCTCCGCTCGAGCCTCGGCTCGCGCCAGCAGCACAAGCTCTGCGGCGGGCTCCAGCCCGGACAAATAATTTCCCGATTTTTTCTTTCTATACCAAACCTTAATCATCCCATAGGATTAGTATTGATCATTAACATACTAATCACCTCATAATTGTCGGGTTCACAAATCCGGAACCTCACACATAGCACCTCTCCCATATCAAGCAAAAGTCAGGAGAGAACCCGCGGAGATTTCTAGACCGCTTTGTGGCAGAGGCCAGGAGGATTCTCCGGATCACGGAAGAGATGAAGTTTGGCAGTTGCATCTCTGCGCTGACCTATGGGGACTTCTTCAAGCACCTGGCCCACAAGAATCCCTAGACCTTTCGGGAGGCAGAGTCAATCACCCGGGTTTATGCAGCGACGGAGGAAGCAAACGAAGCAAAACGCCCAGAACGGGCAGACCAGCCTCGCCCATTCCCTGGAGAGGGAAAAAGAAAATATAGCGGCGGTGATCACTCCCATCGGAAGCAGCACAGAACTGGGCCACCAGAACGTATAGACTACGGGCCCATCAGTTTATGCCCCTGACGGACACGTGCTCAAATGTCCTTATGCAGATCCGTGGAAAAAAATTCCTGAAGTGGCCGAAACCACTGAAGACACTGGGAACCAGTCGAAATACTACGATTTCCACCGCTCTGCTGAACATTATACTGAAGACTGTAAGACATTGTAGAGGGAGATTGAGAAGCTGATTCGTAGGGGCCACCTCATCAAGTTTGTTAAGGGCCCTAGGCAGAGTTCTAGAGCGGTCGGTAGAGAAGGACAGGAGCCGTCTCCTCCCTAAAATCGGGTTGTGACAGGGGTGGTCAATATGGTCACCACCCGACCTGCCAAAATCTCAGCCGACAACAAGGAGCAGCCGACAACAAGGAGCAGCAGACTGAGAGGAAGAAGTAGTGCACGGCGGGCAACATAATTAGCTTCAGTGATAATGACTTGACTCATGTAATGTCTCCCCATGCTGACCCCATTGTTGTATCCGCACTAGTTTCAGACGGTAGTGTCGACTTCCAGTTGAATCGAGTGTTTATTGATAATAGTAGTTCAAAAGATTTGCTTTATTTGGATGCTTTCTTTAAGTTAGGCTTAAAAAGAACCAATTAAAACCTACCGATGGCCCACTGTATGGCCTTGACAACGAGTTAGTTCCCGTCCAAGGGACAATCCAACTGGGGGTCACCCTGGGCACGTATCCAAAAACAGCGAGTCGTATGCTTACTTTCTAAGTGGTCGACCTACCCTCTGTTTACAACGCTATACTAGGCAGGTCGTGCTTAACAGAGTTTGGGGCAGTCACCTCGATTTTACACCTCAAGATGAAGTTTTCAACACCTTACAATGTAGGAGAGGCATTAGGTGAGCAAGTAATTGGGCGGATATGTTACATGTCTCAAATTACCCCTAGCGGCAGCTCTAGAACAGTTGGGGAACTCGATCATCGAGACGAGATAACCCTGCAACAAGCATAGTCCTGCGAAGTCACAGATTTGGTCCCACTGAACCCAGAGGAATAGAAAAAGTGTGTACAGATCGACGGCTCACTCACCAGAGCAATGCGTAATGAACTGATCGCGTTCCTACGACAGAACGCTGATATTTTCGCATGGACTCCAGCAGACATGCCTAGGGTTCCGACTGAGGTGATGCTCCACAAATTGGGGCTTGATCTTAGCCGGAAGCAAGTTAGGCAGAAACGGAGGAACTACTCCGTAGAAAAATTGATCGCCAACCGGGAGGAGGTGAAGAAACTGCTGGACGCAAGATTTATTAGAGAAGTCCACTACTCGGATTGGCTCTCTAATGTCATCCTGGTGAAGAATAGCAATGGAAAATGACAGATGTTCGTCGATTTCACCGACGTCAACAAAGCCTGCCCAAAGGACAGCTTTCCCTTACCCAGAATCGACCTGCTAGTTGACTCAACAGCCAGACATGAGTTGCTAAGCTTCATGGATGCCTATTCGGGTTACAACCAGATCCAAATGAGTACGGAAGATAATGAGCACACATCGTTTATGACGGATTAGGGCACCTACTGCTACAAAGTTATACCCTTCGGACTAAAAAATGCCTGAGCAATTTATCAACGACTAGTCAACAAGATGTTTGAAAAACAGATCGGTCGCAACATGGAGGTTTACGTCGACGACATGCTCGTTAAGAGCAGAGTCACCGGTGACCACATCCGCGACCTGGCAGAGTCATTTGAGGTGCTCCGCGAGCACCACATGAAGTTGAACCCGGCTAAGTGTGTCTTCGGGGTAGTCTCGGACAAATTCTTAGGTTTCATTATCTCCCAACAGGGGATTGAGGCAAACCCAGAGAAGATTAAAGCCATCACAGACATAGCTCCCCCGCGGAGCGTAAAGGACGTTCAGCGATTGACTGGACGACTAGCAGCGTTGTCCCGCTTCCTCGCGAAGTCTGGTGACAAGTACTAACCCTTCTTTATAGCCCTAAGAGGGATAAAATCCAACGGGTTTCAAAGGACAGGCGGCGCGACGACCCTTCGATGAATTGAAGCGATGTCTGCTGAGTCTGCCTTTGCTAGTGTCGCCCAAGGGCGGAGAAGAACTGTATCTTTACCTGGCGGTGTTGGAGGTAGCCCTCAGTTTCGTCCTCGTACACCAGGACTCCGACACTCATGGTCGATCTACTACGTGAGTAAAATATTGACCGGTCTAGAGACCCGCTACTCATGTGCAGAAAAGCTGGCCTTAGCACTTATATTCTCTGCGTGGAAGTTAAGGCTATACTTTTAGGCGCACCGCGTAGAGGTTCTCGCTGACTAGCCTCTGAAAAGTATACTTCAGAAACCCGATGTTTCTGGACGGCTGGTAAAGTGGGCTATCGAGTTAGGCGAGTTCAATATCGACTTTCAGCCCAGACCTGCTGTAAAAGTACAAGCATTGGCCAACTTCATTGTTGAGACCACGACCGCAATTCTCGAAGAATAGCCCGCAGAAAGCGTAGTACAGCTTGACGGAGTTTCAAAATGGGTACTCCATGTAGACGCATCGTCTACGGACACCGGCAGTGGCACTGGAGTAGTCCTCACGACCCCATATGTGTTTGAGGTGAATTATTCCCTCAAACTCAATTTCCCGGCAACCAATAACGTTGCCGAATACGATACCCTGTTAGCCAAATTACGATTAGCAAAGGAGTGCTTTGCCAAGAGGTTGGCGGTCTACAGCGACTCCGAACTGATCGTTAACCAGGTTAACGGAGACTTTGAGATAAGCAACCATCACCTAGCCAAGTACTTGGCAAAGGCGAGGGAGGCTGCCCAGGGTTTCGACAAACTAACCATGGTTCATGTTCTCAAAACTAAAAATTGGAAGGCAGACCAGCTGGCTAGAGCCGCTGTAGCCGAAAATCTAGAACAGTACTCAAGGGACATTAGAGAGATTCTGAACGCTCCCAGCATAGAGAAGTAGGAGGCGATGCAGATTTTCAAAGCGAAAAACTGGATGACACCCTACCTTAGATATCTGACTGACGGATCGTTGCCAGAAGACACAGAGAAGGCTAAGCGAATCAAAAAGACAGCCGGCTGATATACTGTGGTTGACGAGCTTCTATATCGCCGTGGTTACTCAACCCCATACATTCGATACCTAACTCAAGAAGAGGCTGACTACACTTTGGGTGAAGTGTACCTCGGGATTTGCAGAGCGCATATTGGTGGAAAAAACTTAGCCTTTAAGATTATGCGACAGGGCTACTATTGGTCCTCGATGAAAAGGACGCGCTCGAATTTGTGAAGAAGTGTGAAAGCTGCCAGCTTTACAGTAACCTTCACCGCTAGCCGTCCGCTGACCTGAAGACACTTCAGGCTCCTTGGCCCTTCACACAATGGGGGCTCGATATTCACGGCTTATTTCCCATTGCCACGGGGCAAAGGAAGTTCATCATTGTGGGCATCGACTACTTCACCAAGTGGGTCGAGGCCATCCCACAGGCAAAAATCACAGAGCACAACGCTCTTGAATTCCTTCGCCAGAACATTATCTGCCGATTTGGCATCCCAAAGGTCGTCGTGACCGATAACGGGACCAAGTTCTTGGGAAAACGCTTCACCAAGTATTGCACCATCCTTAGTATCAAGCTAGTCCACATTTCGATAGCATACCCCCAAGCAAATGGACAGGTGAAGGTCACGAACCGAACGCTACTCCACGGGTTAAACACCAAGCTGGAAGACGTAGAGGGCTCCTGGGTAGACGAGCTCCCCTCAGTTCTCTGGTCTTACCGGACAACCCTAAAAGAACCAACGTGCGAGACACCCTTCAGTCGTTGCTACGGGACTGAAGCGGTAATCCCGGTCAAAATCGGACTTCCAAGTCTTAGGGTGGAATCGTTTGACCTACGGGGTAACTCCCAAAAAATTAGGGAACACCTGGACTTGTTGGAGGAAGCCCGCGACGCCGCCAGAATACTAACAGCGGCATACCAACATCGAGTCGCCCGATACTACAACAAAAAGATAAAGGCACGACAATTCAAAGTTCGGGACTTGGTCCTACGAGGCGTCAAGGCCACAGGCAAGCTGGTCGGCCGCAACAAGCTCTCCCCTAATTGGAAAGGATCTTTCCTAATCTCCGCTGTCCTGCAAAACGGAGCGTACAAACTTTGAAACTAGGACGGAAAGTTGGTCCCACGAACGTGGAATGTGATCCACCTCAAACGCTACTTCCAATAAGGGACCCAGGTATGTACATGCATTATTCAGTGCACGCATTCGCCTGCTTGTTTCAATTTATCAAAATAAGTATTTCCTTAGCATACCACCTTCCCTTTTCTGTGTGCATGTATATATATGTGTTTGCTTTGCAGGTTTACCCAACCTAAACAGCCCATAAGTCGGGAGGGTCTTCACCCTCTTGTTACTAAACCCTGGTCATACAGGTGGCCCATAAGGGGTCAAATATGAACCTCGGTCATCCGAACAGCCCATTAGCGATCGTACTTAAACCCTGGTCATCCAGGTGGCCCATAAGCGGTCTAGTATGAACCTTGGTCATCCGAGTCCATTAGCGGTCGTATTAAACCCTGGTCATCCAGGTGGCTCATAGGTGGTCGAATCTAAACCTTGGTCATCCAAGTGGCCTGTTAACGGTCAAAATCTTAGGGGGCTAGTGCAGCACACGTAATGACCTCCTTTACGAGGAGATAGCGTGATCAGTCAACGATAGTCGAAGGGAGAAAAATTCTTCTCTAAGGCTAGCCGCCCAAGTCAACACTTGGGCAGCACCACCAGGCTTTACTTACAAGCCGCCACTATTAGGCGGCTAACACATCCACAATCGCCTACAAAAAAAACCTAAGGATTTCACTCCTTTGGCAGTATTGCAATGGCCACCAGCTAACTGAGTTGGCTGTTTAGTACAGCAAACATATGAACCTAAAGCAATAAGAAGAAATAGACATAAAGTGGGAGAATTCTCATTTTATTGCTATCAAATGTATTACATTATACATGATACAAATAAAAAGGGAAGACCAAAAACCGACAAAAGCTAGGGAGGCGGCGCCTAACCGTCTCACGGATCCCTCGCGAGACTTTCGCGGGTCTGGGTGGACTCATTTGACATATTATGCAGGTCCACCGGGAAATTATGGTCAATAAGCCATGCGATACGTTGACACATATTTACCCTTCCCACATCCGCGACCACATCACTTGCTCAATCTCGTGGGGGCGTATCCGGAGGCTCAGGCGGTTCTCCAACTCTGTCAACTGCCCGCCAAGCTGGCTAAGGCACCCAGTAATCGGCTCGTTCTCCTCCCGCAGCCGAGCATTCTCCTCTTTCAGGCTGGCGTTCTCGGCTTCCTTGTCGGTCAGAACAGTCTGTAAAGCCGCAGCATCCAACCGGTGCGCCGCCCCCACCGCCCCTGAAGCTGCCAGCTTCGCATCCAACCAGGCGATCTCTACCTCCCTGTCAGAGATCACCCGATCCTGCTGGTCAATCGCCTTTGTCACAGCATCCAGCACTTTCTCCTTCTGAACTAAATAATAAAGCAAGTTAGAGACTTTAAAGGAGAAGTTGCGCAGAAAGTATCACAGAAAATTATACCTCCCAAACTCTCTGTGGGGGCCTGCCAGGTCTGGCCTCCAAGTCTGGCTTTAGCGGCGGCGGGCTGGAAGCAATGCCCTCATGAGCGGAGTTGGCAGCGGCCTCCTCCAGGATGTCCTCCAGGAGCCCCTCATCAATGTCGTTCAAGGTCGGAGTAGGCTTCCCAGCGACGGCCTCCACTGTAGCCGCAGGAGGATCAAGGTCAATCACCGGCTGCTCAGCCAGCAGCTGCATGGTTGGTGTGCCGACTGACGGCTCTGGTAAAATCTCCGTCGGTGCCGCTCGAAGAGCCACCTATGGCGCAGGCTGCGCCAGAATAACGCCTTTGGCCCCAGTTTTCGGCAGGTCCTCAAACGTCTTCCCCATCCCGGTGGCACTGTCGGGACCACTGCGAATTCCAACAGTGATATAGTCAGGCCCCGAAGACGATGAGGAGGTCGTCTCCACAACCATCCTCTTGGGCCTTGGGCCGATAAAGTCGTCGTCAGTCGGATGGGGACAAATGAGTAGGCCCGTGGAGTCCTCTGGTTGCATCATAACTACCGGCGGCGGTGCCTTGAGCTTCTGAACAAGGAAAGGCGGTTCCCAGTTCGCCTTCTTGGTCTCTACCCTAGAGACCAAGAAATCTCTCTTAAAGTCAGAGAGATGGGCTTTGACCAGTTTGATCAGCCACTCCGAGGTTGCCGTCTCCACCACAGACGGCGTCCCCGTATAAACTTCTGACACCTGACCCCAATCATTTGCCAGGGGTCAGGTCTCAGTCACCCTCACAAAGAAGAACTAGTTCTTCCAGTTCTTCAGTGATTCATAGATGGCCGTATTAACCTTTAGGTCACTACGCGGAACCAGGGAGATCCACTCTCCTCCTTGGTTTATCTTGAACAGCCCATTCACCATAGACATCGTTAACCGCCTAGAATGCTTATGGAGAAAGATATAAAATGTGCAAATATACCGTACAGCATTGGCGTGGAGCTGGGCCACTGGAACACACAAAGCTTGGAGGATCGACTATAAGTCGTCCGGAAGAGCAAGATGGAGACCACTCCTCAGGTGGGCCTCATACACCGTTACGTATCCCGCCGGCAGAGAGAAGACCCTGTCGTCCTTGTCCGAAACCCTCCACGCGATGTCTTTGGGGATGTTGAACTCAATGCATGGCTCTTTTACGTCGTTTTCTCAAAGAATAGAAGGGATATCAACAACAAAGATCAAAGCCATGTTTACAGAAGGATTAAGGTTTTCTCTTTGGAATGAAACTAGGTTGAAGACGAAGAAGTAGAGCAGAAGACGTGGAAAATACTAAGTGTAGAGGAGAGAAACTTAAACGGCAAGGTGTGAAACGCCTTAAACCTCATCGAGAAGGCACGCCATCATTCTTGCCACATGTTGCATCCCAAATGGGCCTCTTTTGAACAAATCTTCTGATGCATTAATGGCTGGGATAGTGGTTCAACCGTTTGAAGACACGTGTCTACTTTTAACCTAACAGGCCGGCTAATGGCCACGCGTCACTCAGGGCTCATACAAAGTTCTCCAGAATCTGGCCAGAGATGGCCAACTGACTCGATCAATTTTCTTCTCCGGATTTGACCAAAGACGGTCAACAAATTTGGTTGACTCTCTTCTCCGGATCTAACCAAAGACGCTCAACAGATCTGGTCAATTTTCTTCTTCGGATCTGACCAAAGATGGTCAACAGATCTGGTTAATTTTCTTCTATGGATCTGATCGGGACGGTCAACGCCTCACCCTTTCATGGAGTTCTTCAGAATTTTCAAGCAGCGAAAGATAGTGAGGAGCATCCCATCATGAACATGCCAGAGGCTAAAATTCTGGCCACCGGTATGTGGGGCTAGTGATGGGTGTACTGTAAATGGGCTGGTTTAATAGTCCAAGGCGGCCCAAATCCACTGTTGGACGGTCAATATTGGCCCAACAGGAAATGAGGGCCGAATTCCTGAAAGGCCCAAACACGAGTCAAACGGTCAATGCCAGCGTTGACCGACTGAGGCACAGGCGGGAAGTCTATTCGCGCTCAGGACGGTCAATCCGTGCGTTGACCAGAATCACTGAGCAATAGGCTAAGAATAAAAAGACTTTTCATGAGCTTAGCCCACTTGGACCCACGCTCCAGCAGGCGATTAGCAAGGCTGTTTTTCTAACTCTGCGCCTTCCATAAATCCAACCAGCTCTAAAAAGGACGTTGACAAGATCGGTGCCTTTCCCATAAGGAAGGCGCCAGGTCTTCCCAATTCTTACCAAGTGGAGCCTTCCAACGGTAATACACTCGAAAGAAAGGTAGAAAATTTAGAAAGCCGCTACCCGCCAGAAAAGGAAACAATCCCAACTAATTAGGCAATGCGTGCCTTCCTCACAATGAAGGCCACCTAAACATGGTGCAGGGGATCACACCTTCCAACCAAAGAAGATCACCCTGCCGCCATTAAAATGAGCCATAGAGTTCTCACTCAGGGCACGCCTTCTATTACACCTACTACTACACTCTCTATTAAACAAACGCACTCTCTCGACTACACATTTCGAAACGATTTCATACTATCTCTCTGCGAAGCATCTAAACGTATTGAAAGAAAGAAAACAAACCAAAGGCATACAGGCGCTCCACCTGTTAACAGATGCCTACTGCCTTCATCCACCATTCAGATTCAAGAGACGGCATTGCCTCTCTTTCATCTGGAAACCCGCGCACTCTTACACTCTCCCTCTCAACTCTCATTTTCAGTTACCTTTCCAGATTTTAAAGGTTGTTTACTGATTTAAACGTTGAAATATTTTCGGTGGGATAACTTTTCGCCGACAGACTGACTTCCTATTTGTTTTAGTGGTGTGCAGGATCTAAACTCAATAAACGGAGTCGAAACCAGACAAGCGTATCATCCCGAATATGTTCGAAGTTTGAATCTAAGGATGCGCAGCGGAATTATTAAACTTTGTATTATTATCAAACATACTATAATGGCAAATAAGAGTTCAAATGATACGTGATACTTTTCGATATATTTTCTATTGTTCAATTTAAAAAAAGTTTCTTAAAAAATAGAAAAGTGGTGAGGAAAACGATAATGTTGTATAGTAAAAAATAGAAGATTGAGCTCCATAACTTTTAAATGATCAAGTAACGAGAATATTAAAATTCTATACTTGTTATTTGAATTTTCTTTCCTCATTTCAGAGGAAAGTGGCTATATTTATAATCATACCACTAGTTAATGATAATTTTTTTAATATGAATAATCAACCACGATTTGAAAAATTATTCTAATTAGGGACTGATTCTGATTGGGTGGTTGCTTGAAAATAATTAGCTTTGTTGTTCATCTTGATTATAAGGTATATTAAGCACCCGATCAGGTTGACCCCTTGATTCATTTGACCGTTCAGTAAGATTAACTGTCTGGTTTAATTAACCAATCAATTTATTATTTGAATATCCAATCATTCAAATCTCTCAACCCATTTTTTTCAATTTCTATTTAACCACTCGAGCATTCAATCCATTTGAAAGTTCAATTGTTTAATCAAATTTTTTCTCTTGACTTTCATTATCTAAATTTAGATTTAATAACTCGATTGATCTATATTTCTTTCGTAATTTATTATTTATGAGTTCCTTACATCAATTAGTTGAGTTGTCTTTATTTTTGGTGATACTCAACAATTGTGGTGTGAGGAGAATATTCTTAAGATAGCATCGAGTACATAACGTTTTATTTATCTATTAAGACAATATACTAAAAAAAGATGAATAGATAGATCAACGATAACAAAATCCAATTCATGGGCAAGCGCTTCACCAAGTATTATACTAGTTTGGATATTACATTGGTTCACACTTTGGTAATGTACCTCCAAGCGAACGGGCAGGTGAAGATTACCAACTGGACACTATTACACGGTCTAAAGACCAAACTGGAGGACGCAGGGGGCTTCTAGGTAGAGGAATTGCCCTCCTTTTTATGATTATATCAAACAACTCCCAAGGAACTAACGTGTAAGACACTTTTTAGTCTTTACTACGGGACTATGGTTGTGATCCCGATTGAGATCGAGTTCTCAAGTCTTTGAGTCAAGGCCTTTGACCTGCAAGGCAACTCCCAGAAGATCAGTGAGCTCTTAGACTTGTTAGAGGAAGCCAGAGACGTAGTCAGAATGCGCACAGCTGCCTACCAATAGCGAATCGCCTGCTATTACAACAAAAAAGTAAAAGCGTGACAATTCAAAATTGGAGACCTAGTCTTACAAAACATAGAGGCCACGGGTAAGATAGCCAATAGGAATAAGTTCTCCCTAAATTGGGAAGGCCCGTTCCTCGTCTCAGCCATTCTGCAGAATGGAGCATACAAGTTCCGAACCTAAAACGGCAAGTTGATTCCATGGATATGGAATGCTGTCGACCTAAAGCATAATTTCCAGTAAAAGATCGTGCCAGGTCTAGGCAGGTCATGCGTGAGAATTCAGAGTTTGCTTGTAATAATATACACTTATCAATAAAATATTCTCTTTTTGCATGTTGTTATGTTTCTACTCTTTTTCTTTTTCCTATATGCATGCTTGCGTGAAGATTATATGGAAATGGACGACCGAGACTGCCCCTAAGTGAGGTGGGTCTTCACCCGTTTGCGCTTAAACATTGGCCCTATGCCAAGCGGCCCGTAAGCGGTCGAATTAAACCTTGGTCCTATACCGAGCAGCCCGTAAGCGGTCAAATTAAACCTTAGCCCAATACCAAGCGACTCGTAAGTAGTTGAATTAAACATTGGTCTCATACCAAGCGGGTCGTAAGCAGTCAGACTAAATCTTAGTTCTATCCCAAGCGGCCCATTCGGGGTCGAACACAAAACCTTCTAGGGCTTTGAAGGCACGCATGCAGCGAGCTCCTCTCACAGGAGATAGCACAGTTAGTCTATGACGGTCGATAAATTAGGACAGAGTGTGAAAAAACACGTGCTCTAGTAGAAAGCAGGTCGCCTGAAGTAATAACCCCGGCGTCGTCACTTGAAACAAAAAACAAGATCCAACCAAAAAAGGAGTCAGCAAGGGGAACTGCAAATGGTCAACCGTTCATTTACGTGACTAAACAGACATACCTAACGAAAGGAGTTAGCAGATCCATGAAATGGAGTTGCACTCGGGACACCCTGGGGATCGAGACATGGAAGGCCCGGATGGTTCCATTCCTCGTTCGCGACCACGTTGGCGGAGTCCCCATCGTTGCTCTTGCTTCGCGTCCTCCCATTGCTACTCTCCCCTTTGGAAGAGGATTCCAATGTAGGAGGAGAGGATGCCTCCCTTCCCAAATCGAGAAAAGTTGGGATATCGATTATATCCTCGTCAACCATTATAAAAGTAGAGGAACTATGGAAGAAGGTAGTGAAGCGAATAACAGGAGGCACAACAATTACATAGGAAAATTTTTTTGCCAAAACGACATCACAACAGAGTTCGAAGGGTCGCATCACTTCTGTGTGAGGCGACATGTGTCTTTACCCGATTAAACCCGCCTGCAGCATATGATGACAGATGTCACATTGTTTCCTTAAGTCATTAGTCTGCGACAGTCAAAGTCCAAATATGATCGACACTGCTACGTAAGTATGATAAGCTGGTTAGCGGGCTTAAAAAATAAATAAGGGAAAAGAGTTGGACAAAGGCAGAAAAATTGATGCATTGATGAAATAAACTTTTTTCCATTAATAAGAGCTCAATGTGCAACAACTATTATATGAAAGGGAAAAATAAAATACAAAAAGTCCTAACTGAGGTGCGGATCTACTAGGAGGGTGAGAGGAAGGCTCCCCTCTGACCTATGAGTAGTCGACCAAGTCCTTGCGATCCAAGGCCGCACTATTCATAGGATCTGGAATGCCAATTGTAAAGCCGGGCGACACCAGAGAGACAATTTGTAATATCCCAAATTTTTATCTGATTTAATTAAAATTATTATTATTTTAGATAATTTGGGTGTGATAAAAATTAATTAAATATTATAAAATTTTGAAAGATATTTGGATTAGTTAGGCAGGCACCTAAAGTGCACCTAAAGTGCACCCATGCTATCATCCGGATATTGATTTAGATTTTGAAATAAAAGAAACGGAATATATATAACAGTAATAATAATAATAATAATATATTATATAAAATAGAAAAAGAAGAAGAAAGAATAAGGAGAAGAAAGCATAATCGGGGGAGGGTTTCTGGAGAAGAAGAAGAGGAGAGAGAGAGAGGGCTGAAGGGGGAGAGAGAGGAGGAAACCGAGGTCCCCGAGTTTGATTTCGATTTCAAGCTAATTAGTGAAGTGATAAATCGGGTGAATAAGTGCACCATTACCCTTTTCGTTTTCTCTTTTTAATTTTTGTTCAATTCTCATCGGGTATTATTATCTCAATACCTGACCCATATACATATTTTGTGAAACCCACGACTTAGGTACAAGAATTTACAAATTTGTTACCCGATTCATCATTTTCGCACGGTTTTGTGCATCCTAAAATACTAACCCTGCACCCGGATACCTTCACCTTCCAATTTTTAGGGCTTTTGCTTAAATTGTCTCTAGAATATCATTACCCATACCTTATATATGTTAATTTATTGATTGGATATCCGATTTGGTAGTTTTATATGAAATTACATTCATTAGAACCCTAACCCATGCCCGAACCTTGTTTAACTGATTATTTTGAGTTTTATACAAGATTTGACTTTAAATAATGAAAACCTATGTCTTGAATATAGTTATTTACTGATTGGGTATTCGACTTTTCAAGTTTTGTTCGGCTTTATACATACGAGACCCACAACCCGTGCCTGACACTGTTCACCCAAAAAATTTGAAAATTTTTGCATAATTTTACTTTATTTAATTAGTATTTAAATTACATATAATTGTATATACTCAATTGTATATTGCAGAAATATTATAGTGAACCGTTTGTGAATGAATTATCGTCCGAAAACTCTAACGTTATATTTATCCCGATATGGTAAGGATCTCCCAATTTTTCTCATACTTATGTTATATTGTGTATATGTTTAAAGTCATGAGAATACTAAGCAAATGATCATATGTTCTGTATCAAAGGAAAATAAGAATTTTACAAAATATAAGAAGGGAATGCCACATTTGATATGATTATGATTCGTTCTCCCGGAATGAAAACTTTGTATAAGAAATTTGGTAAACTTTCCCTTAAAGAATAAGAAATAGTGAAACCTAGACCACAAATGCGTATTTAAGAGGGTAATATTCCCCAATATACCAAAGATATTACAGTGAAAACTGAAGGATTATCCTGACCGTATATTATAACGGATAATATTCTTTGGCATATCTTAGGATATTATTGTGAAAGTATGAGAACTGCCTCTGAGTCACGGAACATAGTGACATATATGATATGACCCCGTATATCGGGTTAAAGGTATACCACTCACCACAGGGTGTTAAACGGCGTGGGTTATGCCTTTGAATGTGTGGACATTCCTTTTCTTGTTCTCTCACAACGTTATTTAACAAGGTCTACTGACCCTAATTCCGTAAAAATTAAAAATTGTATATATGTTTTGAAATCCTAAGAGGATAAATATAAAATATGAAAAGTTATTTATATTTCAAAAATGTATTTATTTATATTTCATACTATACATCATATATCATGCTCCTATTTTCTTCTCTATTCCATTTTGAATATATTATATATTATCCTGAATTATATTGTACTTGTTGAGGATTTGGATCATCCCTTACTGTTTTTTCTTCCTTCAAATGAGTACGAACCTCTACTTGATGAGGCAGAGTAAAATTTAGGAGTTAGCTAGGCTATAAATCTTAGAGGAAGAGTTTTGTGGACTTAGTTTAATAGTTTTGCACCTTCCTCATGGAGTATTTTGTATATTTTAATGATAGAATTGTATACCAATATATGTGTGTGATGAAGACGCATGTTATAGTGTAGTTTTTGCTGTGTTGATGGATGTATATACTTTTACAAATTATTATGGTTTATATTAGTACCTAGTGGCATCTCTCTTTGTCCGATTTTGTGTCTGGATGAACAACGTTGGAGCCATCCTCCAATGTGGTATGTGGGTCTTGTGTTGTTTAAGTTGTGTTTGTGTGGATGTTGGAATTTATTTGGATGGATTTCTAACTATTATACAGGCTTGTTGTATAGGTGTTTGTATAGTTTGACGTCCGTATTACAGCCAAAACTCTGTCAAATTTTCAGTTAGAAATATGGTACGGCAGACAATCCACCTACAGAGGTTGGTACCTTCCAAAATTTTGGCTTTTAGTAAGGGGCTCACTTCCTCCGGGCGTAGGCGGACTGACATTTCAGCTTCAAGCGTGGCGTTTTTCACTCAAAGCTCGCCGACCAGCCTCTCAGCCTTGGTGACCCGAGCTTCTAGGCTCCCCAATCTCTCTTTCAGCTCTGACAACTCAGACTTGAGAGCAGCATTCTCCTCTCGATCTTTTTGGGCCTTGGCGACAATGGCACTTGAGTAACTCAGGAGCCTCCGTCACCGGAGAATTGTCTCCTCCCTTTCATCAATCATTTCAATCCACTGGCGTAGACCCTTCATCACCGTGCAAGTATCCTCTGGTCCTTCAATTCCAAAGAAATAAGAACAAAGATAAGTTAAACCAAGTCGGCAGACTCAAAAGAAGGATGAAGTATCCCTCAAAGGTTTACTGTCAGGAACTTGTGCTTGTTTTTTCCCGCTGGTTCCTGCAACTTTGGGCTCTACTATGGGAGGTCCTTTGATGTACCAGCTGGGAGACTAAGTGTGGTGGCCACTTAAGCCAACTCTGCAATGATCATGGCTCCCGCAACGGCTCCGGCTCCCTCAGTATGAACCTCCACTGAAGCGACTTCCAGGACGCTCATCATCATAGGAAGGAGTGCAATGGGGAGATTGACATCACCAACATCCACTGGCTTTACTGATAGTGCCGTCACTATCCTGCAAGCTCCCCGAAAATTGGCTCTACTAGATGCTCAATGGCTGACTCCCTCCAGCTCTCCCGCAATAGGCACTAACTCCACCGACACGGCTGGCACCACAGATGAGCCCGACAACGGTGGCTCGATGCCAGGCTCTCCAATGGAAACTCCCTCAACAACTCCCAAATCCAAAACATTGATAGGAGTCTCCGCCACAAAATGCTCACCAACACCTACCAGGCGCCTAGCCATGCGATAATCAGGGTCGGTGAAGGATGAGGAGGAAGGCAAAACAGGTGCAACCCGCTTCCTCTTGGGGGTGCTAGGAGGCTCGCCGATAACAATAGCCCTAGCCTTCCTCTTCGGCTGCGATGGCATCGGCAGGAGAGTTTTGAACTTTTGGACCAGTGAAGGAGGGCCTCAACGAGCTTGCCTAACCTCCTCACGGGATACTAAGTGGTCCCTCCTAAACGCATGGGGGTGCTTCCGCACCAATTTCAACAAAGGGTCCACGGCCTCCACCTTTTCTTTAGAGGGCTCCCTAGTGAAGACCTGAGGAATGTTGCCCTACTCTTTGGACAAGGGCCAGTCGTCAGGGACCCTTACGAAGACTAACTGGTCTTTCCAATTCTTCACTGACTCATATATAGCACTGCCAATGCGCAGCTCTCTGGGAGAGGGTGAAATCTAGTTACCACTCTGGGTGAACCGGAATATGACCCTCACAGCCTCCACAGTCAACAGCTGTGAATGGTGGTGAAAGAAGATGAAAAGCGAGCAAAGGTAATGCACAACATTTGCATAGAGCCGTGCGGTGGGGACACCAAACCACTAGAAGATGCGGAGCAACTCCTCAGGGACTGAAAGATGAAACCCAATCCGCAAGTGAGCCTCGTACACAGCAATGTGTCCCTCAGGTAGAGAACAAGCCCTATCAAGCCTCCCAGGGACTGTGAACACAATGGCGTTCGGGATGTTATACTACACATAGAGGGCCTTAATATCACCGGAGTCGAGAACGGAGGAGATTGTATTAACAGTGTACACAATGGAAACGGAAAAGTAAAGGAGGAACAAGACTTGAATGGTGGAGGTGTAATGAAGGAAGGAGGAGGATGACTTAAACAGTCGCATCGATTTTATGAAGGTTGCCATCGCCGAAGTAAAGCAACGCCTCGAAAAGGTGCGACAATCATAACGTGTTGATTTTGGAGAAGATGCAATCAAGTCGTATCTTTTGTCGCATTAATTGCCAGGATTACAGCCGCCCTCTGCGACGACACGTGGCAAAAAACAACAAGTCGCATAGAGAGGTGGAAGTCCCTAAACGGCTTTGCAACTCTTCAAGTGCCCAGCCGATAGTACAATAGAATAATGCATCGAAGACAATCCAACATATTTACTGCAGTCAAGCCAGTCAACGAATTCAGTTAACTTTCATCTCCACTCCGTTTTTCGGATTCAAGTGATATGGTCAATGAATCTGGTCAGCCTCCATTTCGGCTGTGCCTCTCTCGAATTCAAACATTTCAATCAATGAATCTAGTCAACCTCCATTCTGGCTGCGCCCCTCTCCAAATTCAAACATTTCGGTCAACGAATCTAGTCAACCATCATATCCACTCCGTTCTCTAGATTCAAGTGATATGGTCAACGAATCTGGTCAACCTCTATTTCGGCTCCATCCCGCTTTTTGGAATCAAGTGATATGGTCAACGGATTCAGTCAACCTCCATTCTGGAGTGCAAAAAATATATATATAGTGGCAACAATGAAAATAGCAAAGTATGCATGGCAACGAAAGACAAGAAGCCAACAGAGAAATTGTTTGCACAAATAACTGCATGTTTTCTCATTAACTTTCTCTTTACAAGTTACACGGTCAATAGAGGCCAATACATGACAATAGAAATGGAAAGAAAGAGAGAGAGAGAGTAACATAAGGAGGCCGCTAACCCTCAAAGAGTTGTCCAAATTTAAATGTGGCAAGATTTAAATTTGGATTCAAATCTTGATAACAACCACACCCGCAAAAAAGGGTGACCAAAACTGCATCATGCACAAAAAGGATTCAAATCTTGATAACAACCACCCCGCAAAAAAGGGTGACCAAAGCTGCATTATGCACAAAAAGGAGCGACCAAAGTAGTCTAAACTTCACGACTCAAAACAGCAACGTCAGATAACACGAACGGCCTAAGCTCCAAACCAACAATTGGGCTAGCAAGCTTTCTGGAGATGTCGAGCTCCCGTGCCATCCCACAAGGCATCGAGAAAGATGATGCTAAGGAGCGTCAAAGCTCCCAATTTATAGTGTGCAGGAAAGCAGGTAGAAGCACTAAACAATAAAAGACACCAACCTAGAGAAACTGCAGAAAATCAAAAAGTAGAAAAATTACGTGGAGAACAGTGAAAAGGAGAATCTGGGATAGACCTAAAGAGACAACATGATCAGTCACATCCCACCGTGAACATGTTGGAGGCTGAAAATCTGGGCTACCGATATGAGGGGCTAGTGATGAGGACGACTGTAATGAGCCAGTCCAAAAGGGTAAGTTGCCCAGAATGCATAGCGGCCCACTTGTCCATGGGACGACCAACACTCCCGTTGACCGGAGAAGCATCCCAAGTAGATCAAACGCAGTCCAAAACAGACATGGCCCAGATCTAAACCAGCCCGCGCGCCCTTTCCTATGCGCAACGATTGTCTATCTTAATTATCCGCAACTCTGAAGATAGCAATCCCCTTTGTAATGAAAATCCCTCAAAATCAAAGTGTATTCTAAAAGAAAAATTCTCAAATCAGCCATGACTCACGACAGCAATCTTAACGTTCACTGCACGCGACATCACCGCAGAAGGAGAGAATTCTCTTTCTTGACCGTTGCAATCTAAAATGGCGCCCGTATCTACACGAGGAAAGGAAATGATCATTTCAGAAGGCGAGCATCCCGCCTCACCACCTAAGGAAGATAGTGAAAGCCCATGGTTATAAAAGGCCATGGAGACTCACTCCATAGATATGCTCTCATGTATACTAAAATCCACACAAGCTTTTCAACTCTTAAGTATCCAATCACTCTGTCCTCTCTTCTACTAGTTCCATGCGAACTCAATACTCAGAGAAGTCGCTTTCAACAAGTACTTTACGATCAAAGCCATTCTTTACGAGTGCACCTCCAATCCTCATTCCTAAATCCTCCTCCTTGCATTCATCTCTGCATACTCTGTTTTTACTTTCTTTTTCTCGGAAGGTCGATTACTAATTTGAGCGTCGAAAGATAAATTGGGAAGCGAATCCCGTCGTTTTTCTCTGATTTCTTTTGGTCTGTTGTGGTGTGTAGGATTTCAAACGTATCGGACAATGACAGGACCCAAAGAATAATAGAGTCTGAATCTGTCCAAAGCTCGGATGTAGGACGTATTATTACGTATTAAACAACTTTTTTAGTAATTTTTATTGTTAACTCTAATGTTTTAGTTTTTATATTATGATATCTAAGCTCACACATAAATGGGATATTATAGTAATTGTTATATTATGACTTATGCTTATACATGAAAATTAATTTTGTAGTAATTTAAAGGATTTGTTAGAAATTAATTGTAGGCCATACACAGATGATGTTATAGTTAACTATTTCAACTGCAACAGTTGAATATTTAAGAGAGATATATTAAGAATGTTATTTAAATATTATCATGATCTTTTCAAATTATTATAGTATTTGATTATTTATTTGTTTTCATTTAAATAGTTTAATAAAATATTAAATCATTTAATAATATTTTGATAATATTTATAGAATATTTGAGTAAGGTCATCGAAGGTTTAATATCATAGATATGAGCAGAACATCAAGATGACAGCCTAACATAATATGATTGATGCTATAGGTATTTCAGATAAATATGTTTTATTCACTTGATAATAAAAATTAAAATTTTATTACTTAAATAACTAAAATTATATCAAAAAATTTAAATATGTATTTAAATTTTAATTTTAATTTTAAGATAAATATAAAAATCTTCCCATAATATAATGACATGAGCCATGAGTGGAAGTCAAAGTAAAGATTTTTATAAATTCTTTTATTTTTTAAAAAAGACCTTATCAAACTCTATTTTTTATATTTATTTTAGCATCAATTTAGATTTATGCAAATATTTTTTCTCCAAATTTATATATAAAATATTTTACGCTGTTCTTTTATTTATTAACACTATTAGTTTTATCATTTTCTTATTTCTTTTTTAGAATAAATAATACTTTGAAAGAAGTTGATTATATATCAAAACTCAACTTTATCAATCATATTTCATTTAGAAAGTTATTGATTTTTTTAAAAATATTTTACCCTTTTGATGATATTCTTAATTTTTATTTTTAAAATCAAATCTTATTTTTAATATTGATTTTACTATCAATTTTTCCATTGTAAAAAAAAACAAAAAAACACATTTTACCTAATTTATCATTTAAATACTTTACAATAAACCTAAAATCTAAAATTTTCATACTCTTATATTTTCATATCTTTTGTGCTTATATATACACACACACACATGATGCAAATTTGGAATTTGAATAGTCCTTTAAATAAAGTCAAGTTAGACTTTTAAATATTTTTATCCTAATCTTATGCATATAATAGTTAATAAAAAAAAATTGAAGGATTTGACTACATGATTATGAGAAGGTGTAAGCGTTTGTATTTGTTTTTCTTTTCAAACTTTGTCCTTTTACTCAAAGAAACTAGCATTTTTATAACATCATTGTATATGAATGTATCTTTTTAAAATTGATATAACTGTTTAATTAATGTGTTATATTAATTAGAGATCCAATCATTGTATAAATTTCTAACTGCTTGAATTTTAATAATTATTATTTAGTGACTGTAATTGTCTATTTAACGTGATCATTTATTCTTTAATTTATATAATTACTTATTAAGATTTAATGCTTGATTTAGTCTCCTATTGATCCACCTGGTGTTTTGATCTTTTATATTTTTAGCAATTTGTTCGATCAGTCGTTCGATAGATTAGATATTTAGATATATTTTTAATTTTTTGTTACTTCAAGTCTAATAATTTGATTATTTTATATATTATTTTGAATTTAAATATATGAGATTTATATTTTATTGGATCAAATTAATCTTATTTTAAATTATATTTTATAATATATATAATATAATAAATGTGAATATTTAGTATAGGTTTTCTCACCACAATCTTCAGAAATAAAACACCTTAGCGTGCAATCAATCAATCAGTCACTAGATTATAATAAAAAATTAAAAATAATAAATTTAAATTTATATATACTATTAGTTAATAATTAGCCTCAGGAAAAGAAAGGCACGAAGCCGTGAAAGGCGAAAGTGATGAGGACTTTAGTGGAAAACTGGAAATAATGTTCGATAATCAGAATCCACGTGTCACATCATGATTTGAAATAGTATGATAGAAAATCACGTAACCGACAAATGGTGGAAAATTATCTAAAGATCACGATGGGTAATTGTACTCCATTCGAGTAATCATTTTATTTTTCTCTAATTAATGTTAATTTTTTTTTCAAAATTAGTTCCAAGACATGATTAAAAAATACGCAAAAGATTTTTTAGATATTTTTTTATTCTAATATATATGTTATATAAAATATTTTACTCAAATGGTCATTTTAAAAATTCTAAAATTAATACCCATTTTAAATCTTTTTAATACATATATTGAATTTAGATAGTCATTTCAGTCAAATTAAAATAATGTTTTAAGTTTTTAAATCAAATATTACTCACTGTAATAATTAATAAAAAATTAAAATATATATAATTTATTTTTAAAAATATTTTTTAACACTCAAATCAGAAAAAAATTAAAATATTATGAGAGGCTGATGATTAGAGAGAGCAAAAAATAAGAAATTGGGCTTTATGAATTTTGAGATTTGCACGTATATAAAAGAATAAAATTTTGTACTTATATTTTTTATAATGATTCGAATTCCGTTCATTTGTTTAGAAGATATAGGTATATTTATAATCTTACTGTTAATCACTATATTATTCCTGAAGAAATATAATTATATATTAATTAAAAAATTATATTAACTGAAAATTGAATGGTCTAACTATTATATAAACTCTAAATCTAACGTTTATTTATCAGACATATTAATTATTCATATAATTCAACCCTTCATCCGTTGATTATTGTAACTAGTCGTTAGGATTAACTGTTCATATTTGTTAATCAAACCGTCATTTGATACCTTGGCCTTTTGTATTAACAATAATCCGACCATTTGAATATTTTCTACCTTTTTTGTCTGATCGGAGATATTTTATGAGATATTTTATCTTTTTTGTCTGATTGACTTGTGTCTCGATATGAGGCTTAACTTGTGAATCATCATCTCTATCGTAATTTTCGGCATGTCAACCAGTCTCCTAGAAAAGATGTCAATATTATTTCGTAAAATTCATTTGACATTTCTTTTAGATATTAGGCTAGCGAAGTGTCAATCTAAATATACTTATCCGAGTATACTAGGTTTAGAGGAATTTGGAGAGACAACTCTCCGACTTGTAATTATTGAAAAGAAGCCTTATTCCTAATATCAAACTCTTCAACAAATGGGAAAGTTGTTGAGTCATTGATTTGTATCAAATAGCAGCTTCACTTGGTGACTTGATACATGTGACTTTTTTAATCCCATATCTAGTTAAAAATCTCATGTTAAGTTGTGAAATTAAAATGACCACTCCAAATATTATTAACCAAGGTTGGCCTAATATAACATTATAAACCAATAAAATATTAACAAATAAGAAAGTTAGCGAATGGGAGTCTATCTTGAGATAGTCCCTAGCATAACCTCCAATTATACTATTCCTTTTACTTAGATTGATTTGTTGGTAAGTCGATACAACCACCCATTTGATGATTCCATAAGACTGCTTTCAAGTTCAAGCTTGATGAACATATCGAAGTAAAATAATATTTCTTAAGCTTTCATTATTCTAAAAGATTTATTTCAATTGATAGTCATATATTTTGTTTAAAATGAGTGCAAATATAATAAGAGGGCCTTAGTGGGGAGAAATTACGAGTGTCATATCATTGTTGTTAAAACTATTATTTTCTACCCCTAACTTCTATCTCTTAATGGATGAAACCTTTTTAAGATGATCTAGAGCCTTTGTATTGGTGAGTGGGTAGACACTATATAAATGACTCAAGGAATCAATTGATTTCATGGCTATTTAGTTTGCTCCTTATCATCTTTATTATTATTTAAGGCAGATTTAAGATTTTACAAATATTTCTTGGTGTACTCCTTTTGTATTAGGGGTTTAATATTTCTTAATGTAGCATCTGGTTGACTTCGGTATTATGCACCAGAAATTGATGGAAGAACTAGGTTAACTCCAATCACATCATAGGATTGGGTCACATCAGAAATTTTTAATTCTATATTTGCATCAAAACGTTTATCTGAGTATTATTCAGCGGCGTAAGGTTTAGTGGCTTGTATTCTCTATAAATGCCCGACTTAATCTTATATTATTTTTATGTGATCCTGAGCGAAAGAATTTATTACTATTTTTTTCTTTTCTCCACCATTGGAATTTGGATGGCTCACATAATCCGAGAATTCTAGCAACTTTACTTCATTGGCCTCTTTTATCACGATATATGATCAAGTGATAACTTCTACATCCAATAATGCCTTAGGTCCTATTGAACTAAATATTTAAAACTGTTGTTCAGCTATATCATTACAATGAAAACATTCAACTTTATCTTGTTAGTGACTTTTAATAAGCTTTTGACATTAACATTAAATCTAGTTAGAAAATACTTTGGACTCTTGCTGGGAGCATGTTGATCTTGACAAGGCATCAGGGTTGCTTTTCTTCCCTTTTATTGGAGGTAAATTGTGATAGAAATTGACTTGTCAGTTCCTAACAAGCCAAAATGAAAATTTATCCTAATATTTAGAATTCAATTGTTGTGTCTCCCTTTCAAGTTGAAGAAAGGTAGAGATATAGCATGTCATCCTTTAGGTTTCGAAAGCCTTATAATGTTCAGAAGCGGTCAATAGAATTCATGGGATTAGTGATTTCATTATGAGGCTCACATATTTGCTTTTTAAATTTATAAAAAAGTTAATACCTCTTTATCTCTTAAGTAAAAGGTATACGACTTAATTTTATCATCTGCTTAACAATATTTTTTCAGGAAAACTATTGTTTAATTCTTTTATTTTCTTCTTTATTTCAGTAGTGGAAGTGATTCTTTTGACATTGAAGAATATCCTTAACTTTGAATGACTAGCAGGTATGCTTGATATTCGCTTAGTTGGGAGGGTTTCGGGTTTGTTGCAGCATGGATCCTCTTCCCTGTTAATTAGGGGTTTCAGAATCTTAGGTATACTAAGGACTTCGTCATTCAAGACTCTCTTCCCTAACTTCAAAGTTTAGGCATCCACGGGTTGGAAAGGAGCAGCATGAATGGGCGCCACGAAAATCTTTGACTAAGTATGGCCTAACTTTGAGATGACTTTTTTTATTTTTTTTTCCTTTCGACTTCCTTTGGGAGGTTGATACGTGTGTTTGATAGACCTCAACCTTATGAGTTTGGCCCTCAATTTTATCTCATAAAGGTCTTAGCATCTTTAACATGTCTTGAATCTAAACGACCAGGTCCCCAACGTTGAGATTGGCATATGAGTGGGCACTTTCGAAATTGCCCTCTTTCGAGACAACACCATAGGATGGAACATTTTTTTTATAATTGGCTTAACTGTCCCTATAATCGCATTCACCATTTTTGCATTGTCGAATATGAGAGTTGTTCCTAGATGAGCACAATTTCAATTATTTAGGAATAAATAGAATAACTACATTCATATATACAATATCAATAATACATATTTTAGATCTGAATAACCATCCAAGTTAAATTGAGATGGTGCTTTAAAATATTTAATTCAGATCCTATACACCACAACAATCAGCAAGAGGTCAAAATATATACGACTCATTACCTAAGACACCGTCGAGCGGTTGTTCAGCACTATAATATTTTATATTGTCAACGGTTTGACTATTTAGATATCTGATAGTTCAGTTAATTCATCTCTCTCCATAAGCTGATGTTTTGTAGGTCCCTCATAGCAACAGGGTGGACCGATTTCTGCATGGATAATACCCAACACTATTGATTTCTTGCATTATATTCATATTTGCGTATGTACTGCCTGACTGGCAATTAGAGAAAGAAAACACTTCGTATTGCTTATTTTTCAACTCTGATTTCCCCTGTTGCGCTTTCGCTCGTGGAAAAATGAGAGCATCCCACATTTGCTTGTCGATGTTATGCAGCAAAACACATGTGGGCAACAATGTGTAGTAAGGTTGGGTTGTGTTAGCCTTATGATTGGTGATATCAAGGTACTAAGTGGGCCTCCGTTGTTCAGAAAAGAAAATTTTGTTACTCAAAGGAGCTTCCATAATCGTTATTTTAATTATAATTTATTTCATTTAAAAGGCTCATAAAAAAGCGCTTCTTCAATCGTGATTGCCCATTTATCTCAAATCATACCATTGAGATTATCTGAAATACTCTCATAGAAAAATTCGGGATGTTGCAAAGCCTGACGGACGACTCAAATGCCGGTATCTGCATCAGCATAGCTTCTCAGTAAAATATGTTCGGGAAGCCAATTCAACTTTGAGTGTCATTATCCAAAATTTATGTATTTTTTTCTCTTAGCCATCTTTGCCTTTAAGTTGATATTACATCTATAGAAATCATTATTATCATTCTATTAAAATTCGTAAACATTAGCAAGTTATAAAAGTATATATAACTCAAATTTTATCCAATTTGATTTATTTTCTCGATTAGGTTGTCTTGTTACACCAAATCTCACAATTTAATACTATAACACGTAACAAATAAGAATTTTTTTTAAAACAATTAAAAATCGAAGTGCTGTGAAATTTCATCACCAGCTAAAACCATGTTAGGTATGAAAAGACATTGGAAGGGAAAATTGGCCGCTAAATTACAAAACACAACTTTTTTAACTTTTGAAAACGTTTTCTCGTCAACAAAATGATTACAAGACTTTCAAATTTAGCATACTTCCACCTTGCAAACGAGTAGGTCAAATTTTGCATTTTGTTCAAATCTCAAACAAACAAGCCGCCTATATGACTGGAATTTGATTTGAATCCTAAATAATTAGGAGATCAGAACTGCTGAGCTCTTATACGGATCATTAAATTATCACGTTATTTTATAGATAATAATATAAAATAATAATAATAAATGACTTATCTTAATCTATACAAGTATTCTTATTGGAAGATTGTCACTTTAGTTGCTTAATGATGGGATAAATAAGTTTTTTAATATGACAGGATGATTATCTGTTTCTAAATTACCTAAATTCTTTTATTATAAGTTAGCTTATTAAAGAAATAATGTTTTTAATAGTAATATACTAAACAAGACATATTATCAAGTGTTTCATATTTTTCTTATAAAGTTTTTCATAAAATAATTAAAACCTTTAAAATTGATTAATTATATAAAATATTGACAACAAATATAAAGTTCTACAAGAGTGAAAAAGACAACCGGCTATTTCCTTACTTATGCGTTGGATCTTCCTGTTGATGGCTGATTCATCTCCACGAAGTAAAGTAAGGCTTCGTTTGTCCGTAATTTTTTTTTTTTGTCAATAAAGTAGTGGTGGACCCACCTGACCCCACCTATCATTGAAGGTAGAAGCTTTTGGGTCCACTAATTCGAATGGGTCTCACACGGCTAACCGATGAAATTGCTTCTCTAATAATCTTTTAATGAATCGTGGCGGGCAACAAATCAAAAATATCAAATTTTGATAAATTTTGCACATCTCCTAATGCACGCAACCAGCGTAAATGGAAACAAAACAGAGCCATCAAAGAATACGCCATAATTTATGGTGACTTGATACAGTTAAAACATGTGCTATAACTTTCACGTTTAGAAAATACGCTAAATTCATTCATCTGTAACCGTTTAAATATTATGCTTTGATTAATTTTTCAACAATTTTTACAAATAAGATACTATAATATAACATACTAACAGAGTATCAAAACATCCACAGATTAGAGCTGACAGTATCGAACAGATCTCATAGTTCTCACACGTAAGTACTTTCGTCTACATCCTTTGCTGTGTGATCGGCATCACAGCATGATTTGGTCACGATGATTTGATAACGTCCACTAATAAGATGTCATAATATAAAATGTTAATGTAAATTATTCTACTAATTAGAGCTTATAGTAACCCAACAGTTTTATAGTCCTTAGCTAAAAGTAGTTGTTTTTCATATCGATTTCTCTGCGATTATAGACAGGCTGCAATGCGACTATAAAGATAGGATGAGATCCATTAGTAAGGAGTTATAATATGGGACGCCTTCTCTCAACTAGAGCTTAGGCTTCATACACATTTTCCTCTGAAATTGCCAGCACATTCGATTTGACCAGAATGATACGATGAATCAAGACAATTGTTGAAAATTAAATGAGAGGGATTGGCTTGTCCAATTCAAATGCTGGTCAGACTTAGGCTTGGAAGACTTTGGTTAAGAAATTAAACTGAAGTCTTGACTGAGGAAAAATGACAGCTCACATTAATTGGCCCGTCTGACTGACCCTAGGCGAGTAACACGTCATCACGTTTGGTGGAATTGAGAGAGATGAGCTAACAAAGTCAAACATTGGCCTTATTTAGGGCATCCCGTATGAAACCGGATACGAAGCATAAGTTTGAATTTTGGAACATCTGAAAAGGACTCTTCCAAATATTAATACCCCACTTATATAGAGTTTAAAGATACTGACAAAATGGATAAAAATGGGTTCATATAACCAGTTGAACCCATTCACATATGTTAGATAAAAATGGATATTTTATAAAAAATGTTTGATTAATGAAAGAACTTATTATCAGAAGGATTCAACTGGTTATACTGTCTTTTTTCTTAATACAATATTCACTTATTCTTAATGTAAATGGGTTCGTATGAATTATCATTTGATTGCAATTTCGTAGAGGAACATCAAGTGACCGAGATGTTTGGCCTAAAACAAAAGATAATTAAGAATTTGTCGAGACACTCAACTTATAGAATAACTGAATAGTCGAAGGACTAGAGATAATGGAAATCGAGACAATTAATAGTCTAATAGAAGATTTAGTGATATTAAATTTTAACGAACAGTTATATGAATCAAATGATAACTTGTCATATTAAATAATATATATTAAATATTTAGCGGTTACAAAATTTCAACAATAGTTGGGTCTTAATCAGTGTAACTCGTCAATCAAATAAAAGAAATTCTGATTAGCAGCTAGAGAATATATATATGCAACTTCTCTCAGTTGAAGGGGAGGAGTCCAAAAAAGCAAAGATGCAAGAATCGAGCTCTAGTTTTGAAAAAAACATGCGTGTCTTTCCATAATCACAGAGTTAAGTCATCCAATTCAAATACTCTCTATCCCTCACATTTCAGTGATCTTTAATCTCTCTCAAACTTTCATTTTTATAGAAAGATTTTTAATTTAAATATTAAAAAATATACTGAAAAATAATTATCCTATCTTCTTACATCTTATTAATTATTATAATAAACAGGATTCAACTTAATGATTTAAAGGTCTAATTTTATGTTTTCGGATGGTAATTTAGATTTCAGGTTTGTATCCATGATACCATATGTGAGAACATAATTAAGCTATTTAATTCTTCCTAACCAAGATTTTATTTGCGTGAAAATGATTCGCATATTTAGTAAAGCAAAATGGTGAAGACTAGAGCTCAACACCAAACAAGCCAACTATTGAAGGACATCACGTTTCGTGCCCTCAACCTGGAGTAGGGTAGTCATAGAGATATTCACTTATTAGCAAATCCAAATGTCAAAGTCTTGGTAGTCCAAATCAATAGTATGTCCAAAATACATATAGGACAAAGCTGTGGGCCAAACATGTTAGTGAATAGATTTTTACTTGCAAGCAATGATCTTGAAAAGGAGATTAGGAGGAAAGAAGGTTATTTTGAAGGTTCCCCTCAATAGTCAAAAATTTTGTTAGTTGTCAAGGCATCCCTTTGAACTAATCCTTCCCAACTTGGATAATGTTTGAGCTTTGAAGTCAAGAAGAAAGTCTTGAACAATGGAATCCATAGTACATCTGAGATTTTGATGCCTAATAGTCAGGGAAGAAAGGTCATTCACTACTATGCTTAAAACCCTCCTAGTTAAGTAGGTACAATGTGTATTTGCTAATATTTGGAGTTGAAGATATACCTCAACGGTAAAAAGAATTGCCTCCACAATCAAAATGGAGAAAAAAATAAAACAAATTGAATAGTAGGTTTCCTAGGAAAATATTGCCTTTCAGATGATTGAATTGGGTCATACAACATTTACCTTAGAAATCAAAAGGTATCAACTCTCTCATAAATTTAAAATACCAATATTGGAGTCTTATGACGGAAGCCCTAATACAATAGATCATCTGGATCACTTTTGAACATTGCTTGGATTCCTAAGCTTTGTGGATAACACCTCGTGTCTTTGTTTCCCTTTAACGTTAAAGAAAGACAGAGAATTTAGTTTTTTTGGACTCTGACCAAATTCCAAGCGATCCTTTTAGGAGCTAGCAGATGAGTTCCTATTGTAATTCGCCTGCAATTAGAGGAAAACAAAGTAGCTTTGGCACATTGTTAGGATCCAATAGGCTCCAAATGAGAGCTTCAAACATTTTATGGTTAGATTGATATAGAGGTTAGAGGTATCTCAAAACTCACTGATGATGTAAAATTGAACACCTTCATGGCTACGATTCAATTGTGTGCCTTTTTTAAATATTTAATTCAACAGGAATCAAAGTCTTGTTTCAAAGGTGGAGACTATTACCCGTGTGTATATTGCAACTGATAAGGTTAATGAAATAAAATTGCCAGAGTGTTTGAATTATATGCACCGACTGGTGTCAAATGGTACAAAGAATAAGAATGGCGACAACTCTTTTACTCAGGATCACTGGAAGTAGTAGAGAACCGAGTCGGGTGCATGCAAAGAATATAAGTCGTCGAACCTCACACTACTGAACGACACTTGGACAAACATTATGATATAAATATAGAATGAGAAGTTCCTAAGGTGGTCCAAATTGGTTAAGAATCCAAAAAGATGTGATTAGTTCAATTATTGTTTCTATGATTGATCTCTCGGGCACAATGTGGAGGATTGCTGAATGTTGCAAAATAAAATTAAGATCCTAGTATAAAAGAGGTATCTCAATAAATATTTGCAAAACCTTAGATCCGTTCTAGTAAATAACAAAGATGACACGGAGCCATTAGACAAGCCACATAATAGGATGGCAATTGGAATAATAATCATAGTGTCAAGAAGGCCCACCAGCAATAAGGCTCTAGACTATCCTGATAAGACTTTTATCAGTAAGAGACAGAAATTAGGGATAAAAATGATATTATTAGTTTTGATAATAATGATATGACCCATGTAATGTCTCCATATTCTAATTTTCTTTTTGTATCAGCGCTCGTTTCCAATAGAGTCAATAAATACTAGTTAAAATGAGTTTTTATTAATAATAGAAGTTTAAAACTAAATTAGGGTTTAAAAGAATTCAAATAAAACTATCAAATGGCCCATTATATGGACTTGACGATGAACTACTCCAAGTAAAATGAATCGTACAACTGGAATTTACATTAGGGACCTATCCAAAAGTAGCCTCCTATGTGTTAACCTTCCTAGTTGTATATCTTCCCTTGGGTTACAATGTCATTTTGGGCCAGCTATATTTGACAATCTTTAGAGCAATCACTTGAGTTTCACATCTAAAAATAAAGTTTTCAATTAGAAGTTCTTATTTAATGCAAATAAACAGATCAGCACATCTTCATCCAGTCAAAGAATTTGATCTTTGGGGTGATAATTCTCTTCAACAAGCTCAACTCGAAGAGCGACCCCTACAAATTCTCTTAAACCTGACGGATTTGGCTAAATGTATCTAGATTGGAGGTTTGTTGAGTCCAATTTTAAAAGAAAGGTTAATTGAGTTCTTTCTGAAAAACTCATATGTATTTGCCTAGACATTAGCGGACAAGCCAGGTATACCAACTGAAATTAACCTAATATCAAGGCATAGACCAATCAGGCAAAAAAAAAAAAAAAATGAAGCTATTTCATAGAAAAGTTCATTGCCATTTACAAAGAGATTAAAAAATTGACTGACGTTGGATTCATCATAGAAGTATACTATCAAGACTAGTTATCCAATGTGGCCCTTGTCAAGATGAGCAACAAAAAAATGGATAATATGCATCGATTCATCGAGTAAATAAAGTATGCCCAAAAGATAGTTTTCTATTATCAAGGATTGACCAATTGGTAGACTTAACATCTGAATATTAATTGATAAGCTTTATGGATACTTACTCTAGATACAACAAGATACGAATGAATCTGGATGATGAGAAAATGACCTCATTTATGACGGAACAGGAAATCTATGACTATAAAGTAATGCCATTTGGATAAAAGAACGTTGGAGTAACATATCAAAGGCTCGTGAACAAATGTTTAAGCACTAGATTGGAAAAAAAAATGGTTAATTGGAAGACATGCTGCATTATTTTATTTCCTAACCAAATCCACTAAAATATATCTCTTATTTTTCAAGGAATTAAGAGAGGTAAAGACAAATGGTTTCCGATGGACGGAAGAGTATCAACAAGCTTTTTGAGAGTTGAAGGATTATCAGGCAAATCCACCTCTATAAACTTGTCCCAAGGAGGGTGATGACTGACATCTCTATTTGGCCATCTTGGAAACAATTGTGAGTGCAGTTCTGGTTAGGGAATAAACAAGTATTCATCAGTTGATTTACTATATTTGTAAAATCTTATTGGACACAAAGGCTTGCTATGTTCAAGTGGAGAAGTCGCTTTAGCCATCATCTTCATTGCGAGGAAGCTCTGGCTATATTTTCTGGCTCACAAAATCGTTATCCTGACCGATCAATTGTTAAGAGGGATCTTACAAAAACTTGAAGTGTTCAGATGCTCAATCAAATGGTTTGTTAAATTAGGTGAGTTTGAAATAGAGTTTAGAGTACGACCCTCCATAGAGGGTTAAGTTCTCGTAGACTTTATCATCGAAATAACGACCCCAATCCTAAAAGAGATGGACAACCAATTGGGAGCAATCATGGAGAGAATATCTCTTGCATGGACATTGTATGTTGACGGAGCATCATCACAGTTTGTAAGTAGAGTCGAGATACTATCGGTAACACATGAGGGATTTGAGATGAAATACTCGATGATGTTCAGTTTTGAAGCTTGAACAATGAGGTCACATATGAGGCTCTACTAACTAGTTTAAAACTAAGAAGAGAATGCTCCACCAAGAACTTATTGTCTATAGTAATTTTGAGCTAGTAGTTAACCAAGTATCAGCTAATTTCAAGGTATCCAACCCGTACTTAGCAATATGTCTTCACAAAATATAGGGTCTTTTGATATCCTTTGATAAGATTGAAGTTATTCATATCATGAGAGAAGATAACTAGAATGTTGATTGACTTTTCAAAATAGCAACAGCTGGTTGTCTAGAATAGTATTGCCAAGGTATGAGAGAAATATTTTAAAAATCTAGCATCAAAAAGTAGGATAAAATGGTCCAAGTTTTTGACAATTCAACCTGGATGATCCCATATCAGAGGTACCTTAAAGAAGGTACGATTATAGATGACCTTGCAGAGGCAAAGTGCATTATAAAAACAACTAATTGGTATACTTTTGTGAATGGAACACTATATAGGGGAGGCTGTTTGATTCCTTATATGCATTGTTCTAACTTCCCCAAAAGCGGATAATTCTCTCTGTAAGTTACATCTCGACATTTGTAGGACACATACAGGGGTAATAATTTAGTCTTCAAAATCATGCAATGAGGCTATTAGATGTGATGGAACCTAACATGAAATATAAAAATTGTCAAATCTACGGTAATATACCCAAGTAATCGCACACGGAATTTCAAGCCTTGCAAGTTCCTTGGCCATTTGCACAAAGGGGTTAGATATACTACGACAAATTCCAATAGTAAACAGGCAAAGAAAATTTATTATTGTTGCTGTGGATTATTTCACAAAATAGGTAGAAGTATTCCCATTGATGAAGATTACAAAGTAAAATGTAACAAAATTTGTATGCCAAAATATTGTCTGCGGGTTTGGAATACTGGATGCTATAGTAACTAATAATAGTACTTGATTCTTTGAAAAAATGTTTTGCACTAACTTGGGGATAAGATTGGTCTACGGCTCAATTTTCTACCCTCAAACAAACAGACAAGCAAAAATGATGAATCAAACAATACTAAATAGGTTAAAAATAAAACTCGATAAGGCAAGAGGTGCCTAGGTAGATGAACTTTTGTTTGTTATGTTGCTTATTGAACCAATCCAAGAGAGCCAACATGAGAAAATCCTTTCAAATTCTATTTTGGGTATAAGTGGTAATCCCTTTGGAGAGAGGGCTGCCAAACTACTGAATAGAGAACTTTGCTCCCTGCCAAGATTCGTAACTTTTGAGACAGAATTTAGATCTCTCAGAGAAACTTAGGGATATGGTTTATATTTGATAGACAGTCTATCAGTAGAGAGTCACTTGATATTGCAATAAGAAGGTGAAGGTGTGGGCTTGTAAGGCTGGTGACTTGGTATTAAGAAATATTGAGGCAATCGGGAGATTGGCCCATAGGAATAAACTATCCCTAATTTGGAAGGGATAGTTCCTAGTGTCGACAATACTCCATAATGGCACACACATGCTATGTATTTAAATAAAAGCTAATTTCTCAAACTTGAAATGCTCTTTACCTTAGAAATATTACTAATAGTACGGTCGACTTAGCATTATAAAGTTATATTCTATCCTCCCCTCAGAAAACTTGTGCATTATATTTAATACTACCCTCTCATTAATAAAATTTAATTCTTGCAATTCATTCACTGTAAATTTATGTGCTTTTATGTGATAATATAACCAATATTAACCTTGAGTTAGAAAGTCAATTTAAACATTCTATCTGTGAATGTGCTAGTTTTGGGGAATGGTCATGGTTGAGGTGTAACAAAAGTATATGACCCTAAATATGGTTACACACTAATAATTTTAAAAAACTCATGGGTTTAAGAATTAAACATTTAGTTCCTTTTTGAGATATCGAGACATAAGTTTGATAAAGTCAAGAGAAACAATACTAATAATAGTTATTTGACCTATAAAATCTCAAGGATATTTCCACACACAAGTGCTAATATGCCCTTCCATGGGATATGCACAATCAGTTAAGTAGTTAAAGACTAGGGTCCAACTTGACTGTTAATAATAGCTGAATGGCTTAGCTAGCAAAGAAGCCAACTATCTTCTAGTTGCCCAACTAGTCATAATAGCCAAAGGTCTTAGTCAGCAAAATGGTCAATCCTCTTACAACTGCATAATCGGTGATAATAGTCAAAATGGCTTAGTTGAAAACTCAATCATCAAGCGGTTCAAAATTTACAAGTATACATCCGGGGGGCTAAAACTCCCAATTAGTATAAGAAAAATGCAAATGTATATTTGAAGTTGAACAAGTTATAACATATATAATTGGAGATCAACTACATTGATCTAATTTACAAGTGTCACAAAGTGTTGTAAAATTCGCAGACAAAAAATGGCTTGTTTTTTTTTTTTTTTTGGTAAGTATACTTGTATATTTGAAGTTGAACTATCCCATGACAAGTGTTTCAAGTTAGGCCTTGAAGGCTGAGAATTCCTTGATTCTGCAAAGTCTATAACATCAAAGGCTGGTGAAACTCTAGAGTTTCTTGCATCCAAACAGTTGATCAAAAAATCAGAGGGAGCCAAAGAGACAATCCTCTATAAAGAGCTTTTCCTCCTTTGAATTGTAAGTTTAACAAAGGACCAATCTCTTTAGGTTGAAAACTTCTCCTTGATAGCTCCTTAAGCCTTAAACAGTTAGTTTGCAGTCCTTCTATAATGCCAAAAGTCATAGCCAATTGGCGTTCAATTTCAAGAACTTTGTCTTTGAGTGACTTGATTTGGTCTCCAAGGATGGTTGCCTAATCTGCAATCCTTAGACCTTCTCAGGATTTGACTAGCTCACTTTCAAGGTGGGTGGAGCAATCTTTAAAAAATGAATCTTTAGCCTGAATAGTTAGAGCTTTAAATGCCAATTCCCTGACCAAAGAAGGATTGACATGTGACAAAGATAGACATACAATAAATCTTGATTATAAAGCATTTATATAATTAGATACACCGAATTTTGGAACTATAAGGAGTCAATGAGTTAAAAATTTAAACGATAAATAAGTGACTTGGAACTTAGGTCTTGAATGATACCTCTTGGGTTTGGTATCCCCCTCTGGGTACAGAGTACGGCAATGATCCTTTTAGGATGGGACTTGGAATAGGAAATGGCCTCTAACAAAGGAGAGGTAATGGTCCATGATATAGAGGAGTCTTAATTCTTGGGGTACCTTGCGAAGCCTTAGAATTCACTGGAATTATAAAGGGCGACAAAGAATACACTGAGGACTCTTTAGCTATGTCAACATTATTCATTAGAGTGGCAACCCAAGTTGTAACATACAAAAAAACTAGCTCACTCAACATTTGAGAGCCTGACATAGTTGGAATATGGAATTTAGCAATTATAGGAGTATCAATCGGCTCATCTTCATGCAGGGATTAAAGCCAAGAATCGTACTCTTCCATTAAGATGGTAATAGGAATCCTTTCTTCCAAGTTAAAGGTAGACATCTCTTCCAAAAATAGGGCAGTCAAAGGGGCAACTATTGGGATCGACCTATGAGAAGATCCTTTGATGCTCTTCTCAACTATCTCAATGCACATAATATCAACAATTCTATATACCTCATCATTTTCAAAATGAGGTTTCAAAGTAGTTGATACCCCAAATCCAATTTGATCAATATCAACACGCTGAAGAGAGTTAATAAAGAGGCCACCCCTCTCTCTTTTTAGGGAATGATGTGGCATGTTGGCAACGGCCTCTCCTCTAAGAATGTCATGCCATCCAATACCATCTAAGGCATCATGAGTCAAGAAATTACCAACCCTATACTGCTCAGCTATATTTTCCTTAATAAGGTCAGTCCAAGAATAGGTCATGAAGCTCTTGTTGTCAAGAACTAAACCAAAAAATATAAGATTGATAAAACTCAAGTTATTGGACAGTATCCAGTTGCTGAAAACCTTAATAAAAAAGAATCCATTTTTCCAATTATTTACTGATCCAAGGTTCCCCCACTTATTTTAAGCCCCTTCCTAGGTATCGAGTGTAACATCCCGAATCCATATTTAATTTATTTTAGGTACAACTATTATTTTAGGTAATTTAGATTTGATAAAAATTAAATACAGTAAAAGTTTGAAGGATATTTAGATCTGTTAGGTTGGCGTCCAAGGCGCGCTTGATTTGGCACCCGAGCGCTAATTTGGATTATAAAGGAAAAAAAAGGAAATAAGGAGGTATGCAGCAGAAGCTGGGAGAAAAAGAAAAAAAAGAAAGTAAAAGGAAAAAGAAAGATAAATGGAGAGAGAGAGAGAAAAGGAAAAAGCGATGCGCTGAAGCAGAGCAGGAAGAAGAAAGAGGAGGGGAGGAGGGAGGGAGAGAGAGGTAAATAGAGGAAAAGAAGAAGAAGAAGAGAAGGGGGAGAGTGGCGCGCAGGGGGAAGAGGAGAGAAGAAGAGGTAGCACATGGCAGAGGAGAAGGCCAAGTGGCACTAAGAGAGAGAGGGTGCGTGAAGAGGAGAGAGAAACGTATGATTTGGGTACCTCGAAGCATTACTTCTTTCAATCTGCTTGGTATAAGGTCGAGGAAAGTATTTTCTAACCCTATCTTTGGTTTGATTTAGCATCAAATGTATTTAGACCACTGTTTAGAAATTTTACTATTATACATGTTATTTTATACCCCATATTTATTTATTCTATACATATATGTATGAATTACTGGTCGATTTAGAAGTTTTGTTAGGTTTTATGATTTCAGAGGGTTTTTCTGGCGTCCGGAAGTCATTGTACAAGAGCTTGGCCAAGAAGAAGTAGCCTTGGGTTGTGCCGGTCAAAAATTTCACTGGGAGGAATGAGGTTATGGCTGGCAGAGAGGTAGACGGTGGAGCGGAGGTAATGAAAGGTTAAAGTGAAAGTATTGTGTAGTGGATGTTGGCTAGGCCCTAGTGGGTCGATAAATGTATGTAGGACCATGGAGGTTTAAGACCATGGTGAGTCAATATATGTGTGTGGTACTGTGGTGGTCCGAGACTCTAGTGGGTCGATATATGTGTGTGGGACAATAGTGGTTCGAGGCCTCAGTAGATCTATAAAAGATGGTCGAGTAACTGTAGGCCTAAAATGCAGCAAATATTGATAAAAGATGGCTGAATAGTTATAGACCTAAAATGTAGTAGATAATGATAAAAGATAATAGAATAGCTGCAGGTCTAAAATATGGCAGATACTGACAAAAGATGATTGAGTAACTGTAGGCCTAAAATATAGCGAATATTGATAAAAGATAACCAAATAGTTGCAGACTTAAAATGTAGTAGATATTGATAAAAGATGACCAAGTAGTTGTAAGCTTAAAATATTACAGATAATGATAAAAGATAATTGAGTAACTGCGGGCTCAAAATGTAACAGATAATGATTATATATGGCTGAGAAGTTGCGGCCTAACTGTAACTGTCATTTATGCATATGAAGTTTGGCTTTGGGAAGCGAACTGTTGGGAGGGTAGTCCCAATGGGACAGAGTGAATTTGATATACTGGAAGAGTGCGAGAATATCCTGAAACTTTCAGTTGATTTATGGACCTTGCGATTTGTCTATATGATTTGTTATGTGGTTTTGCCATTCCTCTAATTTATATGTACTCTTTTATACGTATATATGACATTATTTGTTGAGTTTTAAACTCACATTTTTTATTTTATCCCTTAAGAATGGAGGGATTGGATCAATTATAGGAGTTAGGCAAGATTTAACACGGTACCGCATATTCTAGTCAGTATAATTCCTATTTAGATATAGATGGTCTCATCTGTATTTTGATTCCCTAGTTTGGAATGTTATGGGATGTATGCAGATATTGGATTCGGCCGAATGTAGGCCTTTAGATTATGTATTGAGGACTTATGGTTTTATCTCATTATATGGATGAGTTGTTGTATTATTTAAATATTCTCCTTATGGCTATTTATAGAGAGACGGTTGTCCGATGAGGTCCTATGAGGGGTTTGAATTATCGGGTCCTCTCTATTTAGTTAGTCACACCCAAATTTTTGGGACTTAATATTTATTATTGAATTTATTAGGATTCGAATTTTATAAATAATAATTAATTAAACTTACTAAATTTTGGGATGTGATATAATGATATCAGAAAAAGTCGTAATAGAAAGTATTTTGGGTAGATTTTGGATTGATTTTGGAAAGGTTGTTGATTGAATCTATTATATGATAAGTGAATATCATGTCAGACCATAGAGATTTTAGGGGTTAGAAATTGCTCTCAAATTAAGAAGACGAGATTAGGAGCAGAAGGTCAATCTTAAGTCAAGAAGATGCCTGGCGTAGAAGATTAGTCATAAGTCGGGAGGATATTCGGAGCAGTAGATCAGCCTCAAGTCATGAAGGGGACTACATTACTATGATGGGTCGCATGAGCGATATGATGGATAGAATGATCGGTAGCCTGATAGGACATGGCTACTTTAAAGAGGATGGCTGAGCAAGGCCAGGGTAGGACCCCCTGTGATAGGTTCAAGGTCAAGCATATTCTGGAGTTTTGGGACGAGTCTGATTCGATTAAAGCTGAGAATTGGTTAAAGAAGTTGGAAAGAGTATTTGAAATTATTGATTGCCCCAAGGAGAACAAGGTAAGGTTTGCTACATGCAAATTGGATGATGAGGCTATTAGATGGTGGGACTCTCAGTGCCACATATTTGGCCAGGAAAATGAGGAAATAGATTGGGAGGTCTTCTGAAATGTATTTCTGGAGAAGTTCTTTCCATTCAATATTCGAGAGATTAAGGGAGTTAAGTTTAGCATGTTGTAGTAAGCAAACAGGACTGTAGTAAAGTACGACATTCAGTTCACAGAGTAATCTCAATTTGCTCCCCATTTGGCTGCCGATGAGTCTTTGAGAGCTGAAAAGTTTCTTTAAGGGCTGCAATATTCAATATGGAAGTAGTTAGTGCCACTTTAACTGCGGACTATAGCAAGATGTTGGACTGGGAATTGCTGATCGAGTGGGAGTAATTTCGGGAGAAACATTTCAAGAAGTCAAAGTATTGAGGCCAGAACCAAAAGAGCGGAGTCTCTTGTTGGATATCTTGTTTGATACTTGGAAGTCAAGATAAAGGATAGTCAAGTCAAGATAAAGGAAAAGTAGTTGAAACAAAGTCTTCTCCTGAGGCTCTAATTCATGAAGTCTACTGATGAGTATTGTAAGAAGAATTACGCGGGACAAACTTACTTCTACCAGAGTGGAGCTTACTTCCATTACGGCCAAATGGGCCACTTGGTTAAAGATTGCCCAAATTGGAAGCGGCTAGGTAAGAGTTAGGCAACTCTTGGCAGGGCATTTACAACTACAGCTTGAGATGCTAGAGCTGATCCTTCGATTGTGAAAGGTAATCTATAAATCTTTGATTCTTTTACACATATTTTGGCTGATTTTGAGGTTGCACATTCTTTTGCGTCCCCTACATTTGTGTGCAAATTGGGTGTTGTCTGGTTTGGGTTGGTGGTCATGAGTGGTTGGTCGACTTGATATTGCTCGATATGCCAGATTTTGATATGATTTTGAAGATGAATTGGCTGGTGTGTTATCACGCTACGGTTGATTATTTTAATAAGATCGTCTTATTTTTTATTCCAAGATATGAGTCCTTCAAATTTCAAGGAATGGCTGGTAAGGAGACTTTGGGGTTACTTTCATCATTGCATGTGAATCATCTAATGAGAGATAGGTGCCAAACTTATTTGGCATATATGACCACATCTGGGAGTCATTTTCTAGCCATTTAAGATATTCCGATTATTTACGAGTTTGAGGATGTCATTCTCGAGGAATTGTCTAAATTGCCTCTGAATCAGGAAATCAAATTTTCTATTGATGTTGTGCCTAAATCTGCATCGATTTTGAGGGCTCCATGTAGAATGGCCCCATCTGAGTTGAAAGAATTGAAGTAGTAGTTGAAAGAGTTACTAGAGAAGGAATTTATTCAGCCTAGCATTTCATTGCGGGGCGCTCCCGTGTTGTTTGTGAGAAAGAAAGACGAATCAACGAAATTATTTATGAATTATTGGGAGTTTCACAAGTATCCTCCTAATGATTGATGATTTATTTGATCAGTTACAAGGAGCACGTGTCTTCTTGAAGATCGATCTACATTTAGGATACTACCAGTTGAGGATTAAGCAGGAAGATATTTCCAAGAAGGCTTTCACAATGCGGTATGGTCATTACAAGTTCTTAGTGATGCCGTTTGAGCTGATGAATGCGTCGGCATCCTTTATGGATTTGATAAATAGAGTTTTTCAACAGTATTTAGATCAGTTTGTGATAATCTTTATTGATGATATCCTAATTTATTCGAGAAGCTTCAAGGAGTATGATACCCATTTGAGGATTGTGTTGCAGCCCTTAAAGGAGAGGCAGTTGTATGCTAAATTGTAAAAATGCGAGTTTTGGTTAGGGGAGGTTTCCTTTTTGGGTTATATTATTTCTAATGGAGGCATCTCTGTGGATTCGAAGAAAGTGGAAGTGGTGGTCGATTTGGAGAGAATGACGAATACTGCAGAGGTGCGAAGTTTTTTGAGTCTAGCTGGATATTATTGATGGTTTATGAAGAATTTCTTGAGCATTGCAGTGCCTTTGACTTGGGTGACATAGAAGAAGATGGTGTTTGTTTGGGATAGTGAGTGTGAGGACATCTTCCAACAATTAAAGAGAAGATAGACGGCAGCTCCTGTATTGTCGGTCCCTGATAGATTGGGATGTTCTTTTGGAGGCTTTGTATGGATAGAGATGAAAGTTTCCTATTCATTGGGAGGAGGTTGGTGATTGTAGATTTTTGGGTATTGATATTATCTAAGATACTTTCGAGAAGACTAGAATCATTAGAAATCGGTCAATTGAGTGTCAAAATCGCCAGAAGAGTTATGTTGACAGGAGGAGATCTGACTTGGAGTTTGATGTGGGTGATCATATGTTTTTGAAGGTGGGTTTGAGGAAAGGAGTTTTGAGGTTTGGAATGAAGGGCAAATTAAAGTTGAGATTCATTAGACCCTTCAAAATTTTAGAGCGGATCGAAGAAGTGGCCTATAGATTGGCTTTGCCTTCGAGTCTGGAGAGTTTTCATGATGTATTCCATGTATCAACGTTGAGAAAATATGTGTATGATCACTCTCATGCAATTGGGTTTGAGTAGCTAGAGATTGATAAAAATTTATCATATATCGAGGTTCCTATCCAGAATCTGGATTGGAGGGATTAGGTATTGAGGAATAAGTCGATTCCATTGGTTAAAGTGCTTGGACAATCTCATTCATTCTAGGAGGTGACTTGGGTGCACAAGGATGAAATTTGAAAAAAAATTTTCTTATCTGTTCAAGGATTGAGATATGTAAATTTTAAGAACGAAATTTTTATAAGGAGGGAAGAATGTAACATCCTAAATTCATATTTAATTTATTTTGGGTATAATTATTATTTTCGATAATTTAGATTTGAAAATTAATTAATTAAATACTGTAACAACTTGAAGGATATTTGGATTAATTAGATTGGTATTGAGGCATATTTGTATTGGCGCTTGAGCGTCAATTTGGATTGTAAAAGAAAAAAAATAAGGAAACAAGGAGGTGCATGACGGAAGTTGGGGAAAAAGAAAAAAAAGAAAAAGGTAAAAAGGATAAAGAGAGAGAGAGAGAAAAAGGAAAAAGTGGTATGGCGAAGGAGAGGAGGAGGAAGAAGAAGAAGGTGGAAAGAGGGAGAGAGAGGAGAAGAGTGGAAGAGAAGAAGAAGAAGAAGAAAAAAAAAGAAGAGAAGGGAGTGAGCGGTATGTAAGGGGAAGAGGAGAGAAGACGAGGAAGCATGCAGTGGAGGAGAAGGTCGAGCAGCGCAGAGGGTGGGCACAAAGAGGAGAGAGAAATGTACGGTTTGGGTACATTGGAGAATCATTTCTTTCAATCTACTTGGTATAAAATCGAGATAAGTATTCACTAACCTTATCTTTGGTCTGATTTAGTATCCAATGTGGTTAGACCATTGTTTGAAAAATTTACTATTGTGTTTATTATTTTATACCTCATATTTGTTTATTTGTATATGCATGTATGATATTCGGAAGTCATTGTACAGAAGCTTGGCCGGAAAGAAGTAGCCATGGGTTGTGCCGGTTAGAATTTTCACCAGGAGGAAGGAGGTTTCAGTCGGTAGAAAGGCGGGTGGTGGTGCAGAGGTGATGAAGGGCGAAAGTGAGAGTATTATGTACTGGATGTTGGCTAGGCCTTGGTGGTCGAAATATGTATGTGGGATCATGGTTGTTTGAGACCCTGGTTGGTCGATACATGTGTGTAGGACCGTGGTGGTTCAAGATCCTGATGGGTCGATATATGTGTGTGGGACCATGGTGGTCGGAGGCCCCAATGGCTTTATAAAAAATGGCCAAATAGTTACAGGTCTAAAATACAGTGGATATTGATAAAAGATAGCCGAATAGCTATATGCCTAAAATGTAGCGGATAATGATAAAAGATGGCTGAATAGTTGTCGGTTTATAATGTAGTAGATATTAATAAAAGATGGCCGATTAATTGTTGACGTAAAATGTAGCGGATATTGATAAATGATGGCCGAGTAACTGTTAGCCTAAAATGTAACAGATATTGATAAAAGATGGTCAAATAGTTACAGGTTTAAAATATAGAGGATATTAATAAAAGATGGCCGAGTAATTGTAGGTCTAAAATGTAGTGAATAATGATAAAAGATCGCCAAGTAGTTGCAGGCCTAAGATATAGTGGATATTGATAAAAGATAGCCAAGTAGCTACAGGACTAAAATATAACGGATAATGATAAAAGATAACCGAATAACTGTAAACTCAAAATATAGCGGATAATGATATTAGATGGCTGAGCAGTTGTGGCCTAATTGTAGCCATTGTTTATGCACATGAAATTTGGCTCTGGGTAGCGAATTGTTGCGAGGGTCGTCCTAATGGGACAGGTTGAATATGATATACGAGTGGAGTGTGAGAATATCTTTAGACTTTCAGTTGATTTACGGACCCTGCAATTGTTTACATAATTTGTTATGTATTTTCACCATCCCTCTGAGTTATACGTACTATTTTATAAATGTATATGACGATACTTATTGATTTTGAGGTTCGCATTTTCTATTTTATCCTCTTAAAGTAGAGGGTTTGGATTTACTGTAGGAGTTAGGTCAAATTCACCGCAATATTGCATATTTTGGTGAGTATTATGCCTATTTAGATATAGATGGTGTTATCTGTACTTTGATTCATTGGTTTCGAATGTTATGGGATGTATTTGGAAGTTAGATTCAGTTGAATGTTGGCTTTTAGACTATATATTGAGGATTTATGGTTTTATCTCATTATATGGATGAGTTGTTATATTATTTGGTTATTTTCCTTATGACTGTTTATAGAGTAGGTTATATTTATATTGTTTGGATGGTTGTCCGATAAGGTCCTATGTGTGTTTTAAATGGTCGGGTCCTCTATATTTGATTGTCACACCCGAATTTTTGAGATTTAATATTTATTGTTGAATTTATTAGGATTTTAATTTTATAAATAACAATCAATTAGACCTGATAAATTTCAGAACGTTTTATCAAGAATATTTAGTCACTATCATGGTTAAATCAAAAAGTCATCTTAAACATCCGGGTATCTAATTTAAGATCTTGTCAACGGAAGATGGCATATAATGCCACTATATATCTAATGGCTTTTTTGTGAAGACGAGTGACTAGAATTTTCAAAGAATTTATTACTTCTACAAATTTCCTAGTGAAAAGAATTCAGAGACCATTTTTCAGCTTGGCCCCATAAATAGCAATGAAGCCAACCTTGAAGAGCAAGCCTCCTCCTCAAGTGAAGAAATATTGAAGGAAATAGCAAACAAAATATCATATTGATCGTAAATGTCTAGCATGAGGTCCACAAAAAGGCAAAAAATAATATTTGAGATGCCCTTTGAAGTACTTCATAGTGCCATCAAAAGCAGGTTAGGTAAAGGAATTAGAAGTTTAGTGCTTAAATGAAAAATGAAGCGGGAATACAATTAGGGTTTGCAGTGAAGAGGAGGTGTTATAATTTAAAAAGGCAACTAAAGTTAGAAATGAAGTGTCTAAGATACAAATGTTGATACAAACGACATGTCTCTCTACCTTTTCTGTGAGGTTTTGGATTCTAAAATATAATAATTAGGAAATAATAAAATTAATATAATCAAGATTAGATTTAAGTGTGCTCAGAAAATTAGCATAGAAAATAAAGAGAAGAGTCGGGAGGCCTGGCGCCTGAGTGGCGCCCGAGGTGTGCCAAGGGTGTGTTTGGCAGAATCGCCACGCCCGAGGTGCACTCTAGTGTGCCCGGGGTGCATGTTGGCAGAATCGCCCTCTCTATGAGCGCTTGAGTGCGGCATCTCAGGTGTCTTGGAACTTGATGGGCACTTGAGCACTAGCTTATATATATAAGCACGTGCGTGTCTCTTTTTGTTATTTTTTGCACGGATCTGAGAGAGAAGAGAGAGAGGGCATGAGGAGAAGAGAGAGGAAGAAGAGTTCGAGGTTCCCGAGTTAGATTACAGCTAGAGCTAGTTAGAAAAGTGATAGATCGGGTCGAGACGAGTGCACCAATATGCTTTTCTTTCTCTTGTTACACTTTTGTTCCGTTCCTCTCGAGTATTTTTGTTACGATACCCGTTTGAGTATATTTTTTGTAAAACCCACGTCTTGAGCATAAATATTTGATGATTTGGTGTCCAATTTAGTGATTTTATGCGGTATTTCATACATGAAACCCTAACCACGTGCCCGACCCACTTTTACCCGTTTATTTTGGGTATTATGTATGATTTAGTTTTATATAATTGAAACTCATGACTTGAGAGCATGAAAACTTGCTGATTTGGTGTCCAATTTTACATATTTTGCGTGGTTTATCTTTAATGAAACCCTAACCCACGGTCCGCGTGTTTCTTCCATTTGCTTGGAAATTTATGCATAATGTGGACTTAGAAAATTGAACCTTAGCATATGAACGTGATTAATTGTCATTTAATTGCATGTATTATGGATATGTTAATTTTGTATATTCCGAAAATTATGTGATGAACCGTTTGTGAAAAACTTTATCGTCCGAAAACTCTAAGTTATATTTGGCTTAATGTGGTAAGAATTTTTTAATTCTTTAAGCTCCAAAGGAATTTATACATGTAATTAAGATTATGTGAGAATTTAAGCTCACAAGGATAATAAATATGTATGTGACAAACCGTATTTTTCTACTTTATATCCGACAAAATTTTATTTATAATATGAATGTCTGTTAAATACTAATATTATACCACTATACAATAACCATAAATATACAGGATCGCCAATGCCATCATAATACCACTGGTGGTCTCGAAGTCATAATTTTGGTATGACGTTGGTGTAGAAGAGATGCCAACTAGGAAACCCAATATGATTACAAAAGAAATCTTGCAGAAGCATGATATCCATTATACATAGTGGAAACTAAATACACATCTAATTTCATCATTAAATATCCATAAGCATCACTATAATTTTAAGAAAGTCTTTGTCTATACCAAATTATATTGTTAAGATCGAAATGCTCATTGATCCACATCATCTATCTATCCTGTGCCTATGGCCTACTCGGAACTCAATGGCATATGTGTATACTCATCTGAAAGGAAGGAAGAAATAAGGGTGAGCCAATAGTTTAGTAAGTACATTAAATTAAAGCAATAAATAATAATAACAGAATTTAACAGAAAAGATGCACATAAACAGGAAAGGAATGCATATACAAAACTTGATTAGGCATGCTTGGGTGCAATTTACTTCTTTCTTTCATTCTTATTTTCTTTAAGACGTAATATAAGTATAATTATTCATATTTGCGGACTTGAGCTAGTGGATCTACTAGCCAAAGGGAGTGAATAATTAAGGATAGATTGTATTTCGCACATAATTAGAGTCCAAAAACAGAACAGTGATGTCCCTTCTAGTGGGATCATTTACAGTATTACCTCTCAAAGGCAGGTCAGACCATAGAACAGTGATGTCCCTTCTAGTGGGATCAGTTGCAGTATTACCTCTCGAAAGTAAGTCAAAGTAGAAATAGAATAGTGATGTCCCTTCTAGCGGGATCAGTTATAGTAATACCTCCCAAAGGAAGGTCAGACTCAGAATCTATCCTTTAAATGTTAACGTCCCGAGGAAAAACGGACCACGTATCAGTCCATGGATGGAGTTATCTTTGATTACCACTATAATGTCCTAAGATATATCTCTAATATCACCCGCTACAACAAGCAGCCAGGATAATTCCCTTGAGCTTCAACTGTCACACGAGTGACATGTTTGGGGGCGTTACCCATCAGAAACATGAATACGGATCCTAGTTTCACAATTACCGATTATTTTGAGGGAGGTTCCATTAGATTCTTTTCACATTATCTCCATTCGAGAGAATAATTCGATCACGTTACACATTGTGGATTTCCCTCCGAATACTTATACAATTATCATCTTTTCTTTGGACTTAAATTTCCTTACGATTCAATTCTGATACGTGGATATCATAATGAATAGGGAGGATTAGAATCTCTTACTGTTAATAATTGTCACTTTAGGGATTTCGAATCACATTTCCTTCATGATTATAGCACAGATATAATTTTTAGAACTTTACAATTAGACATATAAAATTATGCATAAGTTATAATTATCCTCGAATAAACAGTATTAGCAAACATTAATTTGTAAGAGTACTTTGAGCTGAACGCGGGGCTCAAATTTAAAAAATAATTCATAAATATTTGAAATTATATTTAAATATTAAAATATTATTGATGAGGGTAATCACTTGCCTTGCTATTTCCTCTCCTGGGTGCCGCAGGATCCTTCTCTTATTCTTTTCTCTCTGCTTCACTGCTTGCTGCATCGTCGCTGATTCTTTCTTCCTCATCCTATTTATAGGCGCCGCTTTCCCTGTTCTAGAAGATTCTAAAATTCTCGGGAGCTTTCCCGACTCTGGAAGGCTCTAAAAGTTTCATACGATTTTTACCGGTATCGGTGGGGTAGCAATCATCTCGTATTTTACCTATACCGATCAAATGACCTTTCCCATATTTTTGCATTCCAGTTAATGACTATTTCGCCAATTACGCCTAACCAACAAAAGACACCATTCCAGTTATTTGCACCATCCTGCCCACCATGCATTACTTCGGATATTTTGGTTTACCGGTTACTTTGCCCAAATTTATATCGTCATTTTGGCTATAAGGCATACCGGTCACTTACCTTATTCATACCCGGCTATTTGCATCATTCCGACATTTTGCATATACAATTATACCGGTAATTTGCCTTATACTAGCAATTTGCTTCTATGCCGACAAAATGCTCAAATCGGCAAAATGCATCCATCCCGTCAGTTTTGACCATGCCGGGTAGAATGTGCATGCTGGCAAATTGCTCATATTGACCATTGTATTCTCAAAATTCCTACTGGTCATTTTCATTCATAGCATACCGGCCACCACCTGCATACCAGTCAAACATACCGTTAATTTTATGTAAACCAGCCATTTTGCTTCATGCTGGGCACATTGTGCATTCCAGTTATTTTGCTTCATACCGATAAATGCAACATTCCAGGTATTTTGGTCATTTTCTTCTCAAAATTCATACCGGTAACTTCTCTTATAAGCATATCGGTCATCTTTCCTCTCAAGCATATCGGTAATTTTCATCAAAACCTACACCGGATTTTTCCTATAGTCATTCTGGCTATCTTATTTCCTCCCCTTTTCCACTAGCAGTTAGAATTGCATCCCTACCAATTGCCAATCCAAACCGATAAAATCATACGGGTCATTTTCGTCCATTCCGGCCATTATTGCGATCCAACATTTTTGCCATTTTATCTGATCAATGTGTTGACCGGGTATTTTCGGCAACCGGGCATTTTGCCTCCAAAAATGCGTACTGATTATTTTGTTACATAGGCCATCCATTCATATCGAAAATTTTATACCGTTCCTGCCATTTCAATGTAATCCATCCTAGCACAATTTCCAGTCAACGCTTTGATCGAGATTTTGGCAACTAGGCACTTTTCCTTACTTTGCTTTGCCTGGCAAATTAGTGCAATGGGCGATCAATGCATGTTGACCGGATCCCTTCCCCTTTTCCTGTCAGTCACCAAATTCTTGTCCAACTATTTCAATACAAGTCCTCGGGCTTCATTTCTTCCATCCTTGGCCCTTATTTCATATTTGCCGGTCAATGTATGTTGCCTGAATTCTTCCTTGTTCCAGCCAGTCATTAATTTTTGTCCGGCCATTTACCGTATATGTCCTAGTGTTTTCCCCTTTTCTGTTGTGCTATCTTAGTAAAATATCCAAAACCCAATAATTTTCTAATAATTATTTTATGGTATTTCAAAATTAGTACATTATAATGTATCTGTACAAGCTTATGGAAAAAGGATCAAGGAGGGATATTTTACAATTAAGTAAAGGATTTATAAACTATTCTCCAACGTAGTAGGAACAAAGGATTATGGATTTAAGAGTAGAATTTTTAAAAGAAATAAAAAATTAAGAACTTAGTCCGAGAAATGTTTATCATATAGTATATTTTGGCATATCTTAATATATTATAGTGGAAGATCGTTCTCTGCTAAGGGGCCACGTGTGGCTATGGTTCCGTCTATAGAGATTATATGTAGACGGCCTGTCTTTAAGCCTTGAATAGGAAGAGATAACTTTTAATTGTGTAGGAGTATACACAATCTAGACTATGATAGATCGCCTCTTTAGTCAGTAGGGCTTATTGACTCTGGTTCCCAATTGAAATAAGTTTTTAGTATGATTGGATGAATTAAAGAACCATGAAAAAGGGCTAAAGGAATTTGAAAGATAATATAAAAGCATTCCTTTCTATTTATGTTTTATGATCTCTTATTATCTCTATATTCCCTCCTACATGTATTGTTATGATTTTAAATATAAAATTGACATGTTCCTTATCATATATGTGCATTGTTAAGCAATTGGCTCACTCCTTACTATTTTGTTACTCCCTTGGATAGTCAGCACGAGTTCATGTCCTATAAGAAGGAGTAAAGGATCAATACTTAGTCTTAGGGCTGGGGATGTTGTATTTTGTATTTGGGGGATTTGTATTATGTATTTTGGTACAGATTATGATTCTCTTGGGATCAGAAGGATTGTATACATATGTTTTGCTCTTTTGTAATTAATAACAGTGGTCATAAGCTTCAACTGGATATGGTATACTAGACAATGGAATGCTTCCACACGTTTTTGTGATGAGTATTTCTGAAATTAGTGGCATCTCTCTGTATCGACACGATATTTGGAGCCGCATATATATTCTAATATCATGAATTTTTGTTCAGATTAATTTAATATTAATTATAATTTTTAAAAAATTGGGCGTGATAAAATTAATTAAATATTGAGAAATTTTGGGAGGATGTTCGGATCAGTTGGGCTGGCGCCCAGGGTGCACCCGTGTTGTTGCCCAAATATTGATTCGGTTTTGTAATAAAAGAAAACTAAAATAGAATATATATATATATATATATATATATTATCAAAAATGAAAAAAAAGAAAGAAAAAAATTGAAGATAAGGATGAAAGGGGATCGGGGAGAGAGGGAGAAAGAGGGGAGAGAGAGGATTAGGGTTTCGGACGGTGGAGGAAAAAGAAGAGAAGGAGAAGAGGGAGGAAGGCGACCGTTCGACGACAGCCGACGACAGCGATGAGCGGCGAGGGTGGCACTATGCCGGTGGTTGCCGGTGGCTAGAAAGTTTGGCCAGTGGCAGTGATTCTCAAAGAGAGGTCGAGAAGGCCAGTGGTGGTTGTCGGCGGTGGCGGCGTGCAGTGGTGCTACGGTAGTTGGTGATGGCCAATGGTGAGTCGCCTGTGACTAGCGACGACTATGGTCGAGCAGCGGAGTGGCAAAAGCTGCGAGAGAGAGAGAGAACGACGGTGAAGCCGCACGAGGAGAGCCACGGCCGCAGCGCAGCGACGCCAGCGCCGGCAGGTGATGCCGAGGAGGGTCAGCGACGACAGTGGCAGCACGCCGGTGACCGACGACGACTGTGGTGGTAGCAGCTTGCAGTAGAAGCTACGTAGAGAGGGGGAGCACGAGCAAAGGCGCAGTAGCGCATGCAACAGGAGAGAGAGTGTCTGATTCAGACACTTCGGGATATCTTTTTTCTTCAAATTTGCAAAGTTTGAGGTCCAAGCAAGTATTTATAAACCTCCTCTTTGGTCTAATTTAATATCTAAATTATTTTAGATACTGTTTGAAATTTTTATTAACATGTATATAATTTTATCTACCCGATTTATTTAATTTGGACATGCATGTGTAGTTTATTGGCTAATTTAGATGTCTTTGAATATGAATTTGATGATTTTAGGAATTTATTATTTTTTGAAAGCCTGAAAAAAATTTATTGGACTCGATGTATATTTATATTAGTATGTGTAACGAAAAGATACACGAAATTTGCATTGGCCGTACATTTTTACATGTATGTGTCGGGTTGTAGTCACTATATTTGGATTTGAATTATTGGATTCTGGCCAACTCCTGACGGGGAGATTATTTTATTATTTGGAAATCTCTTTCTGTCAGCAGGAAAGGTTTGGAGTAGTGACCCTCCTATTTGAATAATTTGATTTGACCTTAGAATACATTCGAACGTCCTAATATATCTGACAAGTTTGAGGAATGCGCCCAAAGTCACGGGTGGCAAAACATAGTGAGCAACCTTATCTATAGGTACACAGTACATGAATTTTGGCCTAAGGTTATCGAAATTATGTGTAACCCTTCCTAAAGTTAGTCTTTAAATAATTAGAATCCAAATTTAGTACATAATTTATATATTTGCATTAATTGGTATTGGACTTTGATTTGGATATGGATTTTTGGACTATGATTTGAGATTCGTCAATTTTTGCCTAGAATTGGACTTGGTATGTCTCGTACAAATAATTTTGATTATATATTTTGATCCAAACCTTTGGAATATCTTTCGCGGTGCTGCTTCGATCTCTATGCACGCTATTGGATCATTCAACTATCGGATTCTACCCCAGATCAAAAGCTGATCAGGCATTGAACTTAGACTTGGACTCGAATTTGACATTGGCTTTGGAATTGGTCCGGATCACATCTGTTTTGTTTATATATATATATTATATATATATATATATATATATACGTTCCGATGAGGATGTTTTTGAAATTCGGACATTTGTTTGAATTTGAATATTTGATTTGAGTACGAAACTACCATTGGATTTTGAAATTTGGATCTTGGATTTTGGTTGAATTTGTCTTATCGGCAATTTGGATTTATTCTAAAATTTGATTGGATTTTCATCCATTTGACATTCCCTCTGATTTATTGGACTCATTTCAATTAAATATGATACTTGCTGGGCATTAGGCTCATTTTTCTATTTTGTCCCTTTAGATTAGAAGGTTCGGATGTAGTACAGGAGTAAAAACGTGATCGGTCAGATATTCATCCGATTTGGTGAGTTTCAGTTTTATGATGGTTTATATTGATATTTGATGCGATTGTATTACGAAATTGACCGGGTTCAGGCCTATGATTACATTTCGGAAATAATTTAAATATTATGCTATGTATGATCGTAAATTTTGGTTTAATTATTACCTCCCTTACGATGATTGTAGAGCAGGCCGTATTTATATTATTCGGATGGTTATCCGATGAGGTCTTGTGAGGATTTCAATTTTGTTGAGTTGTATATTTTGATTGGTCACACTCAAATTTTGGTACTTAGTATTATTTGTTTAAAATTATTTGAGATTTGAGATTTTAGAAATTATAATTAATTATTTAAATTGACCTGCTTGGTCTGAGTTCATGACATATATTATGGTTTTTAGATTCTGTGTTTATATTTTGTGGATATTATATATGTTATATGGGAATTTGAATAGGTTGTATTTGGGTTGACAGTAGTATTATAGGAGAAACTCTATCAGATTCTAGTTTGAAATTACGGTACATCACATTTTCTTAAGCCTTAACACTGTGTTTAAAAGAAAATCAAAAGAAATCATGTTTCCAAGCCCCCTATAAAGACACTGGTGGCCCCACAAATAAGTCATTTTAATTATAAAGTTAATAAAGATGATAATGTCAATATTTTCAAATTGATGAAATTACTTTTCAAAAGTTTAGTTTACTTCTATAGATTGATTTGGTTGACCATAATGATTGAAAATTATCTTATTGAAGGTCCCAATTTTTTAGAAGTTCTAACTATCAAAAAACCAAATTGTTAGAAGGCAAATTGTTAAGAACCTAAACTGTCAAAAGATAGAGCTGTCCATATGCCGAATGAATAACTTGATATATAATAACCCGAAAAAAGATGAGGTATCAAAATTAATGATAGAAAAAAATATTTTTTATTCGGATAGTTTTATTAATCTAAACCTTTATTAGCTTGCAATCCTATGCGGGTAAATTACAAATCCACTAAAAAGATAGATTAAGAACTGCAACCTTAATGCAAAAAATAAATTTTTTTCTTATTAGTACTTTTATATACATGGCATGTAATACCTGATTTTCGTTTTATTTAAATTGACATTATTAATTAATTTGGGTTGATTTGGATATATTGAAAAATATCAGTGCGGTGTAAATTTGAAGAATAGTTGAAATTAGAAATAAATAGTTTGACACCTGAAGTGTGCCTGATGCGCTTAGGTGCATTTTCCAGTGTTAGTGCGCTCAAGGAGCACCTGAGGCATGCCCAAAGCGCAAAAAGTTGTGTGTGTGTGTGCTCTAGAGGTGCCCGAGGTAGCGCACATGCGCAACCCAGGTTATGGGTGCGGTGCCTAACTAGTGCCCGAGTGGCGCTTGAGCGTTGATTATCTTTATAAGATGTAGTGCGCCACTGTTCAACTAGTTGCTTGGGAAAGAAAGCGAAGGAGATAAATAGAGGAGAATGAGAAAGAGGAGAGAGGAAGAAGAGAAGATGTATTTTAGAATATCTTTCTGTCAGATCTGTTTAGTTGGAGGTCGAAACAATTATCCTTACGCCTTATCCTTAATCAGTTTTCATGTCTGCTAAACTTTGCTTATGTTTGAAGATTTTAATGTACATGTATATTAATTTTACTTACCCTATTTTCTTTCCTCGTACATGCATATTTTTTTTACCGATTGTTTTAGGGTTTTATTTTGGTCTTATAAATATTTGAGAGTTTTGTTCATTTTCTAAAAAAAATGGATAAATATTTAAAATATTATATTTGTGTATCAATATGTTTATATAAAAAAAGTTATGGAAACCTATATATGGGCCATATATATGGTACCAATGTATTGTTGCTTGGGGTTCGGGCTCTATCTTTATAATACAATTCAATGTGTGACCCTTTCTCAATGGGAAAAGTTTTGTATTATGTAACTCCCTTTTCTGCCAGTAGGAAAACGTTTTTTGATTTATGATGTAGATGCCCTTCCTGATTATATTTTATGAGAACCACCATTTGGTAATTGTTCGTAATTAATATATTCAGACATCTTAATATATCAGACATATTTGAGGATTGTACCTAACTCTACACGTGGCAAAAACATAGTGATTTTATTCCTTATCTACAGGAGATAGTATATAAACAGTTTTGCTCATGGGTCTAAATAATAGTTGATATGGTTCAAAATTATCAGTAGTATGTGTTACTTTTTCTCAAGTTAATCTATTGGTCTTTGGTTCTTTGATTTGTGCATGTCTTGGATTTTGATATACTTTTTACATTGATTTGTATTGAGCCTTTGTTTGAGATTTATATGTTTGCCAACAATCGGGATTCAGTCAGTCTCATATATTGGGATATATGATTTTAATTTGGATTATATAATTTCATTTCAGATTATGTTTTGATCAGTATATATTCAGTCTGGACTATGTCTCAATTTGAATTATACTTTGAGTACGATACTACCTTTGCACTTTCGCCGGTAGGCATTTGGCTTTGTGATTTATGTGTTTTGAATGTGTTTATTAAGCATCATCCTGATTTAAGATATTATTATTTATTATATTATATAGATATTTATTGAGCTTTTGGCTTACATTTGTATCTTCTTATTCCTTAATATTAGTGAGTTTGAATATATTGTAAGGAGTTTGGATGCAGAGTAGATCATAGCCTTGTGCATATTTGGCGAGTTTTAGTTTTATTTTTGGACTGAAAATATACAAGATATATTTTGGACATTGAGATCGGCCGGATGTGGGCCTATGATTATGTATGGGATTAGTTGAATTATAGTGTATGTTTGATATGTATGTGGTTAGTTTTTCCCTCCCTTATGACAATGTGGAGTAGGTCACATTTATTTCTTTGTCCAGATGGGTTATCTAATGAGGTCCTGTGATTGATTTATGTTTGATATTTATTATTAAATGTTGAGATTTTATGGGTCATTGCCAGGTCATGCCTAGAAATAGAAAATTGATTAGATCATTTATTAATTCATATTGGATTTTAAATTTTATGAGTTATAATTATTTAGACCTACTTTAATTCAGGTTCATGACATGACATGTTCTTATAAGATAGACAGATAGGTTGTTAGGCTCAACAAAAAAAAAAAAAAGAGCAAAATAAGCAAGAGGAATATTTGGTAATTGAAATATGGGGACGAAACAAAGTTTAGTGGATGCCATCCTTTTCTCCCAAAATGCACCATTTGGTTGGTCATGTCTATTGTGTGGAATTGAAAGATGTCACTAAATAAGATACGAAAGACAAAGACCTAACTGATCTCCTTTGAATAGTCTCGACCTCCTTAATGATCCACAGAAGAATGGAAAATGACATCAGGAGAAGGCAGTTGGAATAGGGGTGCAAAAGAAAAACCAAAATAATTTTTTATATTAAAGATGTTAATCAAGACACATTTTAAGAATGCTTTCGGAGGGTTTGAAAGCATCTAAAAGAACTCTCTTTCTAGATTGAGTGAGCGAAAACTCAATCAGATGTTAAGATATGAGACCTAGGAAAAGGCTAAACAAAGCTCTCTTGGATTTGGAGACGTTTATTTTCATTACAAATCCAACAAGGGAAGTCCTCTAAAATAGACAACAATATGAGGCATTTTGTTGCAAATCAAGGAAGTCAAATGTTAGAAGAATCTTAGTCAATATGGCAAATAATTTAATTTTGATTGACAAAATCAATCAATCATTAATTAGCATTGAATGTGAATCTTTTAGGAAAGCATATGTAATTGGCTTGTCAGATGTACCACCTGACTTTTCATTTTAATATATTTGAAACTTGCAATCTATGAACTTTTCATTTCATTTTGGGCCCGAAGACCATTTCCAAAGCCTCTTGAGCTCTTTCTTCGTCGGGGTTTGGCTCATGGACTTCTTTCTGTTGAGGTAGTCCCTCAACTCGCCTGGAGCCCGCGTCGCTTGTCGCCTCTGAGGCGCTGCTGGACGCGGGCTTTCGGGGCGCGTGTCCCTGGACTGCTCGTCCACCTTCTCGCAGAGGGTACGGACGGCTCTTGAAAGGCTGTCCACCTTCTGTACTAGCTTGCGCACGCTAGTATCGGGGCCGCCACTCATCCTGCCACCCGATGGGAGGCACCTGTCGTAGCGCTCCTCCTCCCGGGTGGACGTACTGTCTTGTCTGCTCATCATCTTCAGGGCGTTGGTTGTTCTGCGAGGGGGGAAGCTTGTGAGCCTTTTGTCAGCTTCCCACAGACGGTGCCAATGTTGCGTTTGGGATCTGTGGTTTTCGAGCAACACCAATGTTTGAGATTTAGGGTCGTAGAGAGAGAGAGATTAAGACCGAATTTTTACGTGAAAAACCTCCTCGTAAGTGGGGAGAAAAAACCACAAGGCTCAGGGCCTTTAGGAATACTTCACTATTTTTATGAAAGTCTTTACAAAGTATAAGTTTTGGGGTCCATTCCTTCCTTGTCTATTGCTTCGTATTTCTCTCCTTAAGGGCTTCACTCGTTGGGAAGCTTTTCACTCCTTTGTTCTCTCTCGTTGAGAAGGGAGGTGGAAGGTGCTAACGAAGCGTCTAAGTCGTTTTCCCTTTGTGCCTAGGACGGCTTGGAGGGAAGAGTTTTTTCCTCTGGAGAGAGTGGGGCTTTTTCCTTCTTCTGGAATGAGTTCAGAGAGGAGAGAATCCATCCTCTGGAAAGGGACTTTGTTGGGTATTTATAGGAAAGATCATGCCGTTGCGGAGGAGACACGTGGTAGCCATCAGATGGCCGAGAAGCTGTGCAGTGTCCCACTTACCTCATTTAATGCTACTGATGTGCGCGGAATAGCACGAGGCTGGCGCCGCTGGTAGGCCTAGACGTGTCAGACATGCGGGGTCTATGCGTCAGTCTTGATTTGACCAGGCGTGCCCTGTTGAGACGGCGACTGGTAGTAGTTGTAGGTTTCCTTAGGAATCAACGAAATCGCTTAGCTGGCACTTTTGGCCGTGCATGAGGCAGTCCTCGTCCTTGGGTGGAGTTTCTTATGGCTTTGTGAGTTCGCGGACTCATTGGAGAAGGCAGCTCTCGGAGGATCCTTTGAGGAGAGTCCTCGTGTCTCTTTTCGCCTTCCCGGACTGATCTGAGACTTGGCAAGACTCCTGGGGTTATCGGGCTTATTCTTGTTCTTATGTCTGGATGTTGTTAGCGATGTCCTCGATCCTCCTCGTGAGCTGGCAGGTCCTCTTGGACTTCTGCTGTGGCTTTGGCCTCTGGGATATTGGCCTCCGTTTCAGGCCTCTCAGGCTGTTCAACCTTCCTGGCTCGCGGGCGTATCTCTGGGCCTTTCATTTGGGCCGTGCTTTTATGGACCGTTATATTGGGGCCCAACAAAATTGAATAGTTTGAATATCCAATTTGATATTTTTGAACGATAATTTAAGATTCAGATACGTATTAGAAAACAAAGAAGAAAATAATACCCCAACATTATGTGTATTGAATAAAAAATGAGATTAGATTTTTTTAAAAAAAATTAATAGCATAATTAAAAAAATAAATTGAAAATAAATATTATTTTTCGTATTATTCTCTATTTTAATTTAACCAAAAGTTTTTTTTAAAAAATTAATAGCATAATTAAAAAAATAAATTGAAAATAAATATTATTTTTCGTATTATTCTCTATTTTAATTTAACCAAAAGTTGGGCTGCGGCGCTGCAGCGGAAGGGGACTGAGGAGCGCCGCACCGCAGGGCCATTAGATTTATCCAGAGGTCCGTATGTCTTATCAATACAAAATTAAAAATAAATATCAAAAAAATTAAAAGATACTTACAATATTAAATTTAAATCTGACGATGGAAAAAAATTATTTTCCTTTTTTTTTTTAACTTCGAAGAAATAGGTCTTTGTTTTTTATTTTTTATTTTTTGTTGTTATCGACGTGATACCTACTTCTGTGACAAAATCTGACGGTTAGAAATTTTCCAATTTTAGCGTGATCTTACAAAAATTCAAATATGGTTGCAATCCACTCAATTTATCATTCTTTTAATTTTTACGTCAACCAAACTTTGGTTATTTATTTATATAAATAAAAAAATATTAATTTTTCACTAACTAAAAAAACAGCGCAAAGTCCAAAGAAGTTGGAGAAGTGAGTTAGTGGGAGAGGTTGTTGACCAAAGTAAGACGAGTGTTGCCTTCACGGGAGATGTCGTATATATGGTTATATATATATATATAATACAGTGATATGATAATTCCTATCATTTATGAAATTATATATATATATATATATATATATGTATATGGCTATTATATGTTTTTTTAATAGGTGAATGATGTTATATAGTGATATGATAATTCATATGCTGCTCCTTTTTTTTGAAATTTTTTATTATTGTAATAAAATATAATAAAAAATTAAAAAAAAGTTTACGTAGGAATTAAAAAAATAAATATTACTTTACATGATTTATACAAGTAACTAATATAATATTATAAAACAAAATGGATAGTACACACATTATAATTTCATCCATTCTGTATAATAGTCTACGACAATAATAAATGTTACGGGCAACCGACATAGGTATGGCTGGTGGCCCCTAACGGGTGGCATTTGTGGCTGCCAGGACATGGCCAATGGTGGAATAGTAGAAATTATAATTCCTTATAATAATATTAATCAATTACATATAAAAGCGTTTTGTTTGTACCATAAAATTAAAATTTAGAAATATAAGTTTAATTTTAATTTTATTGGAATTAGAATCAAGTAAAATTTAAGTTATGCTATTTGAATTATACGAAAAAATTATAATTCTAAAATAAAATTAAAATTAATATATGTTTAATTTTTTAATATATATATAAAAGTAAAAAAAATTAGCCGAATATAAAATATAAACTTTTTAATATAAAAAATTCAATATAATTGATGGGTAGGCCCGTAACATGCAGACCCAATAAAAAAACGGCCTAAAGTCTAAAAAAGCTCAGATGCACGTTAGATGGCATGAAACGTCAATTAGGCGGCTAACGCACTCCCTCAAGGCGGCCAACATTTATGTTGACCGGAAGCACTGTAGTAGCAGGCTGCAAAAAGATAAAAACCTAATATGGGCCAGGCCCAATTTGGCGGACATTTTCGTACGCGACAAGTAACGGTCCTTTTCCTGATTTCACGTCTTCTTTGAAACCAATCTCCTCTAAAGAAGGTATCAAGATATTCAACGCCCTTCTCATGAGAAAGGCACCAAATTCTCTATTTCTGCCTACAATGGACCCTAACGGTAACAAAAGTACAGAAGGAAGGGAAATAATCTGCAGACTCGTTACCTGCTCAGAAAGAAAATGATCCCATCAGATTACGCTAGTTAGGCCTTCCTGCTCAAGGAAGGCCGCCCAACAGGAGGCAAGGATCACGCCTTTTTGTCCAAGGAAGGTTGCCCTCCCCACTGTCTATAAAACTCCACAGAGTCTCCACTTTGGAGGGATACGATCACAGAAGCAAAAAAGACCACGCAATGCTACTACAAAAAATCCTTGAGCATACTAATGCTCGTACCTAAGTAAGCAACTGTTTACTTCACTAATCTCACTCCAAGCCTTCAGATTCCAGAGACTTTGCCCACTCTCCAAGATCCGTCCTTCTCAACTTCCACTCTTTTAGGACATAACTTCCCACTTGTTCCCTGCGATCATCGAGTTGAAAAACCATACTCTCGACGAGTCACGGGAACATCTCTTACATTTACAGGCCAACACTCCTACTAATCTTAATCTTGCTCCCTATCTCAATTTACGTTTCAGTTTACCTTCTTGAAGTTCGTAGGCTTGTTACTGACTTGAGCGTCGGAGTATTTTCGGTAAGATAACATCTTGTCGACACCTGACCTCTTATTTATTGTAGTGGTGTGCAGGGCCCAGACTCAGTGAATTGAGCCGGATCCAAATGATCAAGCAATTCGAATATATTCGAAGTCGGATCCAAGTATGTATCATTGGCACTGTCTGTGAAAATGCTTACAAGAAGCTAGCTATGTTTCCCAGAAGCTCATTCCAACCAACACCCTCAATCAAAATGGTGAACCCTAGAGCGCAGGTGAGCGAGCTAGCCCGAGATGTGGCCTCACCCAACCAGGACCACGCTATTGGTGCTGTGGTCAGCGGGGTAGCTAGTGGAATTCCAGCATCTTTCTTTCAAAACCTTGCAGAGCATATGCACAACACGGATAGGATGCTTCAGATACTTTGCTCCCATCAGGAGCAAGCACAGCTAGGGGTTACACCGATGGCAGCCCCAGCACCGGCATCGAGATGAAGAGGCCAGAGAAAGAATGTTCTAGCCTGAAGGACCGAAAGGCTAACCAACGCTCCTGCACCGGAGTCCTCACATGCCCAAAGCTGTTTAAGTCGTGAGGAGCGGGGAACGAGCTCTACCCCGGAGGAAAGTTTGGAACGGAGGAACCCCAGATACTCCTGAGTAGAATCTAGGCCCTAGGCTCAGGACGGAGCCTCCCGGACTGCTAGATCTGTCGGTGATAGCAGCCGCTCGGCAGCTAGACAAGCTAGGGATAGAACAGAGTTGATGGCATATCTCAACTCCAAAAGATCTGCTAATGTCATTCCAACAGATCCGAGACTGGAGAAGATATGGAACCGCGTCTTCAAAGAGGTTGGTCCATGAGTTTTCAGACCCATCACTAGTCCCCCATGTTAAGAGGTTTGAATTTTTAACTTCCGACATATTCTTGATGGGACATTGCCTATAGACCCGTACAACCTTTCCTTTTCCAGATGCTCTGCAGCTTTACCAAGTGAATTCGGTGGCCTTCTACTTTGAGATCCGTGCCAGTGGGGGTGGCTTATACTTGGAAACATCGAAGAATGGCTTGATAAAGCAGAGCCCCCACTACGCGAACAACTATGGTGATTGTAGGGCCCACAACTTTGCGTGTGAATGATGTGGAGCGTAGCTGTGGACTTGGTAGCTCTCACACTTCATTAGGAATTGTGTGACATCCTTTCTCACTGCCGGCTAGCAACTGTTTTGCCGCATGATTTTGAATGTAGGATTCTTATTGACAGTAGGTATCCTACAGATGCCGAGGTTTACCCCGCTTGGTGTATAGTTAACCTCTTCTGATGTGAGACACCGTATGTTCGAGACAGGGTGTCCTTGTCGGTAAGCTCTATCATCCATGATGGTGCGCCAGCCTACTATTATATTATGCAATTGGCGTCGTTGAGGATTGGGAAGCCTGGTAGAGTGTGAAAGTAATCCAGATGGTCAATCAAATCAGAATTTCTGTCGTAGGGTGCCAGGTTCAACATCTTAAACTTGTGAGGGAGGTATTCATATATAGAGTGAAAGCATGGTTCTGCTAGCCTTGGGCTCCACGGCTTTGCAATCGTGAGTGGCCGACATTGTGTGCCTACCATCGGTGCTCTAAACTATCGAGATTCTCACGGGGACAAGTTGGCCATTGCTGCAAACCAATCAGCTTCTGTAGGTGTGGGAGGGACCACGTGGTGGCAGTAGTTATTACGATTTGTTGGTTGAGATGGAGTTAACTGTGCTATGTCTATAGTCTTGCCCTGCGGTCATCCTTAGCAGCCCATATATTATTCGGCCATCTCGGGCCGTTTAGCTTAGGCTTGTTGCGGCAGACTTTGGGCCTTGAGCTTCACAGAGTTTTGTTGGGCTGCTGCTTTCGGGGTGCTTTCTTCTGCAGGCCCGTTTTTGGGTTGGTCCATGAGTTTTCAGACCCATCACTAGTCCTCCATGTTAAGAGGTTTGAATTGTTAACTTTCGACATGTTCTTGATGGGACATTGCCTATAGACCCGTACAACCTTTCCTTTTCCACATGCTCTGCAGCTTTGCTCTATTTAGAAAGATTTGGTTCTGATTCGATCCCCTGCCAATACAATTCTCTGATGGGGGTGATCTTCTACCGTTAGCGCAAACTCCTCGAATGGATGCTGGCTGAGAACCTCCCCCAAGTTCCTTGGCAGTTTTGGCAACTTCAAAAATTTCTCGTCCTGAATCTACACGTGGATGTTGGTCTGAGTGCCGTTCAAAGGAGTTAGGTTTAGGGGTCAAAACTCCCTTCAAACACTCAATTCTACCCTGGACTGCTTTCTGAGATCTCGGGAGTTACTATTGTCTCCATTCCTCTTTCTCCTGTTCGTCGATGCCTAGGGGAGGTGGTCTGTGTGCTCTGGTTGCTTCGCTTCATTGGCCTCTTCGGCGGTTATATAAAGCGGGTTATGGTCTCGACCTCCAGGAAGGTTTGATAGTCTTGATGGACCAAGTGTTTAAAAAAGTCGTCCGACTACAAAGTCATCTGAAAGGCATTCAGCTTCACCTCATTGGTGGACTTGGATATCTTTCGGGTATCGGTGGTGAATCGAGCTAAAAAGTGCTTCAGACTTTCACTTGGCCCCTACCAAAGGTGAACAAAAATGTCAAGGTTGCTTCTCTTCCCTTCAGTTAGAGGCAAATTGTAATAGAAAGACGTCAGCCAGTTCCTGGAATGTTTAGATCGAATTTGGTTGTAGGCGGTAGAACCAAATTCGAGTATCTCCTTTGAGAGTCAGACGGAAGTACAGACACATGGCAGTGTCATCGAGATCCTGAAAACATAGTATGATATAGAAGTGATCCAGATGGTTCATCAGATTAGAACTCCCGTTAGGGTTTTAGGGTCGGCATCTTGAACTTATGGGGGAGTGGCTGTAACCGGATCTCTTTCATGAATGACAACCTTCTTAGGTTGGCGAAGTATTTGTTGGCGCTTCCTCTAAACACCTACTACTTAATCTTTCTCACCATTTCCTCCATCCGAGAGGAGGATGCAATTCTCTTAGCGTTAAGGAAGGTCCTGAACTCCGAGTGGTTCAAAAAGACACACTAGACGAGGCAGCTGTTGGCTCTTGTGAGTTGGATGCTACAAGAGGCTTTTTCTTGGGCCAAGAGCCTCTGACAATCGTGGGAGTAACGGGGATTCCACCACTCTAGGCTTTCATCCCATGCTTCGGGGTTCATTCGGCCCTCCAGTCACGTATGGGCCCTGTCGCTCATAGCCGCTTGTGTCACGTCCCACATCCATATATCTATTTTAATTATAGGAAACATATACTTACATTAATAATCTGTAAATTATAATAAATTATAATACATAGGATCCAAAATACTGCCAATCATCAATGGCTCTGACATTTATTTAATAATAATATAAATATAGCTTGTGATAAGAAAAGATGTCGGTTAAAATTCAAAATTCATCTTATAAAAATTATACAGAAATTTACAATATAACCATAAAAAATTTTCAAACATATTTCTAAGCTACCGTACAAAAAATTTACATTTCTAAGATACTTATAAAATTAGAAGTTCTTACATAATCACTTAAACTAAACTAGTTACATTATTACATATTATCGCATGACTAATGTTGCTTATTTACTTTTGTTCACAAGGTATGAATTCTTGCAAAGCATCTGAAGAAAAAGAAAATAGTAATAGTGAGCCAAATATTCAGTAAGAATATAATAGTCAAGGACATGCATATTTTTATTTAAAAATATATCATATATAGGAATATGAGTCGTGATACATGTAAAAATACATATATACTTTTAGAATATTTTCATGATACAATTAACTTTTTTTTTCTTATACATAATTCTTTTTTACTTGTCAACACATTCTTACCTTACATATATTAAAAAATCAGGGTTAGTAAGTCTTACCAATCAATAGAGTATTTAATTGATATCTGGATTGTGTTCAATCCATACAATCAAAGGCCAAAATTGTACAGTACAGCAACACTTTTTCCTTATTTACATTCTGGAAGACAAGATGGATTGTATTTAGTCCATACAATCAAAGACTAAAATCACACAGTGATACTTCTTCTTTATTTACGTCCCGAAGATAAGATGGATTGTGTCAGCCTACACAATCAAAAGCCAAAATCGTATAGTGATATTTATTCAGACAACGATCTACAATATAATATCCTAAGACATACCATGAATTACTATCCGCTAAAATAAAAATTCTCAGTTCAATTTTCCTACTTCTTTAGAATTTCGTAATGGAAGCCTTTATTCATAATCTTACTTCTTCTTCTTAATTTTCTCATCTTTAGAAAAAATTTATATTTTGTTGGTATCTTATTGACTTTTACTCATGCATAAACATATTATATACATTTATAAGGAAATCACGATAAAGCATATCATATATTTCTATAATAAAATCATATCAATACATAATATAAAAATAAGTTTATATAAATTTTAACATGTGTTGGACTAACATTTATGAAACATATTATTCAGCTTCTGGTTCATAAATGCCAGAATTTCATCGATTCCTAACTGATTTGGTCCCATTTAACTTTTCTTAACCAATTTAATCACAAAATCGGTTTATGGATCGGTTCGGTCTTCCATAATATTTTATTAGATTTATCACGTGAGCCGATTTACCATTATTCATAAAATAAGTGACCGATTTATCATTTTAAAAGAACATATATGAATCGGTTCACTTATTAAACTATATTCTGATGTTGGGTCGATTTGCTGGAATTGGTTCGGTTTCCACTTCCAGCATCAGCCGGTTCACTTAATGATGGGCCGATTCACTTAATATTTAATTAGCTTACTATCTTAACATGCCTATTTGATCAATTTATCCATAAATTTTCAGCCAGTTCACCCATTTTTAACAAAATTACCAAATTGGTGCAGCGGTCAGTTCAGTGGTAGTGTCCAGTTTTTGGGCCCATTTAGTTGGCAAATTATCATGAAAATTACTTTCCATATTTTTTCAAAACCTGTACAAAATTTTAGATCGGTTCATATAAATTTTCTATTTTTATCCTCATCTGGTTCAAAATTATGCACTAATTTTTCATACATAACTCTACTTCTGGTCAGTTCAATGATACTTTCTTTTCTTTAGATTGGACCGGTCAAATTTTATAAGGTAAATTTATGTCAATTTTATGACATATTAATGGTTCATTGGAGTGTCATACTTAATTTTTGTGAAACTTAAATTGATCTAAAATTTGATAAAAATAGCAACCAAAGTCAACACTAGTAGCCACTCTATTTTCAGCTAATTAAATTTGCCAGTCTACTTTGTTGGTAGAGTGGCTTTGCTGAACCTCAGTGTGTACAAACGCTTGAGAGGAGAGTGTATGCTATGTATTCAAGGGATAGCTGCTTGGTTGCTTCTTCAGAGGGCTAGGGTTGTTTGTCTTTCCCCCATCTTTTGTGGTAGAAAGGGGGTATTTATAAAATGAGGACCGATTTAGCCTTCCTTAGATTTCACAGCGGATAACAATTACTCGTATGAATCCGCTGAGTTGCCTAGACGATCATGGAGACCTGCTATGGTGACCACTACTATTTGAAAATATTCTTTCCGCTGTTAGAGCAATTGTAGAGAGCACCGCATGGCAATTTTTATATGAGAAGATTTGTTGAATCATAACTGCCATCTTGGGTATGATGCACAATCATGAGACAATATTTTGGGTATATTTGTTAAGCTACGTGGCCGATTATGACAAGTATAGCCTGCCCAATTGCGTTGAGTTGTCAAAAATGTCGGCTATTAAGTTGGAGGGTCGGTGGCTGAGGTAGTGCACCACAAAGGCCTAGTTGCCTGTTTCCTGCTTGGCGGTCCTGAGTCGACCTGTTTGGACTAGCTGCACTCTTTTTTGGATCTTGAGTTGAGGAAGTATTCTATTAGGCTTTTGTCTCCTAGGTCTTTTTCCTTTATGCGGTCTGAATTTTTGAGCAGACTGATGGATAGTCATACCATAAAAAATATTAAAATGATTTATATATATAGACATAAAATGGTAAATGAGCTTGCCAAGAATGATGACGTCATTCACCCTGTACGTTAAGCCACTCTTTTTAACTAAACGTACAGGCCACACACCCTCTAGGCAAAGTCCAAAAAACCAAATTCAGAGAGGGAAGCAATTCTTATTTAAAAAAAATATTTTAATAATTTAAATCAGACTGATAAAAGTTGAGTCGAAATTTGAACAATTGAATCAATGAAATTTATTAATTTGATAAAATTAAATTTTGTTTAATAAATTTAATGTAACTTTAATATATAAATAGTTTAAATTAAATGTAAAAACAAAATGGATAACTTCGCCTTCTAAAATCATGATGAACTAATGGCATACTTTCTAACATGACAAATTGTTAGAAGTGGCAAATAAATCGTACCATCTATGACAGTTACAGACTACAGCAAACAGTATTTAATTGTATCAAGTATGGTCGAATACATGGACCCCGACAGGCTACCCTTCAGTGGCCCATGTGCCATGCCTGGCTATCATAGCTATGTGACGTGTCATATCGGCAACGGTTAGATATTTTTAAGATGTGTTAGCGCTAACTTATTGTGACATAGCACAGCCCATCCTAAGTTGGGCCTAATGCCGTGCTAAATCGAGTGTGCACCAATATTGTGTCGGCTATGTACAACTTCTAGGGACCTGCTTGTGGCTTAGCACTGTGCCATCACGGCGAGGCTTACTAAACACTGCTATAAAGTGTCAAAATTTTAGTTGTTATTTTGACAAAAGATCACATATTGATTGAGGTTATAAGAAAATATTAATTCATTCAAAATATTTAATAGAAAATACGTAGAATAAAATTAATTGAAAATTCAATATGAGAAAGACACCAAGACTTGTACTTTTAAAGATAATGCCGAAAGAATGGCCCAAAACTCTAATGGGGAACATGTCAAAGCTCTGAGCCCCATACGGATAAATAAGTTCGTATTGTTAATTTGTTAAGAAAAAGTTTAATTACTAAAATTAATTTAATTACAAAGTATAAAATAAATTTAGTTTAAATTAAATTTAAAAATAAAATGAAGAATTTTTCCTCCTAAAATAATAGTGAACTAATGGAACAATTTCTAAAATATTGAAGCATTGAGCCTTGGAGCCCTATTTTGACAAATATTTAAATATATTAATTGTAATTTCACTGTTTTCATTTAATATAAGCCAATGTAAGCTCAATGTAATTTAGGCATTTTCTGAACACGTTTTTGTATTTATCTATCCAAGAAATATTAGATATTGAAACGGATGGACTTTGACTACGTGCAATACAGGAAGAGTAGGCGCAATGTAGGATATCCTATTTGATAGCTTTATACCAAGTATGACAAATGCATCTCCAACTTTTCTAGATTTATAATTGATAACTCAATACAATAATTCATATAGCCATACAAATCCAGCAGAACTCTAACTATATTGGCAGGCTATGTCCAAATTTTTAAAATTCAAAGAAATATTAAATTGACACAGTTTATAAATTTTTCAGTATTATAACATCTCTCATCGACAAAGAATCATTGCCTAGGAGTGACAATTGATTGTATATATACTAGTGACACTGGAAAATTAACTAAAATTCTGATTTACTAATTGTTATCTAATTCTCTGCCCTTCGAACATGTTGTAGGGGGTGATACCTAATAATCTTATGTATTATTTTATCTACTTTTGTTGTGTATTACTAATGACAACACCATTCGTCGACAACCAAAGATCACTGTAGCACACTGAAAAATTATAATATGCTACCGGTGCTAAAATGAATAGTGAGTCGTCGACCTCTAAATCTCCACCATGATTGCCATCGGATGTCAATCTAGTTGAATACCATCTAGGCAAACAACCCCACAAAAACAACAATTCAATAGACGCTCAACGCCCTTAACTTTGATAGGATTGTATGTCTAGCATCCAACACGATGACATCTCATACCCGGAGGTGGCCAACAATATATCTCACGAATAAGTTCACATAGAGGCTAGTGAATGACTGAGATCATGCGGCTGTAGTCCAGCTTTTGCATACCACGGGGGTACAAATCTCTGCATGACAAGTTCCCCCAACTATGGAATCCTAGCGATCGGCACAAATTGATTGATCTAGAGCACAACTTCTTCCTTGTCCGGTTTAGTAACCCTACAATATAGCACTCACCAAAGGTCCATGGATGATATTTTAACACTATTTTACAATTTCCTAAGTTTGTAGTAGAAATCAACCTCGAAGGGGAGGCAATTAGAATTGAATGCGAAGGAATCCCATAAATTTGTTTTGACTGTAGAAGAGCAAGGCATATAAGTAGAGAATGTAGGCATCATGGTGAGGGCAGAGGGAACCCGACTAATAAAGCCACTGTTGGGGTCGGAAGACCAGGATCCACCAGATCCGACAGCAGCGGAAAATTTGAACTCCCCGTCATCGACAGCCACCATTTAGTAGGAATAAGAAACAAGAGATGCACAGCGTTTTTTTACGTGGAAATTCCTTCTCAACTAAAGGAAAAAACTACAGGACACAAAGTCCACCAATAGATCCACTATGTAAAATGGGTTACAAATCCACGAGATGGAGTATCCGCTACACACCTAAGAATGACGAAGAAAAACCTCTCCGGAGTAAACAGGGAACACTCCTCTCTTTTACTCTATGTTTATCTTTCTTCTCTCTCTCACTGATGGTGCACTTCTCTCTTCATTTTACAAGTGTTGGTGAAACGGTAACCCGTCGTTTCACCCCCGCACATAGCGGCCGGCACACAGCGCCCATAGTATTGTCTCCCACACCAGCCTGGGCACCACTCTTGGTACCACTGGACCAGCTCAAGGCTTCCTTTCCTCCGGAAGCTCTTGGTGCTCATATATAGACTTCCTGGGTCCACCTAATTCCATCTGCCCAACTGGTCACTACTTGTAAATAATAGGTGCCACGTCTTCACTAGTTCCCGAGCTTCCTGCAGACCCATGCCCTACAGACGGCGCATGCTTTACACTGTGCAGACGCGTGCTCTGCAGCCCAACTGCCAGCCTGTCGACCAATCCTGGAAAGACATCTGTCCACTGCCAGCTGCCTCTTTCCACAGTCTCCAAGGCCCAGTTGCTCAGCCGATTAACTTCTCGTTGACCGTCTTTTACTGCCATCCGGTCAACCTCTCTGTTGACCATCTCTTGTTTCCCGTCCGCCATCTAGCAATGTTCTTGCAGCTCTCAGGCGGTCAACCTCCTATTGACCGGATTCAGCTAGCCGTTTGCTGGTTAATCTCCGTTGACCGTCTATTGTTCACCTTCGGTCAACGTCCCGTTGACCTTTTTCACTGTAGAGAAAAAGGTTATTAAAGGACAGGGGAGCAAGATACATGTAGAGAAAAAGGGGAAAATCGTTTTCACTGTATATGACTCAAAAAGCTTGATTTTCTCATTCCAAAAGTACAATGACTCAGACTCAAATCAATTAACCTGAACTGAACCGATTATACAGTTAAATTTAAATTATACATGCCCATTATAAATATATCATAAATAAAATAATTATAATAAATTTTAAATTTTTCAAAATGAAAAATAACATAAATATCCATGACAATATAAATTTATGGAAACACAATGCTGATAAAATATCTAAAAGTAATACAACAGTAACACAATATAAAAGCTTCTAGACTCTTGGATCACCTTCACTTAAAATCTTCACATCAAATATACAATATTCACTATCACGCTATCAATCTACTCTACTCTAGAGTCAAAAGAATTAAGGATAAGCCAAATATCTAATAAATGATATAATTAATAATATTAAAATTTAATAAAGCATCTTAGATATTAATATTAAATATACACAAGAATAATAATACTATGCAATAAACGATCAACTATTTAAAACTTAACACCATATTACAATCATGATTCGAACGTTACAAGTAAAACTGAATATCAGTAATACAATTGGCATTCCATCTAAACTAAAATTAACAAGAATATAAATTCTATCGAATCTATTTCAATAAGGGTTTCAACTATATAAATATCATAATAATTTTTTCAGATTATATTTTATCACTGTAAAATAAAGACTACATGCTCACCATCAATAATTGGGCAATATCTAAAATGTACAAATATTTACAATTTTGACAAGCGACTAATCATATAGTTTTATGATATCTTAACACCTATAGTGCACAAGTATTTATTTCTAATTATACGATTAATATTCTCGTTACTCTCTCAAAATAAGTCTTGAATATATCATACTTGTATTTCTATGGTCCAATTGGAATTCATGTCAAAATGGAATATTGAATATTATATCTTAAATTGCATATTAAACCCATCATCCCACCATATAATCTCTCTAAACCTCATTGAAAGTTGCTCACATAACTATAAATGTCCCTCCATGCATATAAATCCCAATCCACTGGGATATAAAATTTGGTATTGGATAATTATAAACCATACTAAAATTTTACATGTTCCATATTTCTTAATATTATAATATTTTTATATAATCTCATTTATTTTAATCATAAATAATAAGAAAGCCATACACATTATCTAAATTAACACCAAGAACAATCACCGATAAGAGCAGAAAAAAAATTTAACAATAAATAAAGCATCTGATTGATTGATTCTTCAGATTCTACCTAACCTTTATTGAACTTATTGGTGTGTTGATCTCCTCTCTTTTTTTAATTCCATAAAAGTATATCTCATTTTATTACTGGATAAAGTTTGTGAATTATTGATTTTATTAGATCTATCCTGACTTATTATGGAATTCAATTGCAAGGATAAAATATTCCAAATGATATCAATATATTTACCCCTTCCCAATTTCATCATTCAAAGCTACCCATCATTGGCAGAAAGTTTCAGCAAACTATATAATGAGCTAGTTTTCGGTGCTTATCGTCACGAATTTGTTAACCAATTTTCTTTTTTTAAATAATTGAAATCGTACTTCGTCGACATAAAACTAAACTTAAAATTTTAAAGTAATAACGACAATATTATTATCATGAATGCATTTTTTTTTACTTAGGAACAACTAGTCCAAATATTAATTATCAGCTTAGCTAACAATAAGCTAAAACCAGGTTTAGTGATCTATAATATTTCTATGTCACTTGATTTCTCTAATTTTGAAAAATTGAAATTGAAATTGGACAATATAATATTTAACTATGCATTTTAAAGTATAAGAACAAAGAACAATAATTTTGAAGGAACGAGCATATCCATTAAACATATAAATAACTGGACTAAAAATAGTTTGGAACCAGAATATCACTCTCTCTGTACTATTTATCTTCTTTCTAACGCTGCATTATTGTTCATTCAATTTACAGTGGGCCAGTTCCATTCAAATGCTCAATAGTTTTATTTGGTTAGATTAAACACTGAATTTTCTAGAGATTGAGCAAATTATAATCAACCAACGATACATTGAATGGCACAAAGCAAGAAAATGAGGATGACAAAACTGATTATTTGAAAGAAATAATAACAAACTAACTAATTGGGATACATTAATCATGATGCTAACAGTGAGAGAGGTAGAATTAACACCTGTCTGATTATCTTCATGGCACAAAGCAACGGCAGTGGTAGCAACAAAGCAGTAGCAGGGGCTTCTGGCCTTTTCCCTCTCTTCTCACAGTTGACAGCTAAGAAGATCATAGGAAAAGAAGCAGTCCAAGATATGTAACCCAATCCTCCATTAACACTCCACTTCAATTTAAAAGCCAGATTGAGGTAGTAATGAAGTTTTCCTTCAGTTCATGCATGAGGGCGGCCGAAAGTAACGAAGGAAGGCGGCTGTGCGTGTGTTTGGTAAAAGGGGCGCGTATGTATATGGATTCATAGATTTTTTATTATTTAATATCTATTAAACTAATTTTAATTAATTTTTTATTTTATTACTTACTCACACATAAATATATAAACACATATTAGTATCATATTAAGTCTTAATTATTATTTCAAGGTGCTAAAAGTAATTATCAATAGTCAATAAAAAAATTATCAAAATATATCATGTGAATCTGACATATAGTCTCAACATGAATTAATCTAAGTTTGCCAGCATTTAATAATTCATAAATTATCCTTATTAATGACCATCTTAAATTAAGAGTCTAATGAACTCAAATAGAAATATTAAGCTACTATAATTTTTTTCATTAAAGAATTTCATCATCAAAATATATACCTTATACATTGAACAAAAGTCGATACTTCTCTTGCATTTTCTTCCCCGATTCTCAAGTAGCTTAGCTCTTGTTGTGATGCCTCCAATTCCCAAGTGACTTCTACCATTATCAAACATTTGTTCCAACCCATGTGTCACATACCTATCTCAAAATATTAAAATTAATTTATTTTCTAATTCGTAATTATCTTAAGTTTGATTTTTTAATGAATGCCTAAAAATTAATTGTCCCAAATCGATATAAGGATATAAGCTTATAACAAATCTCATTAAACAAATTAAAATTAATATAATAATTAAATTATAGGACTCAAAAACTACTCCTAAAAGTGACTCAAAACATTAGCAACTATTTAAATTCAAACCATCATCTAGGAAAATTATTTGAGTATACCAGAGTATTAAATCATAAATTTAACCAAAATTATTATTTAAACATAAATATTGTCATCATCATTATCAACTAGATACTAACATATATTAAAGTAATATAAAATTAAAAGTTAATGTCCTAAACTATTAAATTACAATAAAATATTAAATCGATCTAACACCATATACTAATTTTTGAATAACCTCCTTCCATCCAATACTCCAACAAGTAAATTTGAACCCACTAATTTAGAGGGTTGGCAAACAAGGAGGCAAGAATAAAGATAATGCTTAATAAGGTATATATATTTTTATATAAAGGCATATGTCAAACGAGCATGCTAATAATAAGGCTATGATGAAAAATTCAGAATGAGGACCTATGTTGAACTAGCATGCTAATAATAATTCTATGATAAAAAATTTAAAATACTGATAACATTATTTTTTGATAAATTATGTAAAAGTCGTATACTAAGAATTAAATATATCAAAATCGATACAAATATATGAATCACGCAAAAATGATAATAATAAAGGATTAGGGATTGGTGATGATCTTTCCAACAAAAGAATGAATACTAATGTTCAAATTATGATTATTTTTACATAATTAAATATTATACGCTATTATTTATGACTAATTGATGGGTTGACTATATATAATTGCCATAGTCAAAAGTGAACGTTACTTTTTTCATATGTGAATAATAAGTTCAACTTTCAATTTACTAATAAAATATTAAAACATATTTAAATATATTTTATCAATTTTTATAATGGTTTTTACTTAGTCAATCTAAAAACTCTATTAAAAAATAAACATATTCTTATTTTTCTTTTACTAGAGAAAATAATTCATTATCAAAGTAAATGTAGAGTTTTTTTTTCTTCCAAAACTATAACATGCAGTAAAAATTATAAACATATAAGAATTTTGATGTGTAATTTGAAGACATATAGAAACTATATTGCATAAATTATAAGAAATTAACACAATTTATATAATTTTTCATTATTTTCCTATAAATAGATAATTTATGAAGATATTTATATAGAAATAAGGAATATTCAGTAACATATATAAGAAATTTAAAGGCATATGAGAATATTAAATAAAAATTTATTACTTAAATATGATTTATATAGATTTAAGATTTTTTTATAAAATTTTTGGAAATGGGAGTAAGATTCTATACATATAAAGTTTAAAACTGTTTAGCATAAAATTAAAGTATATATGAGTATTTAAAATAAAAAATATTAAAAAAAATTATAAATAAAAAATAATAAAAGAAAAAAGAAATTTAAATATACTTACTTTTACTTGATTTTATCCCAAATTTGCTTGATTTCAATTCAAATCCTTTTTCGCCTTCTTTCTCTATCTCTCTCTTTTTTCTCTTTCCCTCTTCACATTCTCTTTCCACTCAAAAAAGTTCAATAAAAATGAGTTAAAATTGATTAGAGTGCTTATTTATATAAAATTGATGTCTGAGTACCGATCAGACATGGACTAGGCGCCAATGCATAGTCTATACCATGCAGAAGTACCTATCAGGTTTATAACATACACTAATATTATATCCCAAATATACACTTGCACCGCTCGAGCACATCTCAAGTACAGATATTCTGTCCAATATTTATATTGGTACTATTCGGCCTAAGTTATATTAGTCCAATACTTAATCTTTGATTTAAAATCTCAACTAATCTTAAAAAATTATCAATTTAATTAATTTAACAATCATTAAAATAATATTTTAAAAAACATACCTTATACTATGAGTCGTCTGACTCCTTTGGTGGCTTAGATGCTGGAGTTACAGGAGTGTTGAAAGTTTACAAGACAAAGAACTAAAGTTCAAAAGAAGATCGAAAGATCTTTAGTTCCATTCCTAGAGAGCAAATCCAATGGATTTTTTTGAAAGGTCACTTGTTAGAAAAAAATAAAAGTTAGTGTATCTATAATACTGATTTCTAAGTTAACTTTTTATCAATGGATTTATTTTGACTTACTGGAGAATATTGAAGGGTTTATTCAAGAATTATTTGATTTTTTTTTTATATTTTTCTTTGTTAGCATATCCTATATTCTCTTTTTTTTTTTTTTTTACTTTGTTTATAATTAATGTGGGTAATGATGAATAAGATGATTAGTGACTTAACTTTGTAATATCTAGAAATGAATATTTTTTTATATGTATTAGATATTAATAAAATTTATACTTTCATATCATAAAGGAACTAAATTATTATCATTTAAGATTATCCATTTCTTTTTAATTGGCTTTAGAGTCTATCTTAATATTTGACTATGCTATGAACAAATGATTACCAACCTTTTTTGTTGATTTTGCTATATCTTGATGAAAATAATTAAATCTATTATAATGTTTACATAAAAGCGTTTTTAAAATCGTTGGACGAATGCGTTTGTCTATATGTAAAAAAGGGGTGGCTTCCTTCTACTGAAACCATAAATATAGCTATATCCACAATAGATTTGACCACATGGCCCATTGATAAGCTAAATTGCAGCAGCAATAATAATAAGACATTTATGCCATTTTTATGGCAATTTTATTTGATAAGTTTAAACGGATCTCCATATATGAAATTGTTAGCAATATTTGAGATATTTTTTAAATTACACATAAATGCACTAAGATAGTGAAAATCTCTTAATTAAAGTTATTGACTAATAGGTTTGAATAATTTAAAATTAGAGATGATAAAATATTTGACAAGTTCTATACTAAATTAAATAATATAATTAATTTTATCTTCAACCTAATGGAGAAAATTATTCAAAGAAGAATTGTTTAAAAGTCTTAATGTGCTTATCCAAAATCAAAGGTCATATCTATTGGAAAAAGTAAGAGCCTTGACAAGATAGATATTGAAGAATTAGTTGGATATTTTTACACATATAAATTGTTTTTCCCATAAAAGAAAAATAAACAAAAATTTTGCCAAAAAATCTGTAAAAAGAAAATTCTCTGATGACCTGGGGTGATGAATATGTAGATGATAAGGAGATCACATTCTAGCCAAATAATTTAAAGCTTTTTTAGAAAAGTAATAAAAGATCTCAAGAAAAATCTAATGACTCATTCAATTATAATAAAAAGAGAGATGGTGAAAAGAAATTAAAAGACAAAATTTCAAAAGCTTTTAATGTCATGAATACTAAGGATTTGGATATATTAAGATTAAATGTCCTAACTTTAAATATAAAATGAACCAAGGTCAAGGAGAGTGATTGTGGGCCTTTTATTTCTAGAAAGTATATGACCTTTGTGTCATGTATTGAGAGTGATGAGAAATGTGCCATAGGAAATGATGAGAAGCCCAATGTTTTTGATCATTCACAATCCAAATCAACAAATGGTTCAGATATTTTGTAATTAGATTTTAACAAATAATATCATGATAGCCTCATAAATAAATAAACAAATAATACCTTTTCAAAAATAGTTGAAAAATTAGAGTGCGAATAACAAATTTTAAGAGATTATTTGTCTAGAAAAAAAATCCATTAAAATTCAAGTGTGAAGAAAAATTTTATTCTTAGAAGTAAGATAAAATATTTTGGAATTGAATTCTAAAAATCTAATACCCAATTGCTCAAATTCACAAAAAGTTTAAAAAAGCTTAATCATATACTTGGTCTTGAGAAGGCAACTAGTCATAAGAAAAAGCTTACCTTTTAGGAAATCAATAGTCAAGTGACCCACTCTATGAAAACTATCTTTGTACAGGCAACCAAGAGTAGCATGGAAAAGCAAGTGGACATTATAACATTCAAATGTTTTTAATTTAACTAATTTATTTTCTCATAATTATGTGCATATTTATGTGACAATTATGTGATTTATTTAGAATAATTTAGTCACAAACAATTTAATTATTAATGAATTAATTGTAAATTGGGACTAATGGGTCTGCAAAATTAGAACTGGGGCATAGAATTGGGCTTGAATCAATTATGAACCTTATTGGGCTAACTTGCTTAGTGTACTTAATCTTGGAATTGTTTCGGCTAAGTATTTATCGGACACACTTGAAAATAAAATAGGAGGAATCCATGTTAGGAGGACTTTCCTATAAATTAATTAATAAATGTTGGAAAATTAATATTTAGGGCTGATGATTAGTACTCGGCTGAAATTAAGTATATTCTAGTAGAGGAAATATTCTTGAATTAAGTGGGGGATCAACTAAATCGGCAACTATCTAAAATAAGCACCTATATTTTTGGAAATTTTGGGAGATCCTTTCCCCAGTAAACTTGCATGTATGTATATGTATGTATGTGTATATATATGTATGTATATGTATGTATGTGTATATATATGTATGTATGTATATTTTATGATTTATGTCTGACGTGCATAAAGTTATGCTTATGTTTTTACGGGTATATAAATCTAAAATTTGATTTATGTTTGACGTTCAACTGCCATGCAAGTAGACCTGATCAATATTGGGCTACCCAATCGGTCCAATATGAGTTGATGGAAAATTTTATAAGGTTTGATCAAGTTATACAAATATTATAAATAGATACAGTCACAAAATTAAGTTTAATTAATTTTTTTAACTAAAAGCAATAATATGAAAAAGTGTTCAATTTAACCTGACTCAACTTGAATTATAATTTTTTTATAAATATATGTTTTTATTTTAAATATGTATCAAGTTTAAAAAAATTATTTTAATAAATTATTTTTTTGTATAATTAATATTTTTTTAATATAAATATTCTTCATTAAAATATACACTAGCATAATATTGTAATTTTAAAAATATTGTATATTTTTAGATATTTTTATAAAAATATAAATTTTAAATAAACAAACTAAAAATAAAAAATAATCCATTGGTAGACTTAAATTGGCCTAATTCAACTTATAGACGGCATGGTTGAGGTTTTTGGCCCTTGTAATTGAACCTTGTCTAGTTCAACTCGATTTACTGGTTATAAATTTTTCAATTTTGATTAGGTCTATGTGTGAGGTAGCATTCAAACTCCAATCCATATTTGACCTAATTCCTAGGATTTGAAGGATACAATTGGTATCATAGTGTGCACCATGTATTGAATATGATATGATGTGCCTTATAGTTGTTAAGTGATAATATAGATCATGAATATATTATATAAAGGTTTATACTTGATTTTGGTGGCCAAATATATGAGAGAGATTTACATTTGAATGTTGTTAGAAGTAACGTTCAAACGTCAAGTAGTGGCTTAGGGGATTTTGTGGATGGAAAGATCAAGATATATATTTTTTTTTGAGGATTAGACACTTATTAAGTTGTGACAAGACCCTGGAGATAGAAATATTAGCTTGGTTGAGGTTTAGCTTCATTTTCATAGTGATGAAGGTCTAGTGTTTGCCCATCGTGCTTGCTCATGTTTGAATGCCATGAGTTAGTTTCAGGAATGGGAGTTAGATCATAGATTTCGAGGCCTAGGATTAGTATTTTAGATTGGTAATAAGTTCTAGAGGATTTCATGGGCCGTAGAAAGTTGACTGTGGAGTACTTAGGTACTCCAATCATTCTTCATGATTCATTGTTCTTGAGTTCATGGTCTCGAATGAAAAAGCTTCCCGTGCACTGTTGTGACTAGAATGCATGTATAGTATACATTTTAAGTGAGCGTCATGTTATATGAAAAATATTTTCACATTGGGTATACAAATTACACAACTATCGAAAAGCTTAAATAGTGACCTAAAAATTCACTTGAGATGTGATTTAAATATGAGTAATTTCTTCCATCATTTTGATAGAGTGGTTGATAGGAAGAGACATAAAGAGCTGATGGCTGATTTTGCATGCAGACAAAAAATTTCACTTCTTATTATGAACCATTGTCCTTTTGTGCTTCATGCTTCAAAGATTTATACCCTAACAATGTTTAAGATGGTGTAAAAAGAATTACTTGAAGTACCAGGTTGGCGTATCATATCTCGTGCTGATCCTATACATATAATGGTTTATTATACGGATTTGGGAACGAGATTGCAGTTATGTTTGATGAATTGAGTAAGAACGTTGATTGTAGCTGTAAAAGATTTCAAAATGTCGGAATATTGTGTGTTCATGCTTTTGTTGTTTTCAATGTTCATGGTTTGACTGCAATTCTCGACCACTACATTATGAGGAGGTGGACCAGAAACGCAAAACGCTGTGTTGAATCCGTTGTTGCAACTGAAATTCAAAGCAATGAGGATGATTCGCGTATATGGTCTGCAAGATTGGCTGATAATTTTATGAGGAATTGTATTCAGATGGAATCCACATCAAGTGGTCGGATAAAAATGGAAGAGATTATTATAGGAGTAATAAAGTTGTTGACGAATTTTGTAATCTAAATATCGAAGAAGGGACAATGAAGGAGGCCTTACCTGTGGAGAACTCCCCGGAGAAAATTATAAATGGATCAATCAAAGGAATAAAAAAACGTGTTGGACGACAGGCGACAAAGAGACCTAAAAGTTGTCTTGAGAAAACTAAATACAAGAAACAAGTATATTTATTTACTTTATTGCTCATTATTAATTATAATTGTTATAACGTCTTGTTACTAATATATTTGTATACTGTATGTGCTGTACACTAATGATGTAGATATTGTCATCTTATAGGAATTAGGTAGTTCATCGTCACAGTTACATGTTGCGTCACCCATACAACAGCTTCAAACCATACAGGTTCAGCAGCCGATGACATATATGCAGTTGTTAGCGGTAAACATATATTAATTACATATCATACATTGTACAGTAATGCCATATATTGATTTTATCTCAAACTTATCATTGAACCTTAACATGTTTTATTTTACTTGTGAAAGGCAAGTTATGTGAAATATTCTTTGTATATCATAGGGACAACAATTACATACTCCATTGTATGGACCTACACATGCCGAAGGGTATACAACTTCACATATTGATGCTTCCCAGCTTTCCAAATGAAATGTACCCAACTAGTAATAAACATGAACTCGTAAGCTACCAGAGGTAGGGATCTGGTCTCATTTATAGTTGCTTGAATGAAACTCTACATGCATTTGAAACTCTACATATATTGGTTAGACTCTTCAATATATTCTTTAGTTCTACTCTCCTTTAGGTGATCTCTTTTTCTCTATTCTTGTCATCTGTCTTCTTACCTAAAATGATGCACTCTGGAGCCCTTGGATGTGTCAATAAATTTGCAAGGTGATGTTTAGATATTGGTATTCTTGTTAGTTGTGATCCCTATATGATAACTGTGTAGTCTTCTTGGTCTTGTCACTTTCATTTTTTACCTTTTCAAAAGCATCATATTTAAAATTGAATGTAGATTCATGTAATTTATTTTGGATAACCATTCTCCTGCATTGATCTGACACAATACAAATTTTAATGTAGTTTTTTCTAACCTTTCATTGTTTGCTGTACTCTTTACTGTCATTTCACATGATGACTGGGAAGGACCAAATCTCTATAACAACTTCCCTAGCCTTTTGTCTATGTCCTCCCTTTCACGAGCTAAATTTATGCTACAAATGCTATAATGCTTTCTGATGAAGTTAATTTGAGGGGAAAAAATAATATCATTAGTCGTTTGAGGTGAGAAAATAACAAAATTGCAGTTGAACTCTTATGGGCTATAGCATATTGAGATGAACCAAAAACCACAGCCCTACAAGTTCTTCACCATACTATCAAAAGGATCTTGCACCAAAATGTCTCCTCTGAAGATCATTATATCTGTGTAACCAAACGTTAGTATCCTGGGACTTCTATTACTGCTCCAGTGCCTTCGTATTCTAGAGAAAAGGAAGTTTAGCATCAGTACCCTACAGTATCCTACATTATAGAAAATCAGTTGAGAAAATGTATACTCATTGGCAAAAGAGAAAGTGAGTTCCAGATCTAGTGGCAATCCTGCTAGTTAAACCTTCAAACAGAAAATTTTGCAAGCTGGCTCCAAAAGAGCATTGAGTGTAACTTTATTATGATCAAGATATAACAGTAGGAAAACTGATAAAATCAAGATTGTGCACAGCAGAATCACAAAGTGAGAACAATGAAAATTCCTTCCATTTAGAATCATATGGCAGAACTCCCTGTCACATAAAAAAAAGTTGACAGAATTAAGGTTATTGGCCCCAATACCCAAAATCTAACTCCCTCCAGTTCCATCCATATTACATCCAACTAAACAAAGATTGACAGACCAGACCCATTCACAGAATAGGGAAAGATAAAACAAAGACAAGCCCATTCCTTCTAAACCTCAAAATACCATCAGAGCTTCTTCATAATCAATAAACCATCATAGAAAGTGAGAGGAAAGGCAATTCTAGGGCAAATCAATCATCATCCAAGAGACCAGCAATCTATGGAATGAGTGGCCACAGAGAAAATACAAGGGCAACAGAGAAACTTTACTAAACAGACAAGGAAACAGAGGAGAATGAAGAAAAAACACCAGAGGTTTACAAGTTTGAAAATTTCGGGCAGCTATGTACATATCCAGGATAGGGCAATCTTCTGCATTTTATTTTCTTCCAAAACATTTGATTGAATAAATCACACACCTCTGTTAAAATCATTGATCAGAAAAAAAAAAATTTATTTGTTACATGTGTTCACATAATTAAACAGTAGGTGCATGGGTGAGGTAAAATCTCTAAATCTCTCCTCTGTTGTTTTTCTTCTTAAGACTAATTCATTTGTTGGCCAAAAATATTGTCCATTACAGTTGAGGTGCGGCCTGTGACATCATGGCAGTAATGTATCAGCCCATGCAGAAAATTTTTGGAAGGGGATACCATGTCGGGACAATATTTTAACAGTAACAAAACATTTTGACCTAAAGCTAGGTTGATTTTTTTATCAGTTTCTCTCATGTGTTAACGACATACTAAAAGTTTTCTTGTTTCTAGTGCCTAATTTTGACTTATCAGTATAATGCCATAACATTTATTGAATTGGAGTGTGGCAAAATTTGTAAGTCATGATCTCACATAAGTTTCTTTTTCAGTTTTAGTTTAAAGGACATTCATTTTGATCACAATTATTTAATTTTCATAAAATAAGGTTTCTGGGAAAGTGACTTACAATGGCTGTGGTATGCAAGAGTTTGTCCCACAAAGAAGTGCTGCCTACGTAAGTCAATATGATGTCCACTTACCTGAAATGACTGTAAGAGAAACCTTGATATTCTCTGCAAGATGCCAGGGTGTTGGATTCTGCTATGGTTTGTTTCTGATTTCATTTTTCATATATTTGGTTTAATCTCATTTGAAAAATTGTGAGCAAGAGAGACATCCATAGTGTTGCATTGATTGATAACTTGTTTGGGGATGTACAGATATGATAGCTGAGTTGTCTAGAAGGGACAAGGCTGCCAATATAAAGCCTGATCATGATGTTGACCTATTCATGAAGGCAAGTAATTGCATATTTGCTTTAAACAAATTTGTTACACCGCTGCGTCACTAAAATATCTATTATCTAGGAAATTATCTGATTTTGAGATACTTCTACTCCTTACGTTTTGTTTGGGTGGGGAATATATATTACCTCTCTAAGAATAAGGTGGGAATACCACCACGGCAATCGTGGAGGAGCAGAGACTAGATATTACTTGCTGTTGGTATGTGCAAATTATGGATTTTTCTAATGATATATGCTTTTGGATTTTCATCGCAGAGATTTCGGGAGAAAGCAGCATTTAGAAACCCTGAAGAATTTTATTTTAAGATGATTAAAATAAAGATAGTTGATGGAGTTCATAGGCCACGGTAACCTTACACATTCTCTGCTTACGTCCATCCTTATTTTTTCTTCACTTGTTAGATTGACTTGTTGTTTCATTTTGACCGTCAACAAATACACCCTTGAAGAACTCATGCTGATGAAGACCCAAGACATCCTTATTCTCTACTGGGGGTGACAATGGGAGTATCGAGCAGCACCAAGCCAGCGAAAGGCACTAGCATCCTTTTGGAAGGAAGTGGATGTGTTAATCGGGCAGGATGCAACAACATTGCACGACTTTATTGATTATTTGTATTTAGTGTAATGTATATGACATTATATGGGTAAAAATAAATCTGTAACGAAAAATTTTGTATTGGACTATGATCTGGTGGTGTAGTGATGGGTTTGTAAATGTGTTATGGATGTGAATTGGATAAATTTTATGTTTCTATTAACAGGTTGTATTTTTTATTTTTGTCCAATTTTAGGTGAAATTCTATCAAAATTTTTGTAGACTATTACGTGGAATGATTTTGGATTCAGTTCAACTAATAATTACATTGACCTACTGATTTTAATTAGGAGATCATTATATAAATATTATTTTTATTAATTGAATAATATATTAGTAAATTATAATGGCGGGTTCATCGAGACTTGTGAAACCCATGATCAATTTAATTTGCTACGCTGTGTCATTTTTTAAACTTTTCATTTTTAGCGTATCAAATTTTACCTCTTAATTATCTCTATAAATATTTAAAATTTAGAGGATTAATATTTTTGCCCCTTTTCATATTTATTAAACTTTTACTCAATTAAAAATATTATTTATATAAATATACTTAAATATATAGTATACATAGTTTTGAAGGCATATTTTTTTTATGCTACTTTGATAGACAGTACAAATACACATTATTGATATTAATAATAACTAAAATCAACCAGACTATCCTGAAATCTGGCTCGTCATAGCAAAACGACAATCAACCAGTGATGGATCAATGCCCGAGGCCGTCACCATGGCTAGGATCCTCACATGTTTGGCAGACGATCTGAGTCTGCACAAGCCAGTAAGATCGTCCGAGCCAGAGGAAATACCGACAGAGCGTCGACATGAGAGCATATAGAGAAGCCACGCCCAACCAATTCACCAGCAAATAGTAAAACAATAATTATAATAATATATATATATATATATTTTTGTGAAGAAAGTAAGCCCAAAAGTGTCGGAGAAGCACACCAAATGGTCCAAAATAATTTTTTTTTTTGGATAAGAAAAGACCTAGAATAACCGAAATGTACACCGGATGGTCAAGACCTTTTATTTTTTTTGGAAATAAAGAGAGAATAAAGAGAGAACCCAAAGAAAACCGAGAAACGTCATCGCTAGCTAATCAGATCGAGAAATATGTCATACGTAGATCTTTAGGAAGTAGCTTTTATTACCTAAAATCTTATAAAACAATGAACATTCTCTTTTTTTTTTCAAAAAAAGAGATGATAATAGTACATTGAACACATTTGCACCACAATGCAACAGTAACATTTAGATCAACTAAGACACAATATGGACAATAAATCATTAGTTCAGTTGGTGATGCTGCATTGCATCATGAAACTTCTACATTCATATATTAAAACTACCAAATTTTTGGCTTTTACTTCCCCATTTTATAAGAGGCAAATAATGGAGGTACCTAAATAACAACTTACCTTGAGATACTATCATTTTTATGTCCAAATGATAAGTGTCTTCCACAACACATGTAGGTCCATTTTTAAGTACTTAGTAAACAATATTTTGGAGGAGATTCCAACTCATAGTGATGTAGCTATTTTGAAGATTCAAGCCCGAAGTTTATTTATACAGCTTTAAAAAAACTTCTTTGTTTCCATTTTTCATTGAACCTTATTGATGGGTATAATAACCCGAATAACTAAAAGCTACCCATGGGATTGAGTATGGAAACTATTAACTTCTACGGTTGGGTTTTAGGAAGAACCGCTATAACCGGCCGGAGGAGTTATGGAAACCACCCGGAGTGGGAGGTTAATAAACCACCCGGAGGTTAATAAACCACCCGGAGTGGGAAGTTAATAAACCACCCGGAGTGGAAGTTAATAAACAAACAAGGAGATGGAAAAAACCAAATATACTTATCCGGAGAAGTATAACTTCTCCGGGTAAGTTATGAAACCGAAGAGGAAGCCCTATAAAAGGAAAGGTAATCCTCAGATGAAGGGGACTTCTTTTTCGGTCCAAGAAAATTCTCTCTTGATCTTAATATATCTAAAAGAAAAACAAAATAATATCTTTCCCTTTTATTCTCAAAAAAGGCAAATGACTGACTTGAGCGTCGGAGTGCCTTTGGGGATTTAGCCCCATTGGCCTGCTGACCATCTTGTCTGCAGTTGTGTTGTGTAGGACGTGAGTTCAAGAAGACGGAGTTACCAGAATAATCCAAATCATCTACCGGACCAGATCCGCTTGATCACATCCGTCTGAATTCCGGACCAGATCCGCAACATTGGCGCCGTCTGTGGGAAACAGGCAAAAAGCTTGATTCACCACTGAAAATAAAAATAAAAAAAAAATAAAAAAATGGTTAACACTCGAACACGCCAAAGTGCTCCGGCAACAAGTGCTCCGGAGATAAATGCTCCAGCCACAAGTATGCCGGCATTAGAAGATGCCGTTCCTGAAAATAACGTTCCTTTGCCGGCACAGGAAAGAAATCCACAGGATCAGCTCATACAGGCAATGAACGCCCGTATGGAAGAAATGACTCAAGAGATTCAGTCTTTACGCAAAGAAGTGGGACGTCAAAAGCCGGACGCCCATTCTTCAGCAACGCATGTTCCAGCTTCAATGGAACATAGGCGGAAGAAAAAATCAACTGTGCATATTCAAGAAAGAGTATTTTCAAGAGAAAAGGGAGAGGGCAAATCTCGCTTGGAGGGCCGGTTGGGCCCAAGATCCGTTGAAGACAGCCCAGAAAGGCGAAATCTCCGGAGTGAAAGAAGACATCTGGACCAGGAGGAAGCTTCCTCCAACTTACCTCCGGACGGAAGAAATAAGCGACTACACCGGTCTGAAGCTCCTGAGGAATTGAGAGTTTATCTCAATGCCAAGAATGCCCAACATCAACAATCTGAAGCTCCAGAGGAATTGAGAACCTATCTCAATGCCAAAAATGTCAAGAATCTCCGATCTGAAGTTCCTGAGGAATTGAGAACTTATCTCAATTCCAAGAAATCTGCTGTTGTACCTCAGAGAGAGGAAAAATTAGAAAAGATGTGGGATTACCTTTTCGGAGAAAAATCTGAAGGACGGACCAGTGATCTAAGGAGGTCCCCATTCACGACAGAAATCAGGACCTGTCCATTACCCCCGAAATTCAAAATGCCAGTCATTGACACATATGACGGAAGTACTGACCCAATGGATCATTTGGATCATTTCCGGACCTTATTGAGTTTCCAAGGATTGGATGAAATGATGATGTGTCAATGCTTCCCGTTGACTTTGAAAGGGGATGCAAGAATCTGGTTTTACCGGATGCCATCAAACTCAATTCGGTCCTTCCAAGAGTTAGCAGAAAACTTTCTCTCTCAATTTGCTTCAAGCCAGAGAATAGAAAAACAACCCTGGCACTTGGCCCGTATCAAACAGGGTCCAAATGAAAACTTGAAGAGCTTCTTGTCAAGATTCACTTCTGAAGCCCGTAGAATTCCACGCCTCACTGATGAGGTGAAATTAAACACTTTTATTGCAAATGGGAGCCGGAGAATTTTTCAAATATTTGGCCCACACAAATCCACAAACTTTCGAGAGGTGTGGAAGTTTCTTGCACGAGCATACGTGGCAGCTGAGGAAGCCAATGAGGCTAAGAAGCCTACCAGAGTGAATCCTCCTTATCAAGGATCACCGAAGAGAAGGAGGAACGAAGATGAAAGATCCCATCCAAAGGAGCCCAGAAGGAAGTTCAAGACTGAAACACGAAGAGAGTTTAGGCCCTTTGATCCTACCCCGTTAAATGATTCAAGAACAAATATCCTGATGCAAATACGGGAGGAAAAATTCTTCAAGTGGCCAAGAGCCCCAAAGAACCCTGAAGCTGGAGATCAAAGCAAGTTTTGCCATTACCATCGCTCACCTGGGCATGGGACTGAGGAATGTTGGACTCTACAAAGGGAAATTGAAATTCTAATCAGGAAAGGACATCTCAAGAAATTCTTGAAGAAACCAGAAGATAACCCTGGTGAAAGACTGGAAGAAGAAGAGACGGAGCAGCCACAACTGAAAAGCCGTGTGGTGGCCGGAGTGGTAAACATGGTAACCACCAGACCGGCCAAGGCTCACTCCGGTCAAATGGACATCATCCGGAGTGATAGGAAGCGGAAGTTTGAAAGTGATGATGTAATTAGTTTTAGTAAGGAAGATATGGATCATGTGAGAACACCACATTCAGATCCATTAGTTGTATCTGCCTTAGTTTCTGACGGTAACGTGGATTACCAGATGAAACGAATCTTTATTGATAATGGAAGCTCTAGTAATTTGCTTTATTTCGATACTTTCATTAAGTTAGGTTTGAAAATTAATCAACTCCGGCCAGCCAATGGACCACTGTACGGAGTGGGAAATGAGCCGGTTACAGTCAAAGGAACCATCCAATTGGAAGTTACGTTGGGGACTTACCCAAGAACTGCTTCTCACGAACTAACATTTTTGGTAGTGGACCTGCCTTCAGTTTATAACGCGATTCTAGGCCGGCCCTGCCTTGCAATTTTTGGAGCAGTAACGTCTATTCCTCATTTAAAAATGAAGTTCCCAACATTAAATGGGGTTGGAGAGATATTGGGAGATCAGGTTACCGGAAGAACGTGTTACTTATCCCAAGTTGAAAAAAATGTTCAAGACCGGTCTGTGGAAGATTTTGACTATCGAGACGAAAGCACGTTGCAACAAGCTCAGTCCGGAGAAGTTCTTGATCTAATTCCTTTGGATCCAACGAGATCCTAAAAAATGCGTACAAATAGGAAACTCGTTGGCCGGACCGATTCGTGGGCGGTTAATTGAGTTCCTCCTAAAAACAAGGATGTCTTTGCTTGGGCGTCATCCGATATGCCCGGAATTCCAACCCAAGTGATGGTCCATAAATTAAGTTTGGATCCTAATCACAAACCGATTAGACAAAAGAGGAGGAACTACTCGGTTGAGAAACTTATTGCAATCAGGGAGGAAGTAAAAAATTTGTTGGATGCCGATTTTATAAGGGAAGTCCAGTATCCGGACTGGCTTTCCAATGTGGTTATGGTAAAAAAGAGTAACGGAAAATGGAGGATGTGCGTTGATTTTACCAATCTGAATAAAGCCTACCCAAAGGACAGTTTTCCTTTGCCAAGGATTGATTTATTGGTAGATTCAACTTTCGGACATGAACTACTCAGTTTCATGGATGCGTACTCCGGTTATAATCAGATTAGCATGAGCCCGGAGGATGAAGAGCACACCTCCTTTATGACCGACCAAGGCACTTACTGTTACAAAGTAATGCCGTTCGGATTAAAGAATGCCGGAGCAACATATCAAAGACTGGTGAACAAATTGTTCACAGATCAGATCGGTCGAAACATGGAGGTGTACGTAGATGATATGCTTGTAAAAAGTAAAATCATGGATGATCACACTAAGGATTTGGAAGAAGCTTTTGAAGTACTCCGGAAACATCGGATGAAATTAAATCCGACCAAATGTGCTTTCGGAGTATCTTCGGGCAAATTTTTAGGATTCATCGTTTCAAAGCGAGGAATTGAAGCCAATCCGGAAAAAATAAAGGCGGTTGCAGAAATGAGTCCGCCAAAAACCATAAAAGAAGTTCAACGGCTTACAGGAAGGCTTGCAGCACTTTGCCGATTTTTATCTAGATCGGCGGAGAAGTACCTTCCATTTTTCAAAGCTTTAAGAGGAACCAAAGCAAATGGTTTCCAGTGGACTGAAGAATGCCAAGCCACTTTTCAAAATTTAAAAGAGTATTTAGCCAGCCCTCCTCTTCTGACGTCACCATTTGAGGGAGAGGAATTATTTTTATATCTGGCAGTTTCTGATGTAGCATTAAGTTCGGTTTTAATCCAGCAACAGACGGATGTTCAAAAACCGGTGTACTACGTCAGCAAAACGCTGTCCGAAGTGGAAAGTCGTTACACACACGCTGAAAAGATAGCGCTAGCTCTGGTTTATTCAGCGAGAAAGCTAAGGCCATATTTCCAAGCTCATAAGATAACCGTCCTCACAGACCAACCTCTTAAAGGGATTTTACAAAAGCTGGACACATCAGGTCGACTGGTCAAATGGGCAATCGAGCTTGGAGAATTTGATATTGAATACAAGCCAAGACCGTCAATAAAAGGACAGGCTTTGGCTGATTTTTTGTTGAAACTTCCTTTTCACCCAAAATAATGAAAGCGAAAGATCAAAAAATAGACGGACCGATTTGTCCAATCCATGGACGATGTATGTGGGCGGATCTTCTACACAATCGAAGCGGGCCGAGTGATATTGCGAACTCGGAAGGAATGGAAATTTTATATTCACTAAGGCTTTCATTCCCAACAACAAACAACGTAGCTGAATATGAAGCTCTGTTGGCCGGACTACGATTGGCCAAGGAATGTTGACAAAAAATATGTTGCAATCTCTGACTCGAACTGATGGTTAATCAAGTTCAAGGAAACTTTGAGGTGTCAAACTCGTGTTTAGCAAGATACCTTTCTAAGGTAAGAAGTGCATTTCAAGATTTTGATAAAATTGACATGCACCATATTTCTAGAACGGAAAACGGAAAGGCCGATCAGTTAGCAAAAGCGGCAGCCATAGAAAATCCGGAGCAGTATACCCGAAGTATGCGAGAGGTTCTAACTACTCCGAGTATTGAAGAAGTAGATCAAGATATCCTACAAGTCACCAGTAATGAAAGCTGGATGACTCCTTATTATCAATATTTATCTGACGGAGTAGTTCCAGAAAATCCGGACGAAGTAAAGAGAATAAAGAAAACTGCTGGCTGGTACGTCATCATTGATGGAAAACTATACCGTCGTGGGTACTCCGTCCCCTATTTGAGATGCCTAACCCCGGAGGAAGCAGATTATGCTCTTGGTGAGGTCCATCTTGGGATTTGTGGGTCCCACATAGGAGGAAAGAATCTGGCCTTCAAATTAATGCGACAAGGATATTTTTGGCCGACTATGAAAAAAGACGCTTCTGACTTTGTCAAGAAATGTGAGAACTGTCAAATCCATGGAAGCATACCTCATGCACCTCCAACCGAACTGAAATCATTACAAGCGCCCTGGCCGTTCGCACAATGGGGGCTGGACATACTGGGACCCTTCCCAGTAGCCGCTGGACAAAGGAAGTTCATTATAGCCGGAATAGATTATTTTACCAAATGGGTGGAAGCTTCTCCCTTGGCAAAAATAACTGAACATAATGCGACGGAGTTCGTGCGACAAAACATTGTTTGCCGGTTTGGAGTTTCGGAAGTAATAGTCACTGATAACGGAACCCAGTTTACAGGGAAGCGCTTTACTAAATTCTGTTCAAATTTGAAGATCCGGCTGGCGCACACCTCTGTTGCCTATCCACAAGCAAACGGCCAAATAGAGGTGACTAACCGGACTCTACTACACGGTTTAAAAACCAAACTGGAGGAAGCAGGGGGCTCTTGGGCTGATGAGTTGCCATCAATTTTGTGGTCAAACCGGACAACTCCTAAAGAATCAACAAAAGAAACGCCATTCAATTTATGCTACGGAACCGAAGCAGTGATACCAATTGAGATAGGCTTGCCCAGCCTCCGGATAGAAAATTTCGATTCACACAGCAATTCAAAACGGCTAAAGGAAAATTTAGACTTATTGGAGGAAGTCAGAGAAACAGCTTGACGAAGTGCAGCATGAGATATCAACAACGGATCGCGCGATACTACAACAAGAGAACGAAAGCGCGACGGTTTGACGTGGGAGATTTAGTTTTGAGAAGCATACAAGCCACCGGAAAAATTGCGAATAGAAATAAGTTATCTCCTAATTGGGAAGGTCCGTTTATTGTTTCTGCTGTATTAAGAAACGATGCTTATAAATTGCGCACCTCGAATGGAAAGTTAGTGCCTAGAACATGGAATGCAATGCATTTGAAGAAATTCTTTCAATAAAAGTCAATATATTACTTTCCATTCATAAAGGGTTTTCAGTACATTTCTTCTTTGTCCTCAGTACAACGTTAATAAAAATGAAAATTAATGTGGAGGACTTGATGGAGGCTGCGTTGAAGGTTCGCCAAACTCTGAAAAGTCTACCAAGTCCGATCTGAGGCGGGCGCCCAGATTCCTTGGATCAAAAAAGCCAACCGGAAAATTTGGATCCAACTTTGGAGCAATCTGCCGGCATAAAAGGATTCCGTCCAAAAATCTGGCATTCAAAGCTGGACGGACCTCTTCAGGCTTAAGTCGGACCATGAGCTCCGCTCCCAACTTAGCATTATCACTTCTCAGACTGGATGCATGTTCTTGGGATGCCTTCAAAGCTTCATTAACTTGCTGCAACTCAAGCTCCATACTAGAAATACGCTTCTGTTGAAGATCAATCTTAGCAGCGTCAGCAGTAGCCTGATTTCTCAGTCGTTCAAGGACTGATGGATCAGTACGCTCTTTTTCAAGTTTTTGGATTTCTTTCTCAAGCTGCTCCATCCTCAAATCACGTTGGGTTAAGCAGAGATTTAAAATCTCACCCATTTTCTCACTCTGTTGAGTACAAGGATCAGTCAGAAGAAGGTAAAAAAAAAAAAATCTCTTTTCAAAATCTTACTGTTATGTAACGGGCCTTTTGAGCTGCGGTCTTCAAGGGTAAACGACGTGAAGAGGCCGAAGCTTGCTCCGGATCCGGACCAACCGAACTCCGGAGAGGAGAGTGAATGACAGGATCGGTTGAACCTTGAGGGAGAGGCGGAGCAGAAACCGCCGGAGTAGGAGCAAGTAAGACCGGAGTAGGATGAGAAACAGCCGGAGCTGGAATTTCTTCAGTAGGCTTTTCAACAGCTGAATCAACCGGACCAGAAAATGATTCCCTTGGGTCCGGAGCCGATATGGTGTATGGAACGATGGCCATTTCATCAGTTCCCATCTCAGAGGCAGCCAAGGACTCGCTAATAGGATTTTCTTCCTGAACTCCTTTCAACTTCTCAGTCGTAGAGATCAACCTCGTGATGTCGAAGAAGGAGATTGGCTGGGTGAAACAATCAAACGTTTACGCCCCCGTGGCGCGGTGTCTTTCACTTTCCTTTTTAGTTTTTTGGGAGTTGGCTCCGAAGTTCCAGCTTTACCAGTTAAAAACCCCCATTTGGTCAAAGCAAAATCTCAGGGGTAAACAAGCGTCCCTTATCAGAAAACGACTCCATATTCGATTTAATCATTTTAATCTGAGGTTTCACTGACTCTTCTTCTTCTGGGCTGGCTTGCAGCGGTCGAGGATTTTACCCTGGCATTAGGAATGCCAGTTTGAGGGACAGCAAGGAAAAAGAAATGGTCTTTCCAATTTTTGACCGTATCGATAATGACTCCGCTAATATTTAAATCGCGAGGAGATAGGGATATCCAATCCCCATTTTGACAAAATTTAAATAAAGCCCTAACAATTGAGGTATTGAGAGTTGTACCTCGAAGACGGAAAAATATGCAGAGGTTACAGAGATACCTCACAGCGTTCGCGTGATAGCGTGCGATGGACACGCCTAAATCAGAAAAAACTGTTCGAAGTTCTGATGCAAGGGGAAAACGAAGGCCACTCTTCAAATGCGCTTCGTATACCGTGATATATCCCGTTGGAGGAGAATCGGCTCTATCGGTCTCCTTCGGTATCGAGCGCAGATATGAACTTGGAATCTTATACTGAAGAATGATCTTCTCCATCTCTTCTTGATGGTGAGGAACAGAGACTTAATCGACTCAACTTTAGACGCCATTGAAGCAGGAAGAAGAGAGGTGAAATGCAGAGAAACAGAGAGAAGAGAGACGAAAAACAGAGTAACGTAAAAAAGGGGGAAAACCCTAATTTATAGGTTTGAAGGGACGTGTCCGTTCAAATTCAAAAGTAATAAAGAGGACGCGTGTCGCAAAAGCATTTGCTACTCAAAACGGCGGTTACAGAAGTTACCACGCGATGATTAACACGTGGCAAGCCAGCTAAGACCTTGTCAGAGCCAATCGCCATCCGGAAGTGACCAAAAAGCGGGAGTCACCAAATCCGGAGTAAAAAATCTCCGGAGTGACCAAAAAGCGGGAGTCACCAAATCCGGAGTAAAAAATCTCCGGAGTGACCAAAAAGCGGGAGTCACCAAATCCGGCATAAAAATCTCCGGAGTGACCAAAAAGCAGAGTCACCAAATCCGGAGTAAAAATTTCGGAGTGACCAAAAAGCGGAGTCACCAAATCCGGAGTAAAAAATCTCGGAGTGACCAAAAAGCGGAGTCACCAAATCCGGAATAAAAATCTCGGAGTGACCAAAAAGCGGGAGTCACCAAATCCGAGTAAAAAATCTCCGGAGTGACCAAAAAGCGGGAGTCACCAAATCCGGAGTAAAAAATTTCCGGAGTGACCAAAAAGCGGGAGTCACCAAATCCGGAGTAAAAAATCTCCGGAGTGACCAAAAAGCGGGAGTCACCAAATCCGGAGTAAAAAATTTCGGAGTGACCAAAAAGCGGGAGTCACCAAATCCGGAGTAAAAAATCTCCGGAGTGACCAAAAAGCGGGAGTCACCAAATCCGGAGTAAAAAAATCCGGAGTGATCAGAAAAATGGAATCACTAAGTCCGGAGCAATGAAAATCTGGAAAAATTCTAAGTAGTCAATTCCATTACCAAAACATGCTAGAAGTTAAAATTTTAATCTTCTAGCATGGGGGGCTAGTGATGGGTATAAGAACCCGAATAACTAAAAGCTACCCATGGGATTGAGTATGGAAACTATTAACTTTTACGGTTGGGTTTTAGGAAGAACCGCTATAACCGGCCGGAGGAGTTATGGAAACCACCCGGAGTGGGAGGTTAATAAACCACCCGGAGTGGAAGTTAATAAACAAACAAGGAGATGGAAAAAACCAAATATACTTATCCGGAGAAGTATAACTTCTCCGGGTAAGTTATGAAACCGAAGAGGAAGCCCTATAAAAGGAAAGGTAATCCTCAGATGAAGGGGACTTCTTTTTCGGTCCAAGAAAATTCTCTCTTGATCTTAATATATCTAAAAGAAAAACAAAATAATATCTTTCCCTTTTATTCTCAAAAAAGGCAAATGACTGACTTGAGCGTCGGAGTGCCTTTGGGGATTTAGCCTCATTGGCCTGCTGACCATCTTGTCTACAGTTGTGTTGTGTAGGACGTGAGTTCAAGAAGACGGAGTTACCAGAATAATCCAAATCATCTACCGGACCAGATCCGCTTGATCACATCCGTCTGAATTCCGGACCAGATCCGCAACACTTATTATTAAATTTTCACAAAATTGCAAGATAGTGTCTTCCTTAAGTGGGATTGGCCTTGCAAATCTGCTTCTGCTATTTAACTTAATTTAGTGCATCATCCTTTCCCTTTCTTTCTTGCCTGTAACTAATAATAAGAACATGATATTAAAAACACATATCTGAAATATATTTTATTAAATTAGTATGAAAAATTAGTGTGAAAAATAAGAGTGTAATAGGCCAAATTATTATGAAAAATCAAGTAATTTGCTTTAACCCCATGCCCACCAGCATCCACTCCCCGCCACCACGACCACCACTGCCATTGCCAATTACCACCACTGCCATTGCCAATCACCACTGCCATTGCCAATCACCACCATCTGCAGAAAGCAACATTCGGCACAAATGCAATGGACAAAATATTTCTTAACTAGATTTCCATCTCTAATGACCACTGCCGGTAACCACGGTCCCAAATCCCATCTCCATTAAACTTTACAATTTTTCTGCCCCTTGGACTTGGAATGGAAAAAAAAATTTATTAATGGCACAAATGTTGACAATATTTTTTTTTTGGTCAAATTTTGTGAAGGAAAAAAATCAAATGAGATATGCAGAGAGAGGCGACAGGGACGAAAGGGCTTGAGAAAGTGAGAGAGAGAGAGAGAGAACGGCGACGGCAAGGATTAGTGTTACAGGCATCGCCAAGTCACCGTCAGAAACGACATCTTCCCCTCCAACAGCATCTTGGTCGTTTCCCATTCTTTTAGTCCGACTTTCTCCCTGAACATACCTCTTCTCTACCTCGTTCTATTGCTCTGCTCCCTCGTCTGAATTCCCCTGCCTAAATTCTTCCATTGATTTCAACCGGAACCGGCATCAGTTAGTGGTGAGTGTATCAATTAGTGGGATAGAGAGAGAGAAAGTCGACGGTGAGGGCTTGAGAAAGTGAGAAAGAGAGAACGGCGAAGGCGAGCGGCGATAGCGAGAGAGTGATAGAGGATTGGGGTTTTCAGAGGAACGGTTTGAGAAAGTGAGGGAGGGAGGGGGAAGACGAAATCAGGGGATTCTTTTTTAAATTTTCAAATCTCAATCTGGGCTATCCACGTGTCTCACAATCGACGGCCCAGATATTTCTTTTTTTTATTTCACAGATTAATCTCGATTGTCCACGTGTCAAAGATCCGACGGCCCAGATTATGTTGAAATTTGGGTCGTCGGATCATTAGAATTAAAACCGATAGCCTAGATTTAAAAAAAAAATTGAAATCTGGGCCGTTGGTTAATGGACGGCCCTGATTTGTTTTTCTAAACTTTAAAAAAAAATCGAAAATCTGGGCCGTCGGTTTGATCCGACGGCCCAAAAAGGTGAAGCAGGGGACGCTGCTTCACCAGGCGAAGCAGCATCCCCAATTCCTTTTGTTCTCTCTCTCTCTCGTCATCTTCTGCCCTTCAAACCCTCACCGCAGCCAAACCCTCGTGCCGCTCACTCTCTCTCTCTTTCCCCACACCGTTCGCTGTTTTTCCTCTTTTGCGCACCCTCTTCGGCCTGTCATCCTGTAGATCAACCTCCTCTCTTGCTGCTTTGAGCCGAAATTCAGGTAATTTCTCCTCTTCCCATTTTCTTTTCTGCTCGTCGCCTCGCCGTTAATGGCGTTCACTGGCAACCCTGTCTCCGCTCCATGTGCCAGCTCTTGTGCACCCATGAGCCGTACTGGCTCCATTACCTGGATTTGCACCCAAGTCCCTTGGGTGAAATCCCGGCATCGTAACAGGACTCGCCGCTTGTGAACGGCCTCATTTCCTTGTAACCTCACCGACGGGTTTCATACTTTTCATCTCACCGCTGTGAGCCAGACTCCGTCGTGGCGGGACCTCTGTCGGTTGTCGGTGTCAGGCCTTGCCTAGTTGCCTCCTTGGTGCTTGTTTGTGGTGTGGCGGCTGGGATGCGATGATGTGATGCCTGTCTGTGGTGGCTAACAGCAATCTGCCGTGATGAGCTACCGGCAGCGGCAGTGTGCCGTTATGCCCTCTGCCTTTCCCATGTTATACTTGTCAAAATTGTTATCCCTGTTCCAATGTTGGCTTGCTTGTGTATTTTTAGATGTCGATTTTGCGGAAAACACTTTCCAAGAAATCTTCCGGTAAGCAGTCCCATCTGAACGATCAATTTGATCCCAACCGGTTTTTTAGTGATGCCGCCGCATCGCTATTTACCTCCTGGATGTCCTAGTAGCAACTGTCTCTGGAACGTGAAGTTGTTCTCTCTCTCCTTGACCCTGCCACCTTGTCCCCGTTTATTGACTGCCACTGGGAGCCTATCTTCACCAATCTGATTGATCCTATTCCTATTATCATCCAAGAATTTTACTCGAATATTTATGATGTTTCATTTGACGCATTCTCTACCTTTGTGAGGGGGAGTCACCTCTGATTTACCTCTGACGTGCTTTCCGCAGTTTTGGGTATCCCTCGTGTTTCTCATCCTGAATATCATGTGAGAGTCGGTCCCTTCCTCGCCCGAATGATGTTGCCTCTTTCCTTCATGGACCCCCACTCACCTGGAATGGGCGTGCCTTTAAAACCAAACTCCTCAGTCCTCAGCGTTTAGTTGTGAGTCGAATTGTGTTGACCAATCATTTTTCGGTCTCCCATTTCTCCTCCATTCCCTTGATAAGAATCACTTTCATGTCACTTGCATTGGGCGTTCAATGTCCGGATCTTCCTCGCGCGTCTCTTGGCCGACCTATTTCGCGTTCCACTTTCGAGCAGAGTTGTTCTCACACTCGTCAGCCTTCCCTCTCCTCCGATGATTTTCTCGATGACTCTGGACCTGTCGCTCCCTCCTCTCCTGACATGGCCAAGCCGTCTGCTCCAGGCCCCTCGCATCTATCCTGCTCTGTTACATCCATCTCCTCGAGTACCTTAGGCCTTCTCTCATGCATCTCCCTGTAGCTGGCTCGCCTGTCCACCTCCCATGAGCAGTTGGCATCCCGGCTTAAGCACATGGTGGAGACTCAGGCTCAGTTCTTGTCCAAGGTCCTTGCATGTCTTGACACTCAGTTTCCTACATAGGAGGATCGATTCTTTTCTCCTGAGGCGGCAGCTCCTTGTTCGTCCTCTTCTAGACAGTCCCTTCGGCGATCTCTCTGAGCGCCACCCCTTTGTCATTCATGACAAAAATGGGGAGTAGTATTTTGAGGGGGAGGCTCTTTCTGTGTGGAGAGTTTCTATTTTTGTTTCTTGCGATCTTGTTGCTTTTTGTGAGGGAAAGATGTATTCTCTTTACTCATATGTTTCTCGCTATTTTCGCTTTTTATTTACTTATATGATTCTTGTTGTTTTTGTTTTACTGTTTTCTCTCATTATTGCTGTTGTTGAGTCCTATTGGTTCCCTGGTTGCGACTATTACGTGTATCTACGTATATTCTGCTTTATTTCTGTATTAACCATTGTTGTAGGCACTGCAAGCTTTCTTTGGCCACAGCAGTTCGGCAGTGTCATAGCTACTCTATTGCTTTGTGTTTTTGTGTTGTTTGTATTTTTGCGTCGTTCATGTACACGGGTTATATCTCGGTATTATCTGAATCCGTACTTATCTTGTATTTTTATTTCTTATTTTGGGGGATTTTTGTCACGGAATTACCAAATGGAAAAATTATTAGTCGCATTGTGTATTAGCATATTCCGTGACCACATGGGAGCGTTCGGTATTTGCAACATCATTCTTGCCTGGTGGAGCTTCATTAGTTTCATGCTTGAAGGTCGTACGCATCACATTCTCAGCATTCCCACCTCCCTATCTTCCGTTCCGTCCTTCCCTTGCACCTGCATCCGTTTGATGACCAAGACGTCATGCGCTCGATTCGCACCCGAGGCACCATTGAGGTGCATTTTCCAGAAGCCATGCGCTCAATGAGAGCCTGAGATGCCACCGAGGCACATTTTTCAGAAGCCTGCACTTGAAAAGCGCACCATCTAGGCTCGAGTGCTAGGGCACCAAAACACCGAACCCTATCCTGCGCCTGCCGCACGCTTGAGCGACACTCGAGCGGTGCGGGACTTTTGTACCTAACGGCTCTTTTAATTTTGAATCCATTTGGGCTACTATATATATATATATATGACCCTTTTCTCTTCATTCCTAGGGTTTTTTAAAAAGAAAATTTAGACACCATATTGCTATGTTCATTATTTGTGCAAAGGTTGTGTACCCACTGGAGAAAGTTTCATTATTTACATGTGTTAGTTTACTAAAGCTTCCTCATCCTCTCATACCATTCAAATACTCTTTCCTTCTTGCCTACAATCCCTCATAAGTAACGTGGGAGGCGTGAAAATTGAAATCCAACAGTTCGTGAGAGAAGATTGATATGAAAACCGAAAGGTATTCGGTTCCGTTGCCGGCAGCAAATTCAATGAGTTCCTTAATAGGGATCACAAGATGGGAGTAAATCGATTAAGTTAGCGTGTCTGTACCATCCGATCTGTAAGTTAATTTTCATGGTAGATATTTTCTCTGGTCATTGAAGCCCGGAGAAATTTTTTCAATTACCGTAAATATCGAGTTTTTTCTTCGTCACCAAAAAGTGTCTCTTTTTACTATTGCATTTATTGTTCTCTACTCCTTATGCATATTATTGTCATTGGCATCTAGATATAAATATTTTTTACGTATATTGAGTATTTATTTTTTTTGTATTGATTTTGCTAATCCCACACATGGTCGAAACTTTATTGTGTAATTTGGGACGAAACGTTCTTTTAAATACTGAGCAAGCGAGCAAGACACGGTTAGCTCACATTGAGGTAGAGGTGGCACTGCAGAGAAAAACTAGTAAACATTGGTCTTCAAGGAACCCCTACAGTACGCACTAGATGAGTGAAACCCCACAACAGACCCAGATTTCTCCCCTTCTAACTCTAAAAGATCACTAGCAAGTCCCATCATGCGACATCACCCCTCTCACTAGAGGGACTTATGAGTGTGGTTAAGGATTTAACCTAGTTATCCTGGTCTCTCAATGATATCTCCAACACATTATCCCTGAAATCTCTGACTAACCAAAATAAGACCCCCATCCTCCAACATAACCTGACCTCAGTAAGGCCTCCAATGCAGTTGCCTTGATACCGTTGTGTGACACGCCCAACCATAACCAGACCCCCTCCATCTCTCCCGAAGCCTACGATGAGGGAATCTCTAACCATCTATAATACAGTCCATAAAACCCTTCACAACCCTTGGAACAGATTTACAGACTGTCTGCGGACATGGAGATTCAGTAACATGATTTTTTACAAGCAGGAGGGGAGAAGGTTGTCCAGGGGAAGGCTTACCCCCTAACTAACCAATATATTTAATACGTATCCTATAATGGAACAGCCACCGAGTGGTTAGAAAAGGCTTCAGTAGTGAGCTTAGAGATGTCTTTAGGATTCACAAGCGATGATAGTGGCAATTCTTGAACCCTGTGTCAAGGTGAACCAAGCTGTGAATATTATTAGAATGATTATGAGTGAATCCAATGTTGGGATCACTCCCGTGTGGAAGTCCTTAGGACTCGAACAGAGCATGAATGTGCTGTGAATATTGACCGTCATAAGTTGTGAGTCGTTTAAAGGAGTGGGATGGGCTATTTTGACTGGTCAACGGTGTGGTTGATCGGCTAATATGAAGTGACGGACAACAGTGTTGGCATGCCATATTTGGGAGATCTGAACAACTGTCATGCCCAAAAGGTGTACAATTGACCTACTCTTTTTTGGTGGTTGGTAGAAGTCATTCTCGAGACTCTAAAAACTGATCGGTCTACAGGAACAGGCATGAGCTGTCTACTGCAAGACCAGGCATGCGCATGCAGGTAGACCTTAAAAGTTGAGCATCAACCACCAAGCTATGGTGAGGGGCATGTGTATATGTATGTATACTTTGCACATAGTGAAGGAAAGAGAAAAAAAGGTGCAAAGCAAGAACAAGAAGTAGGAGAAGACATCGGCTAAGTTCAGTGAGAGTGTAACAGAGGAGAGGGAAAAATAAAGAGAGCTGTGAGAGAAACAAGTGTGAGAGCATTGATTACTTTGCTCTGTTCTTATTTTCACCTATTGTAATTTTATCATATTTAGTGATTATTAGTGGACTTAGTGTCTCGTAGTTTTTTCTTAATTTAGAAGGATTTTTCACGTAAAATTTTGTGTTCATTTCTTTTCTCCTCTCTCTATTTCACAGTGTTCATTGTGCCCTATTAGTTGGCCGTCCATTCCGGCCAACAGATGAAAATCGTTCCTGTATTTTGGTAAGTAGGCTGCCCGTTGTCCACCAACAAGTAGTATCAGAGATTGGTTAACAACTCCGTCTGAATGACATCATCATCCTCAAAGAACTTGCTATTCAGTGTAGAATAGTTCAATGGGTAGAACAACTTCATCCTCTGGCAGGAGAGGAAAAAGAACATCTTAACAAGAGAAGGAACAATCAAAACACTAGGAAGAAGGAAGATAAGCCGAAAAGCTTATCAGAGAAGGACTGGCAAGATAAACGAGATTTTGCTAACTATACTATTAAACTGTGTCTGGTGGACAACATGCTCCAGGAGGTCCTTGGCGTGACTGATCCAGCGGAGGTATGGGAGAAACTTGAAAGCCGATACAAGTCTAAATCCTTGACAAACAGGCTTCATATTAAGAAATAGTTCTATGGCCTGTGGTTGTCAGAAGGTGGCAGTTTTGAGAAGTATTTAAACGATTTCAATCGGATTGTAACTCAAATGTCTGCCCTTGATGAGGTAATCAAGGAGGAGGATAAGGCATTGGTGTTGCTGGCCTCTCTGCCAGCTTCTTATAATCATATTGTCACCACGTTATTGTTTGGAAAAGACACTCTCAAATTGGATGAGATCATTGCCTCCCTACTTATGAATGAGTCAAGACGGTCACAAGGTGTTTCAACGTCATCTCATAGTGAAGTACTTGTGACCGAGTCTAGGGGACGAAGTAAAGGTCGAAACCAGAAGCTTGGAGAGAAGGGATGGAGTAAATCTCGCTCAAGGTATCAAAACCTTGAGTGTCATCACTGTGAAAAAAGGGGCCACATCAAGAAGTAGTGCTTCAAATGGAAGCATGAGAACACTGAAATGGTGAAAGGAGAAAAGGGACAAAATGAGGACAAGTCCTTCGTTTCAGTGGTCACAAGAGGAGACCTCCTGGTGACATGTGAAGAACACGTGGCAAATCTGACGGACGAGGAGTCCGGCTGGGTGATTGACTCTGGTGCCACCTTGCACGCCATGTCAAAAAGGGGGTTGTTCACATTTTACACTCCAGGAAACTTTGAAGTGATAAGGATGGGTAATGAAGGAATGTCCCAAATTGTCGGCAAGGGTGACGTTGTACTGATCATAATAATGGGATGAAACTGATATTAAAGGAAGTTCGACACGTTCCTGACATTATGCTTAATATCATCTTAGTAGGTTGGCTAGATGATGAAGGTTATTGTAGCACCTTCTGTGAATGTGAGTGGAAACTTTCCAGAGGCTCTTTGGTGATGGCAAGAGGAAAAAGGTGCTCCAGCATGTACATTATGAAGGCGTTCGCAATGGCCGAAGATGTAAATGCTACTATCGGCAAGGAAACAGAGGACTTGTGGCACAGGAGGTTGGGCCATATGAGTGAACGCGGACTAAATCAACTGACCGGAAAGGGCCTTATTGTCGGAGTAAAGGAGGACGGATTAAGGACGTGTCCTCACTGCTTGGCCGGCAAACAGAGGAGAGTCTCGTTTCATGGAGACTTGTCTGCTCTAAAGGCAGAACTGCTTGAGCTCATCCACACAGATGTGTGTGGACCATTCAAAGAAAAGTCATTCGGTGGAGCTCACTAGTTTGTCTCTTTCATTGATGACTGTTCTAGAAAACTATGGGTCTATCCGTTAAAATCTAATGACCGGTCCTTGGTGTATTTGAGCAATTTCATGCTCTTGTAGAGCGTCAGACGGGAAAGAAATTGAAGGCTGTCCAGAGCGACAACGACGTCGAATACGTGGGACCTTTTGATGTTTATTGCCGGTCATGTGGTATCAGGCATCAGAAGACGCCTCCAAAGATGTCACAGTTGAGCGAAGTGGCTGAGCGGATGAACCGCACACTTCTAGAAAGAGTACGGTGTAGCTCTCGGAAGTTGTGCTCCTCGGAAACTTCTGGGCCGAAGCACTGAAGATAGCGGCCCACATTATAAATAGGTCGTCCAGTAAACCCTTGAAGGGTGAAGTGTCGGAAAAGATATGGTCAAATAATAAACCATCTTATGATCACCTGCGGGTGTTTAGATGTAAAGCCTTTGTCCATGTTCCAAGAGACAAAAGGACAAAGTTGGAGCCAAAGACGATGTAGTGCATTTTTCTGGGCTACGGGAAAGATGAGTTGGGCTACCGGTTCTATGATCCAACTACTAGAAGGCTCGTTCGGTCAAGGGACATAACCTTCGCTGAAAATGAGACGATTGAAGACATTGGCAGGAAGCCCAAGTGTGATAGTGAGCGGACAGACAAAATAAGTGTCGAAGTTATCCGTCCGGTACCTCTGGAAGATAAGGAGAATCGTCCTAAGGCAGTCGAAGAAATAATAACTTCTGAAGGTCAGAGTGAAGTCATTCCTCAGCTGACCGAGGATCTGCTTGTCAGACAATCCTCACAGAACAGACGACCATCTGTCCGCCTGTCACCCAGTGAGTATGTTATGCTCATCGATGTCGGAGAGCTTGAAACTTATGAAGAGGCTATGGAGGATGAGAACAAGGAGAAGTGGCTGGAAGCCATGAAGGAGGAGATGTGTTCTCTTCATGAAAACCACACATTCAACCTAGTCAAGCTTCTAAAGGGGAACAGAGCCTTAAAGAACAAGTAGGTCTTTCGATTAAAGACTCTCGAAAATGCCATGCAGCCGAGATATAATGTGAGGCTAGTGGTGAAAGGCTTCAGTCAACGAAAGGGAGTTGAGTTTGATAAAATTTTTACTCCAGTGGTAAAGATATCTTTCATAAGGGTTGTCTTGGGGATTGGCAGCCACCCGAACCTGGAAGTGGAGCAGATGGACGTCCGGACAACTTTCTTCATGGAGAATTGGAAGAAGAAATTTATATGGAGCAACCGGAAGGGTTCAAGGGTAAAGGAAAGGAACAACTTGTTTGTCATCTGAGAAAAAGTCTGTATGGTCTGAAGCAAGTTCCAAGGCAGTGGTACAAGAAGTTTGAGTCAGTTATGGCCCGTTAAGGATACCAGCGGATTACTCGTAATCACTGCGTATTTGAATAGAGGTTTTCTGATGATGATTTTGTCATCCTTCTCCTATACGTGGATGACATATTGACTGTTGGATGCAACGGTGCTCGGATAAAGGAGTTGAAAGAGCAACTTGGGCGGCCATTTGCTATGAGGACCTTGGATCGCGAAAGCAAATTCTAGGAATCAGAATTATACGCGATCGAAAGGCAAGAAAAATGTGGCTGTCACAAGAAAGCTATACTGAGAAGGTGCTCTAGCGATTCAACATGGACAAGTCGAAGCCTGTGAGCACACCATTGGCGAACCACCATAAGTTAAACACTCGCCAATGTCCATCCTCAGATTACGAGAAGAAATATATGAGAGGTGTGCCATACTCCTCAGCTATGGGAAGCTTGATGTATACGTCAGTGTGCACTAGACTGGATATAGCTCATGCTGTTGGGATAGTTAGCCAGTTTCTGTCCAATCTAGGGAAGGAGTACTAATCTGTAGTGAAGTGGATTCTGAGGTACATCCGAGGAATTTCCAAGAGGTACCTGTGTCTTGGCAATGATAAGCCCCAACTAGTGGGCTATTCGGACGCTGATATGGCCGGCGACATAGACTCGCGCAAGTCTACTTCAGGTTACTTGGTGAAATTTGCGGGGAGTGCAGTCTTTTAGCAGTCCAAGTTGCAGAAATGCGTAGCCCCATCCACTACTGAAGTGGAGTATATCGCAGTGACAGAGGCCTGTAAGGAAATGTTATGGATGAAGGAGTTCGTTCAAGAGTTGGGCATTAAACAGAAGAAATATGTGATATTCTGTGATAGCCAGAGTGCCATTCATCTATACAAGAACTCCTCATTTCATTCTAAATCAAAGCACATTGATGTGCGATATCACTGGGTAAGAGATACACTTGAGGATGGTCTGCTGTCACTGGACAAGGTCAGCACTGAAGAGAATGGGGCAGACATGATGACCAATATTCTACCGAAAGGGAAGAATGAGGCATGCTGCAGGCTGGCCGGAATGATTGACTTAACTCCCTCATGGTCGTGAGGGGAAGTTTGTTGGGATCACTTCCGTGTGGAAGTCCTTAGTACTCGAATAGAGCACGAATGTGCTGGGAGGAAGAAATTCCAGTCAACTTCGTTGACCGGAGTCAACTATTCCAGTCAACTCTTTCGGTCAATATGTTGATCGTCGTAAGTTGTGAGTCGTTTAAAGGAGCGGGACGGGCTATTTTGACTGGTCAACGGTGTGGTTGACCGGCTAATGTGAAGCGACGGACAACAATGTTGACATACCGTATTTGGGAGATCTGAACGACTGTCATACCCAAAAGGTATACAATTGACCTACCCTTTTTTGGTGGTTGGTAGAAGTCATTATCGGGACTCCAAAGGCTGATCGGTTTGTAGGAGCAGGCATGAGCTGTCTGCTGCAGGATCAGGCGTGCGCATGCAGGTAGACCTTGAAAGTTGAGCATCAACCACCAAGCTATGGTGAGGGGCGTGTGTATATGTATGCACACTTTGCACATAGCGAAGGAGAGAGAAAAAAAGGTGCAATACAAGAACAAGAAGCAGGAGAAGACACTGGCCAAGTTAAGTGAGAGTGTAACAGAGGAGAGAAATAAAAAGAAAGAGAGCTGTGAGAGACACAAGTGTGAGAGCCTAGATTACTTTGCTCTGTTCTTATTTTCACCTCCTGTAATTTTCTCATATTTAGTGATTTTTAGTGGACTTAGTATCCCGTGGTTTTTCCCTTAATTTAAAAGGTTTTTTCACGTAAAATTCTGTGTTTATTTCTCTTCTTCTCTCTCTACTTCACAGTGCTCATTGTGCCTCATTAGTTGGCTGTCCATTTCGGCCAACAGGTGAAAACTGTTCCTGTATTTTGGTAAGTAGGCTGCCCGTTGCCCGCCAACATCCAGCAGATTCTCCGGTGGCATCTGGGTTCTCTCGATTGATGAGGAAGTTAGCATTGAAGTTACATCAATTGAAGACCAACTGAAACATCTGCTCATCTGAAACTATAATGGCCACTGATTGGGTCTCAATAACTATTTACGTAAGTTCTACGTTCCACATCCACGGAGAATTATGGAGGAGGATGGAGGCTCTTGTTAATTCCATTAGTCTCCCTTGGTGTGTCATTGTCCACTAATGACATCTTGACCCCAGGGCAGAAACAGGGCAAGAAACTTGCTAGCATGAACAAGTGCATCCAGTCCTAGAATAGGATGGAGGATTGTGAGCTCATCAATCTAGTGGACCCAAGCTCTCTGTCGTGGAACATGAGGTCTCGCCTGAGGTCTGTCATCAAGAGGCTGGGCAGGGGGCTCTAAGCCAATGAGGATTGAAAATGCAAAATGACTATGCAAATGTGACAAACGTTATTAGAGTTTCATCTGATCACATCCAACTACCTCGAGATTGTAAGGAACGCAAGGCCTTGTCTGTAAGGCCCGAGATTTTTCGATCAAGCAAATCAGAATTAATTGAGGTCAAAGGACACAGAAAAAAATTTAAATTGAAGAGTTTGACATTCGGAAACTTTAAACATTGAAATTAAAATATGTAGACTTGGAGACGTCTACCAGACTAAGGATTTTAGTAAAAATCAAGAATTATTATGCTGATTATGTTATTAACTTGGAAGCTAAATGTTTACCCTGGGATCCAACGGTAACACTAAAAATTTGTTGGGTTTAGTCACTCCCTTGTGGGTAACTCAACAAACGAACGCGTTATCGAAAAATCACACAAGATTTGTGCAAAGTTCGGAGTGCTGCAAACAGGTTGCAGCAATGACCAGAGTGACCATTTGTTGAAGTGGACAAATCTCTAAGTGACCATTTATCGAAGTGAAAAATCTCGGAGTGATCATTTTCCGGAGTAGGCAAATGTCGAAGTAAAAATTTGGAGTAGATTTTCAGAGTGGTAAATGTCAGAGTAGAAATTTGGACTGGATTTTCCCTTGGATGGACAGCAAGTTGTGATGGCCAAAGAGACTAGTAACGGCCGTGGACACCAACTGATGGTCGAGGACATCAACTGATGGCCAAAGAGACTAGTGACGACCGAGGACACTAGGTGATAGTCGAGGACACCGGCTGATAGCTAAAGAGATTAGTGACTATCGAGGACAATAGGTGATAACCGAGGACAGCTTGATTGAAAAGTTGGCAGCTGACTTTGTAGAACAGTTTACTTTTCAGAGTTAACAGGCTTTGTAGAGTAAGTAACTGACTTGTAGAGTATGCGCCTTTTGTGTAGAGCAGGTGGTTGACTTGTAGAGCATGCACCTTCTATGCAGAGCAAGTAGCTGACTTGTAGGGTATGTGCTGTCTATGCAGAGTACGTTGACCTATAGGGCATGCACCGTCTGGAAAAGTGTAGAAACTAGTGAAGGCACAGAAAATGATAATGCTATTGTGACAAATTATTTGTAAGATCAGATCAGGTGAGTAGATGAGATTTGAAGTTGGAGCCATAATAAAATCACACCAGACTCTTCAGAGGTGAGAGTGGCAGGATAGGGGCAATGGAACGGAGAGTGAAACGGAGTAAAGTGCGTAAGGGAGTTCTTGTCGTTCGCTGTTTGCCTCCACACTTATAAAACTAGTGAGCAAAGTGCACTATCAGTGAGAAGAATGAGAGAAAAAAAACTGAAAGATAATAGGGAATGAGAGTTTCCTTACTTTGGAGATTTTTTTTTTTGTTCTATCTTGAGTGGTTGCGAGTATTTTGTTTTAGAGGTTCTTGTAACCGGTTTTACAAAGTGAAAGTTTGTTCGGAATTTGTTCCATGGTTTTTCCTTTGGCTGTAAAGGATTTCCATATTAAAAACGTTATACATTCTTTATTCCTTGTGTCTACTAAATTGGTAGCTGACGGCCGATGGGGGGATTTGGGTTATTTTGCTATGCTAGATTGTGTGTGAATTTGGGTTTCAAACCCCAATAAAATTATCTAATTGACCCGATCAGCTACCGATTCAATTACGGTTAAAAAAAGGACAATTCGGCTACCGAAATTCCAACCGGTTAACAACCGAATCGATTTTGGGATAACAAAAAAATAGCCCGGCTACCGAATTTTTACCCGATTAGTAACCGAAATTAGCTTGATTGATTAAATATAGCACAAATCAAATGAAGTAAAATTCAATATACTTTGGTACCACACACACACACCACAGCATGCTGCATCCTAATTCAACTCAATTTCCCATGTATTTAATAGAAATTCAGCTGCATCGGCAACTCGGCGGCCATAACACCAAAAGAAATCAGAATTTATCCAACACACAAACAGGCCTTATACTTAGCTAATTTCTGAAAATTCCGTAGCTGCACGGGCAGCAGCAGAGCAGCCCAATTTACAACCAAATTTCCAAAAATTCAGCTAACACCCACACAAGGCAACTCGGGCAGCAGCTAATATATATACAGTAGGGTGGGAAGCAACACAAATTTTGATTCTACGCTTCAGCATCTCCACGGCTGCAGCTTCACCCATTACTTAGCCAAATTTGAGGGCAAATAAAGCAGCTCATGGCTGTTTACTTCAGCAGCCACAGCACACACAAAGAAGACTCCACACGGCTGCTGAAGCAAAGCTCTCCACGGCTGCTGAAGCAAAGCTCTCCACACAGCCAGCAGCTCCACGACAGCAGCTCCAAGCTGCAGAAAAATAGCCTCACACTTCAGCATGCATAAGAAGCCTGTGTCACCATTATTTCAGCAACCAATAATAGATATCCACTAGGCAAAATTGTAAGAAACCAAACCAGCAAAATAAGATGAATCAGCATGACACTTGTTGGTTGTAGAAATCAGCTTTGAGTAAGTGCCGGCAAGGCTTAAATAAATCAGCCTCATCCTCTAATTGTATAAGAGACCGTGAGAGAAGAAAGGGAGAAGAGAAGGAAAGGAAACCATGAGAGAAAAGAGGGAAAAACAGAAAGAAAAAGAAGGGAAGCTGGAAAAGAAAACCGAAGGCAGTATGAAGGAAGGAATTCAGCTGAATGTTTTGACAAGTGTATTCAAATTCCTTTCTTCAATTGCTGCTATTTATTATTGAATCCTTAAGTATTATTGTTCTAATAATTAATTTGCCTTATGTTTTTTATCATAATATCAATTTTGCAAAAGTTTATATGGCTGAAATAACTAAACTAGAATCAGCAGCTAAATCAACTATTGTAAATGGGCTGAATCAGCTACCAAATGACCACTAAACAGGCTCCAATTTTGTAACCAACGAGCTAAGTTTCTTAGTGATGCTGTGACCAATCAGCTCATGAAAATAGGTTGAACCGGGCACTGAATCAGGTCTTGCATCAGTAATTGGACTAATTTCAACAGTCATGCTGATATCTGAAATTATAGCCTATGAACTGAGCCCCAAATTGGCTGAACCGGCAGCCATAATGACTTAAGTGCCTTGTGGTGATTTTAAAATGTCGTCCTATAAAAAATTAGCCCTGAATTGTTCATGAACCGGCTACCAAGACAAACAGAAATTGGCTGTATTAGAAAGTACTAATGCAGAATTTTCAATCATAATTTTGACTCGAATCGGCTAAAATATCAGCTTGAACTGGCCATAAATTGGACAAATTCTTGAAAATGAGTCTCTTGGCTGTAACAAGATTCCCCGAACCGGTCAACAACAAGTCTTGAAGTGACCATAAAAGCAATAATACAAAACCGGCCCCTTTGCATCCCTATTGATACCAAATTTGGTAACTTGGAAAAAGTTGACCGAACTAGACCCCAATTGGTTGAACCAACAACTGGCCTAGCCACAGTATTATGTACAGAGGCTAACCTACCCACCAATGAACCAGCTGCCGAAAACCATTTAATTTGATTGCTAAACCAGGCCCCAAAACAGTTGTGAAATTGGCCTCAGCATCCTTACTGATGCTGAATCTAGCAGCATAGGAAAAATGGACTAAACCGACCATGAACTAGTTGAACTAGTAGCCAATCCGGCCAAGTCATCAAGTATTAAGATTGAACAATCAACCTACTAAACAGCTACCAAAAATACCATGAATTAGTTACTGAACTGGGCCCCTAAATAATGTTAGAACTGGCTAACAGCACCCAGTGGATGCTGGAATTATGGTAATTGAACTGGCCTAGGTTTGGCCCCCAAACCAACCAAACCAGCACCCCAATCAACCAAGATATCATGAGAAAATATTAAAGTATCAACCGGTAAAAATATGATTCAAACTGGCCCCTGAACCAAACTCAAATCAGCAAGATGAATTAGCTAACATGTTGAAAATTTTGGCTAACAAGTATATAATGAACCATTGAACCGGTTTACCAAACCGATTCACAATTGATGAGAATTAATAGTAAAAATCAGAATGGAACAACCCTTGAAACGGCCCTTAAATTAGCGACGAACCAATAGCCGAGTCCTTAAATAATTGTGCTAAGAAATCAACCCGAATTGACCCCGAACCGATTACCGAACTGACAACCAAGTCAGCCGAATATACTACATGTTAAATCTGTATTTTTAACATATGTAGGATTTTAAAGTTATGTTACTAAATTAGTCAATACATTGATTTTTGTTACATTTTACAGTTTATTATAGATTACCGCATTCTATAGTCGTTTGTTTCGATATTATGGAAATATTATATGGAAATATTATATTGGTCAATACAGCCGAATGATGATTATTTTTTTTTCAGAACGAAGAAAATTAAGGAAAAAATATTAAGAATAAAATAAAAGTTTTCATAAGAAGTATTCAAGTTTTGAAATATGGGCTAAGAAATTGGATTAATGAATCATTTTTAGTAGGTAATATTCTCTAGTATGTCTTAAGATATTACAATAAAAACTAGAGGATTGCCCCTCGGCCGTGGGAAAACTTTTGGTGGCATAAGTTACACCCCATATATTGAGTTAAAAGTAATACTGCCGACCTTAGGGTGTTGAATGGGAGAGCCTGGCCTTAAATTGTGTGGAAGTATACACAATACTTTTGTCGATTGACCGCTCCGTTAGTTAGTAAGGCCTACTAGCCTAATCCAAAAATACAAATGATTAAAGAACAAATGATAGTTAAAAATTAGAAAAGAAAAAGTTCAAGAAGATGAAAGTTCATACTTGTTTTTAAATGATTTCTATTTCTTTGATTTATATATTTATTTTAAGTATAAATATGTATATCTTTACTTATTTGTACCTTATTGAGTATTTAGCTCACTCTCTTACTATTTTTCTAACCCTTTAAATGATGAGCACGAATTGTACTGGATGAGTAGGAGTAAAGACAAAAGTAATTTAGGCTTATGTATTTATATATTTTGTTGAAATTATAATAGATGTATGAAATATTGTAGTTGATCTTGTAATGAAATGAATGTAACTTTGGTATTATTCATTTTTCACAATTTGTTATTATGGTCATTATTTATCATTCCATGGATTTTCTGGTAATAAATTTTTGTTCCTAGTAAGATCTCTGAAGAGTCTGATACTATATTTTATGCTTATAGTGTTAGAGCCACTTAAGATGTGATAATTATATTGATCTCGTGTATAATTGTTAAATATTATTTCTATAATACGACGTATCATTATGTTTAAGTATTCACGGATATTAAGTAGAATGAAGGTGATCTGTGACGCTGTCAAAAGAATAAACACCCAAAGGGTATCAAGACTATGGCACTCATCTAGCAAGCGTGGAGCAGCACCAGTGGAAATGCTATAGGGAAAATAGACAAGGTGAGGGAAGCACTTAAAATGCAGAATAATGGGACATTTGGCAGCATATGCCTTGAATTGAGGAAGTTCAACAAGAGGATCAAAGGAGAACAGAAGACACTTCTCAGAGTGGATTCCAGGAGCATCTTCTTGACCTACCTGACAGAGAAAAGATTTTTTGGCTCAAGAAATCTATATTGTAAATAGGTGTCAGTTCAAACAGTGGAATCGAGATGAGAAATGATAACAACAATCACATAGAGCAGAGGAAAGGTAAGAATAATACACACAATTTTACGTGAAAATTTCCTTTTGAATAAGAGGGAGAAAAACTATGGGATACTTAATTCATAAAATTTTACTATATAAAATATTGATTATAAAAAAACCCTTGGTTGCAAAAATTCTTAAAGAATAGAGCACAAGAATAAAAGGGCGACCACTTGTTTTTCTTTGCTTCTTCCACACTCTATCTCGAATTGCAACTATGACATATCTAGATGTAGATGGGTCTTCTCAATTGGGCAGCACTTGTTTTACAAGACGGTCGTGTGTACTGTAAAATCTTCCACCTACTCTAAAAAGTCACATTCCTGTCCTAAAATTTACAATTGACATCCTCTGTAAAGTCGACTGCCAACTCTGAAAGTCAATTACCTACTCTACAAAGTCAAATGTCTGCACGAACTTTACAAATGACAAACTTTCCAGATAGTCCAGCTCGACCTTTATATTAGTGTCCTCGGCTGGCCTCTCTAGCCGGCCTCATCCTAGCTTGGCCACACTCGCCTGACTGCTCTTGATCGGTCTCTTCTCAGCCAGTCAGCCTCCTTGGCTGGCTTCTTCTTCCATCCAATCAGCCTTCTACAGGCTGACCTCCTTGTTGTTTGGCTGATCGATCTCCTGATACTCGGTCGACCTTGTATCAGTATGGATTTGATTGGCCTCATCAATTCGGCCTAACGGCACCACTCCGGCAAGTTTACCACTCTGCCCAATTCTTTGTCATCAAGCCATATCACATGCATGGCGAATACAACAATACTTTTCCTTAGTATTGCTCCAATACATAATTGGCTAGACCCGTTGTCCTACCAATCGGATATGAGCCTATACGAGAGTGACCCATAGCCCAATAAACGTTTCTTCATGACCGTGGGGGAATAATATCCGTCATTCTAGCAATATTACGACAAGCTTCAAGCTTCCCCTTTGGCAGTACCTTGGTCATCACATCTGACCCATTCTCCTCAGTTCGGACTTTGTTAAGTGCTAGTAACCCCGAGTCAATGACATCTCTCATCCAATGATATCGAATATTAATATGTTTTGATCTAGAATGGAATTGAAAGTTCTTATAGAGATGTATTGTACTTTGCCTGTCACAAAGTACCAGATACCTCTCCTATTTATAACTAAGTTTTTGGATAAACTTATTCATCCATAGCATCTCCTTGTTGGCCTCTGTTATAGCAATAAAATCTACCTCAGTTGTTGACAGAGTAACACACTTCTATAACTTTGACAGCTAGAAAACAGCTCCTCCTGCAAACTTGATCGGGTATCTCGAAGTGGACTTTCAGGAGTCAATATCACCAGTCGTATCAACATCAGTGTAACGTACCAAAGGAGACTTTTCATTTTCAAAACACAAGCACATCTTGAAGGTTCCCTAGAGATATCTCAAAATTCAGTTCACGACGGACCAATACTCCCTTCCGGGGTTCGATAGCAACCAGCTAATAGCATGAGCTATGTTCAGTCTGATGCAAATCATAGCATACATCAGGCTTCAACGCCCGACGAGTACGGAACGCGTCTCATGCTTGCATTCTCATCATCCGAGGAAGGACATTGTCGGCTGCTCAATCTAAAATAGCTAGCTAGCGGGGTGCTCCCTAGGTTGGACTTCTCCATCTTAAAACGCTAGAGCATTTTCTCAATATAGCTCTCCTAGGATAGCCGCAATTTTCTTACATTGTGGTCGCAAAATATCCTAATCTCTAGAATCTGCTTCGCTGGCCCCATGTCATTTATGGCAAAAGATTGCCCAAGTTGTTGCTTTAGCTATTTAATTCGAGAGCCATTACACCTAACAATCAACATGTCGTCCACATAGAGCAAGAGGATAATGAAATCGTCTTTAGAGAATCTATGCATAAATGGACAGTGATCAGAATTAGTCTTCTGGTAGCCTTGGCCCACCATAACTGACTCAAATTTCTTGTACCACTGGTGCGGAGCCTGTTTCAAGCCGTACATGTTCTTCCTTAAACGACATACCAGTCGTTCCTTCCCTTTAACTCGGAATCCCTCCGATTGCTCCATGTAAACTTCCTCCTCTAGATCACCGTGAAGAAATATCGTCTGCACATCCAACTGTTCCACCTCCAAATCAAGAACAGTGACTAATCCGAGTACCACTTGAATTGAAGACATTTTTACAACCGGGGTAAAGATTTCATCAAAGTTGATACCCTTCCGTTGGTTAAACCCTTTTACAACCAACCTTACATTGTACCTTGGTTGTAGATTATTTTCGTCAACCTTCGGACGGAAGACCCACTTATTCTTTAGGGCTCTATTTCTGTTCGACAACTTAGTCAGTTTAAATGTAATATTTCGAATCCCGATAGGATTATTTTAATGTTAATTATAATTTTGGGTATTTCGGACGAGGTGAAAGTAAATTAAAATATTCTAAAATTTTGAGGAGTGATCGGGCTTTTGGAGCAGCGCCCAAGGTGCGCCTGTGCTATTGTTCGAAATCCGATTTGGAATTTGAAATTAAAGATTATAATAATAATAATAATAATAATAATAATAATAAAATAATAATAATAATAATAATAATATAAAAAAAAGAAAACAAGAGAAAAAAAAGAGGAGAATGGGAGTTGGGGAGAGAGGGAGAAGAGGAGAGAGAGGGGAAAAAAGGGGATCTAGGGTTCGCAGCGAGAAAGAAGGAGGAGGAAGAGGAGAAGGGAGAGGAAGGCGGCGGCGGCGTAGGTGAACGGCCGTCGATGGTGGTTGTGGGTGTGGCCGCATTGTTGCGGCAATTGCGGGTTGAGGCGACTGCGGCGTCGGGTGAGGAAATCGGTGCCGGAAGAGTCGACGGCGGCCGTTCGGGGTGGTAGCGGCAACATTGGTGGTCGCAGTGGTGTGAGGTGGTCGCAACGCTCTTGGGCTGGGCGCGGTGGCGTGCGGTGTGGGTTGTGCAAGGAGAGCTACGGCAAAGTCGCATGAGGAGAGAGGCAGCAGCGGCTTCGGCGTCGGCGTGGCTGGGTGAGGCGGAGGAGGCCGGCGACGGCCACGTGAGGTGGCGCGGTGGCTGATCGACGGCAGAGGACCAGCGGCAGCAGCGGCAACTGCGTGGAGGCGCTGTGTGCAGAGAGGAGAGGGGGCTGTGCGCGCGGGGGGTGCATGGGCAGGAGAGAGAAAGTCTCGATTGGAGTGCTTCGGGACATCCTTTATTCAGATCTGCAGAGTATAATGTTAAGGTAAGTATCCTCTAGCCCTATTCTTGGTCTGATTTAATTTCTGATATATTTTGACTACTGTGGGAGATTTTATTAACATGCATCTATTTTTATATACCCTCAATTTATCAATTGTGTACATGCATGTATATTTTATCGGTTGTGCGGTGATTTTGTACTGATATTTGTGATTTGGAGGGATTTTGGACACCCGGACGATATATATATATATGTTTGTGTATCCGTATATTGTGGAACTATGAACCAGGCCTTGCACTAACCATGCATGCTGGTGGGGTTGGGATCACTACGGGACCATGGTGGTTTGAGACCCTAGGGGTCGATTTGTGATCGAGGCATTGGCTATTTATGGCGCCTCTCCCGACGGGAGGCTTAGTCCCGACGGGGACGTATTTGATAGGCTACTTCCGCTGGAAGGAAGGTTGAGACATTTTGTAGCTGACCTGTCCCACTGTGTATTTAATTGAGAACTATCGTAAGGAATTGACGGAAAACTAATATATTCCGACGTCCTAATATATAACTAAAACTTGAGGTTGCACCCAAAGCCGCGGGTGGTAAAACATAGTGAGCAAGTTCCTAATCTATGGGAGACAAAGTACATGGATGGCCTTGAGCTACTGGCCTAAACCGTAGCCAAGCCTTGAGCTGCTGGCTTAAATCGCAACCGATATAGCCGTGGTTACCGGACGAGGGTAATCCTTCCTCAAGTTGGTATCATTGATCTTTGGTTCTCCGATTTCGTGCATGCTTTATATTTCTGCACGTATTTGGGTGTACTGTGATTTGAGTTACGTGGTTTGGCCCACGGATGGGTAATAGGAATGTCTCGTACGTATAAATACGTGATAAACCCGAAACATGTTTTGATTTATGTTTTAGTTCCGGCGGTCTTCTCTCGATTTCTACATTATGAGATTTAGATCCGGACGATGGTTTGTGTCCCACATGAATGTGGTGACGGTTGCGACGTATGTGACCTCGGATCATATGATATGATATCGTCTATGAGATTTTACCGGATCGTGATTTATATGATTTTGTCCCGGAGGAACGATTTAATACGAACGACGATTTAGTACGAGACATCTTCTCGATTTTCAGGGATTTCACGGACATGGTGTTTTGTTTTACGTGATTGCTATGCGATATCCCTGTTCCTGATTTATGAGTATTGTTTTTATACGATAATGCTTGCTGAGCTCTAGGCTCACGTTTTCATGTTTTATCCCTTCAGGCTAGTGGCATGGATACGCTTGCAGGAGCTCGGACGTGATTGGGCTCAGATATTCCTTTTGGCGAATGAAGATGTTATATTTGGTATATTTCTGATTTTGATGATATGTTATGGTTATTATTTATGGCCGGATGATGGCCTTGATCATTGTATGTAGAATATTAAAGTTATAGTATTATGTGGATGAGTTGTTGTAAATTCAGATAGCTCCCTTGCCATCATGGTTAGCAGGTCGTGTATTATGTTTGTCTGGATTCTTATTCGATGAGATCTTGTGCGGGTTTTATTTATATTGGGTCCTGTATGTGTATGATTGTCACACCCGGGTTGGGTTATTATGATTGATGGAAATATTAGATTTGGATTTTATTTTTGACCTGCGAATATTGTGTTCCCGGGTCGTGACAATGGTGGTATGAGAGAAAAGGTCGTAAGGTAAGGTATTTTGGGTCATCTCGGATAAGAAATTGATTGAATATTTGGCGTGATAAGTGTAGCCTTTGGTAAAGAATGGAAGTTTGGGTCGTAGATATTTAAATTCTATTCGAAAAGTCAATTAATTGACTGTGTTGAGACGCACGAGTGATGTAATTGGTAATTTGATTCAGTGGCCAAATAAGAGTTTGGTTACTTTGTGAAGGATAGTTTGTTGTAGACAAGATGGAGAGTCCTTCGAATGATTAAATGTGTGCCGATTTGAAAAATTTTGGGATGCTTAATCTCAATTAAGACTTAAATTGAATTTTAGAAAGTGGAGGAGGTGTTTGAGGTTTTTGACAGTTTAAATGAAGTTTTGTCTATTGCCCATATGTTGGAGAGTGAGGCAAGCCGTGGTGGGCTTTTTAGTGCTGTATTCTACTTTTTGAGATGTTTTTGTGAAGGCAATTTTAGGAGTCAGACTCTATTTGGCATTCGGGATAGTAAGAAAGGTGAATTTATTTGGTGAAGGCACGAAAATAAGTCTGTGGCTTTTGAGATTGTATGTAAATGTTGTATGTTTTCTCAATTTTTAGAGCAAGCTTTGATAAAGTTTACCCCTGATGGGTAAACCTTTGATCTGTTAAGTTTGTAGACTCTGATATCCCATCTGGGTTTGTAGATATCAATGATTGGTTAATCTAATTTTATTTGATGAACCGGACTTTAATGTGATATTGGGGGTGATTTGGTTGGCAAGTCACCACATTAGTGTAAATGATTTCGGTAAGAATATTCTGACTTACAATTTAGGCTGTGAATTTTGAATATGAGGAAGAGCGGATCGAGAGGTGATGAAATCGATATCATTGTGTCTGCAAGTTAATTGATGTAAATGTGTGTCGAGTTTATCTGGCGTATGTAGCCACATCTGGGAGTCGTTATGTGGTCATAAAAAGTTTTCTGGTTGTATGGTAATTTGAGGTTGTTTCTTAGATGAGAAGATTAGCCTGAATTGTCTTTTAGTCGGTAGTTGAGGTTGTTGCTAAGGTTGTGTCAGGAGTGACATCAATTTCGATGACCTTGCATAGAGTCAATGAGGCATTGGTCGAGTGCCTTGCCGCCGGGTGTTAGATGCTTTTGGGATAAGCATGATGAATCTATGAGGTTATTTATGAATTATTGAAATTTAATTCGTTTGGAAAATAAATTATTTGATAAGCGAATGTTAGGAATTGGTAGGTGATTTGTTCGATCAATGGTTAGTACTCGATGTTTTCTAAATCGATCTGTACTTGGAGTATTGTCAATTAAGGATATCAAAAAAATATACCTAAGGTTGCCTTCAATATTAAAGGTGCGGCCGTTGTGAGCTTCGGTGATGTTTTTGGATTAGTGATTTTGTTGGTATCTTTTGTAGGTCTTATGAATCTTATGATCTTTCGGTCGTATTTTGGTCTATTTATGATGGCTTCATTAATGATATTTTGATTTGTTCGAGAAATTTATGTGGGGCATGAGATCTGTCTGAGGACTGTGTCACAGCTGCGAAGGGTAGTTTGTGGTTTGCCCAATTGAGAAAGTGCGAGTTTGGTTGGAAGTAGTGTTGTTTTGGGTATATTGTTTCTTCGATGGCATGCTTGTATATTTGTAGAAGATTGAAGCGGTGGCCGGTTAGGGAAGGAGCATCGTTTGTTGTGAAGTTGTGCGATTTCTTAGATCTAGTTGAATTTATTAAGCGATTTGATGATTCCTTGAGAATTGTAGCGTCCGTGGGACGTTTGGCTTTGAAATGATCGGTGTTTATTGGAATAGTAATTCTAATGAGAGCTTTCTATAAATGAATGGCAGATTACCGATAATGTTAATTTGGTCGATCCCGGATGGATTAAGCTAATATGTGGTAGGTTGTGATGCTCTCGAGGAAGATTTGAGGTTGTGTTCTGATGCGGCATTTTCAGGTAATTGCCTATGGGTTACGACGGTTGAATGTTTTTTATCAAAATTACTCCACTTATGGTTTGGAGTTAACAGTTGAGGTATTTGCTTTGAGGACTTAGAAATGTTCTTTATATGAAGATAATTGTTGTTTAATTTGATTATAAAGGCTTGAGAAAATTATTTTAGAAAAGGAGAATATTATTGACAATGATTTGGGTCGAAAGTTTTCAGATTTGTTATGTATATTTTAATAAGAAAAAGCAGAAGCATGTGGGTCTGTAGCCATCAGTGGTAAGATTTGATTTGGATTCTTAGGTAGAGAATTTGATTTGAAATCCGGTTTGAGGACGTTGATTAGTTGAGGTTTTGTTAAGTCTTGTGATTTTGGAAAGGTGGTGGCTTGATTGGATCGGTCTTGAAATCTCAAGGAGTAGAAAGAGATTTTGTCGACGAAGGAGTAGGTAGGTGGATCCATTCTTTGCCTATGCATATGCTGTTCAGGATCAGAGTTCCATTAAGAGTTTGTGCTGCAATGTCTTCCGTCTTTGTTTTGAGAGAAGTTGTAGAGTTATTGGTGGATAATTCCTGCCAGGATTGGGCTCCAAAGCAAGCTCTTATCCGTGGAATATGCTTTTGTGAAGATCAGAAGTGAAGATCCTTTTGTTCGAGCGGTCATGAAGTTGGACGCAATCAAGTAGAGCCTCGATTGTAGGATGGAAGCTCAGGGAGCAGTTGAGGTTGTCAGCAATTAGTGTAGAGCTGAAGTGATCTAAGCTTGTTAAGAACTTTGAAGACTCTTCACCGATGGAGTGGCGAGTTGATCATGTGTCTCGTGCCTAAAGGTAGAAGCCAAGAGGAATAAGCCTTCGAGATTTTGTTTTGGTTTGCGTTGGATAGTGAGAAATTTGATGGCATCTTGGATGATGATAGATAAGCTGATGAAGTCGGCTCTTTGCTTGCTTATCAGAAAGTCATTATTGAGTTTGGTCGTCGACACATTATCGAGATGAGGAAATTGCACGATATTCTAATTTTGAAGGCCTTGATTGCGATTGGAAGCAGATGATTGATCAGAGTTGCGCAGTGAAAGCGTGTAGATTCATAGCTATCGGTTACAAGAATTGATTCGAGAATTCAAGCATGAGATCAGATTTGTAGCCTGAGTGGATGTTCGAGAAGAGTGGTCAGATATTTCTGAAAGCGTCATGAAGAGAAGAATTTCAAGTTTCAAGGGCAAATGATGGATTGAGGTTGAGGTTCGATAGAACTTTTGTGGTTTTGCAATGAATTGGAGAAGTGGCTAGCAAATTGGCATTATCCCGAGTTTGGCAGATCATGATGATGTGTTTTATGTATATATGTTGAGAGTAATATGGGTTGATTATTGGCATGTGATCAAGTTTGAATTGTTGCTGATTTTGAGAAGTTATTTTATGTTGAGATTTTGATTCCGATATTGGGATAGAAAGATCAGGTGCTGATGATCAGATTTTTGGAGAAATCTTTTGATCAAGGTTTAATTCGAAAGAATTGTTCTTATTTGTTTAATGATTGATGTGCGTAAATTTTGAGGACGAAATTTTTATAAGGAGGGGAGAGTGCAATATTTCGAATCCCGATTGGATTATTTTAATGTTAATTATGATTTTTGGTATTTCGGACGTGGTGAAAGAAAATTAAAATATTCTAAAATTTTTAGGAGTGATCGGGATTTTGGAGCAACGCTCGAGGCGCGCCTGTGCTGTTGTTCGAAATCCTATTTGGAATTTGAAATTAAAGATTATATATATATATATATAATAATAATAATAATAATAATAATAATAATAATAATAATAATAATAATAATAATAATAATAATAATAAGATAAAAAAAAGAAAACAAGAGAAAAAAAAAGAGGAGAATGAGAATCGGGGAGAGAGGGAGAAGAGGAGAGAGAGGGGGAAAAAGGGGATCTAGGGTTCGCAGCGAGGAAGAAGGAGGAGGAGGAAGAGGAGAAGGGAGAGGAAGGCGGCAGCGTCGTAGGTGAACGGCGGTCGATGGTGGTTGTGGGTGTGGCCGCGATTGTTGCGACAGTTGCGGGTTGAGGCGGCAGCGGCGCTGGGTGAGGAAATCGGTGCCGGAAGAGTCGACGGCGGCCGTTTGGGGTGGTAGCGGCGACATTGGTGGTCGCAGCGGTGTGCGGTGGTTGCAGCGCTCGTGGGTTGGGCACGGTGGCATGCGGTGTGGGTTGTGCAAGGAGAACGACGGCAAAGTCGCGCGAGGAGAGAGACGGCAGCAGCTTCGTCATCGGCGCGGCTGGGTGAGGTGGAGGAGGTCGGCGACGGCCACGTGAGGTGGCACGGTGGTGGATTGGCGGCAGAGGACCGGCGGCAGCAGCGGCAACGGCGTGGAGGCACTGTGCGCAGAGAGGAGAGGGTGCTGTGCGCGCGGGGTGCATGGGCAGGAGAGAGAAAGGCTAGATTAGAGTGCTTCGGGACATCCTTTCTTGATCTGCAGAGTATACTGTGTTAAGGCAAGTATCCTCTAGCCCTATTCTTGGTCTGATTTAATTTCTGACGTATTTTGACTATAGTGGGAGATTTTATTAACATGCATATATTTTTATATACCCTCAATTTATCAATTGTGTACATGCATTATATTTTATAGGTTGTGCGGTGGTTTTGTACTGGTATTTGTGATTTGGAGGGATTTTGGACACCCGGACGATATATATATATATGTTTGTGTATCCGTATATTGTGGAACCATGAACCAGGCCTTGCACTAACCATGCATGCTGCCGGGGTTGGGATCACTACGGGATCATGGTGGTCTGAGACCCTAGAGGTCGATTTGTGATCCGAGGCATTGGCTATTTGTGGCGCCGCTCCCGACGGGTTGGCTTAGTCCCGACGGGAACGTATTTGATAGGCTACTTCCGCCGAAAGGAAGGTTGAGACATTTTGTAGTTGACCTACCCCACTGTGTATTAAATTGAAAAGTAAGGTAAGGAATTGACGAAAAACTAATATATTCAGGCGTCGTAATATATAACTAAAACTTGAGGTTGCACTCAAAGCCGCGGGTGGTAAAACATAGTGAGCAAGTTCCTAATCTATGGGAGACAAAGTACATGGATGGCCTTGAGCTACTGGCCTAAACCATAGCCGAGCCTTGAGCTGCTGGCTTAAATCGCAGCCGATATAGCCGTGGTTACCGGACGAGAGTAATCCTTCCTCAAGTTTGTATCATTGATCTTTGGTTCTCCGATTTCGTGCATGCTTTGTATTTCTGCACGTATTTGGGTGTACTGTGATTTGAGTTACGTGGTTTGGCCCACGGATGGGTAATAGGAATGTCTCGTACGTATAAATACGTGATAAACCCGGAACATGTTTTGATTTATGTTTTAGTTCCGGCGGTCTTCTCTCGATTTCTACATTATGAGATTTAGATCTGGACGATGGTTTGTGTCCCACATGGATGTGGTGACGGTTGCGACGTATGTGATCTCGGATCATATGATATGATATCGTCTATGAGATTTTACCGGATCGTGATTTATATGATTTTGTCTCGCAGGGACGAGTTAATACGGACGACGGTTTAGTACGAGACATCTCCTCGATTTTCAGGGATTTCACGGACATGGTGTTTTGTTTTACGTGATTGCTATTCGATATCCCTGTTCCGGATTTATGAGTATTATTTTTATACGATAATGCTTGCTGAGCTCCAGGCTCACGTTTTCATATTTTATCCCTTCAGGCTAGTGGCATGGATATGCTTGCAGGAGCTCGGATGTGATCGGGCTCGGATATTCCTTTTGACGAGTGGAGATATTATATTTGGTATATTTCTTATCTCGAGGATATATTATGGTTATTATTTATGGCCGGATGATGGCCTTGATCATTGTATGTAGAATATTGAAGTTATAGTATTATGTGGATGAGTTGTTATAAATTTGGATACCTCCCTTGCGATCATGGTTAGCAGGTCGTGTATTATGTTTGTCCGAATTCTTATCCGATAAGATCTTGTGTGGGTTTTATTTATATTGGGTCCTACATGTGTATGATTGTCATACCAGGGTTGGGTTATTATGGTTGATGGAAATATTAGATTTGGATTTTATTTTTGACCTGCGATATTGTGTTCCCAGGTCATGACATTAAATGTATGGTTCTTATGCAGCAAACGTATCTCATCATGCATGGCCTCCATCCATTCTTCATTGTACTCGTCTTCCATAGCTTCTCCAAAATGTTCCGGTTCCCCTCCATTAGTGAGCAATATGTACTCACTGGCCAATATGTTTGTTGGTCTCTTGAAGATCGTCGTACAGGAATGATCTCGACCGGCTCAAAAATGTTATGAGGAGTGTCGTCATCCTCATCCTTGTCAGGTTTCGGTATCTCTTCATCGCCTTCCTCGGCCCTACCTTGGCCATCAACCTTCTGATAAAGAGGTGCTGGTCGGACGGTTTCAATACTTGACTTCTCAGTATGACGGTTGTGAGACACAACCTTCTCCTTGCTAATGTCTTCAATAGTTTCACCCTCAACAAACATCACATCCTTTGATCTGACAAACTTCTTCTCAATTAGGTCATAGAGTCTATATCCTAGTTCGTCTTCCCCTAGCACGGAAGATACCAGTGCATCATCTTCGATTCTAGTTTTGTCCTCTCATGTTTTGGGTATGTACAAAAGCCTTGCACCCAAATACCATCAGATGGTCATAGGATGATTCCTTTCCATATCACATCTTCTCTGGAACTTTCCCATTCAATAGGCTGCTTGGCGATCTATTGATAACATAGGTAGCGGTTCTCAAGGCTTCCGCCTAAAATGATTCGGGGAGCTTTACTTCTAAGAGTAGGCATCTGTTTCTCTCCATCAGCGTACGATTCATACGCTCGGCCACCCCATTTAGCTGCGGCGTCTTCGACGGTGTCTTCTGATGTAGAATACTATACGACCGGCAATAAGCATCAAATGCTCTGACGTATTTGCCGCCATTGTCACTTCAGATGCACTTTAAATTCCTTCCTATTTGTCGTTCAATTAGAGCATGAAAATGCTCAAAGACTCTAAGAATTTGGTCCTTCATCTTAAGCAGGTAAACCCACAACTTTCTCGAGTAATCATCAATGAACGAGACAAAATATTATACTCCTCTGAATGACTTCTCCTTGAATGGCCTACATACATCGGAGTGAACCAAATCAAACGGTTTGACCTTCTTGGTGGACGAGTCTCTATGGAACGAGACTCGCCGTTGTTTCCCTGCCATGTAATGTGGACAAGTCCTCAAGCCGGTCTCCTTTACACCTTAAATAAGGCAATTCTTGGTCAGATTATTCAACTCCTTTTCACTCATGTCACCTAACCAACGGTGCTACAAATTTGAAGACTTCTCACTACTTGCAACGTTCACCTCTTCGGCTGTAGTGGAGACCTGTAACACATATAGGCCGGACATCTTCATTCTGTGGGTTTCTATTAGAGATCCTCTACTAAGTTTATATGCCCATTCACTAAAGATATTGTAGAATCCTTCATCATCAAGTTTGCCTGTCGAGATTATATTCATTCAAATATCTAAGACGTGCCAAATGTCCCTCAATAATAGTTGGGTCCCATTGTTGGTGACAAGGGACACATCACTACAGCCAATGACCATGGACGTTTCTTTGTTTCCCATCTTTAATACTCCAAAATCTCGTGGAGTATAAGATGTAAAAGTCCTCCTCTGAGAGGTGTCACATTCACTACGTCATCCATCTCACATGAAAATATGAGATTGCCTTCAGTGACAACTGAAATCGAGGCCTTCTACTCACCTCGTCCCTTCTTGGCTCCAGTCTCCTTCTCTATGTTTTTATGCTTTTATTTGTAATAGTGCCTCTTAATGTGACCTTTTTTTTTTCATAATAATGGCACTCGAGATTTTGATATCTCAATCGAGACTTACTACGGTCATTCTCTCCAGGCTTAAGATCATGCCCCTTACTCCTTCCCCGTGACTCAATCGCTAGCACTTCGGAGTGTTGAGAGGTGGGGGTCCCTTGCAATCGACGTCTCATCTCCTCATTTAGCATAACTCCTTTTGCCATCTCAAGTGCCACCATACCGTTTGGCACAGTATTGGCGATAGTAATTTTTATCACCTCCCATGAATCTGGCAGAATTGTTAGGAGCCACAGGCCTAACATCTCGTCTTCAAATTTAATACCCATGTCGTTCAACCGGTGCACACATCCTTGTAACTTTTTCAAGTGGTCGGCAATGGACAAGCTGTCTTTATATCTCACCTGCATTAATTTCATCAAGTGTAATAACTTGTTACCGGCCTTGGAAGCATAGAGCGTTTCTAGCTTTCCTGCACCATCTTGGCATTTGTCTCACTCTGAATGTGATTACACGCATTATCATCCACAAACTATTAAATATAGCCGCAGACCTGCTTGTACTCAAAATGCCATTCCTCCTCTATCTTCGCCTCAGGTTTTTGAGTAGTGAACATCGGAAGGTGCATCATCTTAAAAAACAGTAGATCTGACATCTTAATCTGCTAAATTTCATAGTTCGAGCCGTTCAAGCAAATCATTTTGTTGCCTACCTCCATCGATTCCAACGCAATTTAACAGCCAGCACCAACAATCTGTCTCTGATACCACTTGCTGTAAATGGGCACCAGTTTGAACAGTGGAATCGAGAGGAGAAACGATAATAACAATCACACAAAGCAGAGGAAAGGGAAGAACAATATACAAAATCTTATATGGAAGCCCTCTTTTGAATAAGAGGGAGAAAAACTACAAGACACGTAATCTATAAAATTTAACTATAAAAAATTTTGGTTACAAAAAGGCTCTTGTAACAAAAACCCTCAAAGAACGAAGCACAAGAGTAAAATAGTGACTATTTATTTTTCTCTACTTATTCCACACTCTATCTCAAATCGTAGTTATGACATATATAGGTGTAGATGGGTCTTCTTCATCGGGCGGCACCTACTGTACAAGATGGTTACGTACACTATGAAGCTTGCCACCTACTCTGTAAAGTTGCCTTTCGGTCCTAAAATTTACAATTGACCTGCTCTACAAAGTCTACTATCAACTTTGAAAGTCAATTACATACTCAGCAAAGTCAGCTATCTGTACAAACTTTGCAGATGATCAGCTTTCCAGACAGGCCACCCTCAGCCTTTATATCAGTACCCTCAGCAGGCCTCTCCAGCTAACCTCATCACAGCTTGACCACACTAGTCTAGTTGCTTTTGGCTGGTCTCTTCTTAGCCAATCGGTCTCCCTGGCCAGTTTCTTCTTCCATCCGATCGACCGCCTGCAGGCCGACCTCTTTGCTATTTGGTCCACCAATTTCCTACTGTTCGGCTAGCTGGTCTCCTGCTACTCGACCGACTTTGTATCAGTATGGATTTGATTGGCCTCATTACTTCAACCTGTCGACACCACTCCGACAAGTTCACTATTTTGGCCAATTCTTTGTCATTAGGCCATATCATGTGCACGGCGAACACAACAATACATTCTCTTAAAATTGCTCCCATACATATTTAGTCAGGCCATACCCGTTATCTTGCCAATCGAATATAAGCTCACACAGAAGTGACCATATCCCAACAATTCACAACTGACTAGCTCACGAATGGAGGGAGATGTGCTAGATACTTTTTCTCCACCACAGTCTACGGCAAAAGGAAGAATAAGATCACTTCCCTCAATTGTGATGATGGGGCCTGGTGCAACGACTCACTAAGCTTAGAGAGTATGCCTTGAAGTACTACAAGGAGATCTTTAGGGACATCAAGCTAAACCTATGTGGTGATATCCCTTCAAACTTGCTGAACTTTGAGGAAGAGGTGGCTCAACATGGGTTTGCCCCCTCTGAAGAGAAGTGAAGAAATAACTGTATTGGACAATACATAATCTGTTTATTTTATAAATATTGTATTAGGATAGTTGTATTTTAGGGTAGTTATTTTTTTTGTTAAGATTTTCCTTTTCATGTATATTGTTAGGATTTTTTTCCTTGCAGGTAATATTTCTTTGTATATTAGTGAGGATATTTTTGTTAAGCAAATTATTAGGAGATTTAGGAGATTTTGCTTTGTATTATATATATTGATCCTCAGGCAGCGTCCCATGACATGTAAAAAAATCAAAAGCATTAATGAGATTGATTTGCTTTGCTGTTCTCCAGCTTCTGCAATTGATTCCTGTCTTTCCTCCATCGTCCTCTTCTTTCTTTATCTCCATTCTTCGCTCTATTTTTTTCTTTTCTTACATGGTATCAGAGATATGAAGCAACACTATAATACTTCTAAAAACACGTCAAACACAGACAACCCAAATCCCGATTTCATACAAAATCTCTTACGATTTCAAAATCTTTCAGATCCTACAAACCCTTTTTAACTGGAGGTCGGTGATAGTCTGGCCGTCACCTTGGTCGCCGATTTTCTCACGGTTGAAAATTATTCCATTTGGTCTAGAACTATGCGTCGAGCTTTGAGGGCGAAAAACAAACTCCAATTCATTGAGGGTACTGTTCCTAAACTCATTGACTCCAGCAATCCTCTTTTAGAAGCCTGGGGACGATGCAATGACATGGTGGTTTCCTGGATTCAGAACTCCATCAGCCCATCCATCAAATCTAGTGTTGTTTTTGTTGATGATACTTTCAAAATATGGAAGGAATTGCGTGACCATTTTACTCAACAAAATGGGCCATGTATTTTTCAGCTGAAGAAATCCTTGGCGGGTCTCTCGCAAGAATAAAAATCGGTAAGTTCGTATTATGGCAAAATGAAAATGATCTAGGATGAACTCCTTATATATGACCCTCTCCTAAATTGTGACTATGGTAAAATAAAAGTGCTCTCGAGCGATATCAGAGGGATTGTGTTATATAATTTTTAATGGGTTTGAATGACTCATATACTAATGTTCGAGACTAGATTATATTGATGGACCCTCTTCCATCTATTAACAAAGTCTTTTCTATTATCCAATAATAAGAAAGACAACATCAAATGTTGTCCATTGTGCACCCTTCAAAAATGGTGGCTTTAACTACGAAACGAATTATTAGAAACTCTAAAACTACTGTGAAAAACACTCATATGCCAAAGAAAGATAGACCCTTTTATGTTCATTATAGTGTCCCAGGACACACTTTACAACAATGTTTTAAAGTTGGGAATGTTGAGATGCCTATATGTGTTTATTATAATAAACATGGACATGTTATTAATAAGTGTTATCAGCTTTACGATTTTTCTTCTAATCACAAGCTGTATGGTAAGTCTGGGACTAGAGCTTCTTTTGCTAACCATACGAGTTTCGCCACCATTTCTGACCAAGAGGCTAATGAGGATGATAAAGTTGCATTGACTAAAGTACAGTTCAAGTAGCTCATGAATTTGATTTAATCCAAAGACTTTGTTGCACCTTCTCAAATGACTAAATAGATTTCATCTACTTTTGATCCCATTTGTGATCAATCAAAAACAGCTAACATGACTGGTACTAAGTTCTGCTCCTCTTCTTCCTCTTATAATAGAAAGAATATATGGATTCTTGATACCAGGGCCACAGATCATATGATCTGTGACCCATCCTTATATCTTCATAAGAAGATACAAATTTCTTGTTTTGTTAAACTTCCTGATGGAAGTAAAGTTCCCATTTCCCATATTAGGGTCATTAAACTGACCAATAAGATAATATTGTAAAATATTTTACGTGTTCCCTCTTTTACATTTAATTTGATTTCTGCGAAACAACTCAGTGATACTCTTGGCTGCTGTCTATTTTTTTTCTCTGACATTTACCTGATTCAGGACCTTACCTCCTAGACAACGATTGAAATAGGTGAAGAGTAAAATGGTTTATATCATCTGATGAGTAATGAAGTTCATCTAAACACCTTAGTTGTCCTTCTCTCCAAATTATCCAATCACACTGTAAAGCCCTCTGTTAACTTTGTTTCATCACCGGTAGATCTTAGGCATTACCGATTAGGTCACATTTCACATTTTAGGATAAAATTGATAAATGATTCTATTGTAAAAGGAGCATTGCATTCTATTAATGATAATCCCTGTTCAATTTGTCATATGGTTAAATAACGTCACCTTCCTTTTGCTCCCCGCACCCATAGGTCACACACCTTGTTTGTTCATTGTGACTTATGGGGACCTTTCTCTGAAATATTTTATGATGGTTATAAATATTTCTTGACTATCATTGATGATTTTTCAAGAAGTACCTGAATTTATCTTCTAAAACAAAAATCAGACACTAAATTATGCTTATAAGCTTTTACAACCTCGTTGAAACCTAATTTAATGTTAAAATTAAAGTTATTCGAAGTGATAATGGATCTGAATTTTGTCTTGGAGATTTCTATAGTAAAAGAGGTGTTATCCATCAATGGAGTTGCGTGAAAACACCACAACAAAATGATATTATTGAACGAAAACACCAATATTTATTAAATGTAGCCAAAGTTATTAGATTTCAATAATGACTTCTTTTAAAATTTTAGAATGATTGTATACTTACTGTTGCCTATATTATGAATAGGATTCCCACTCCATTGTTGGAAAATAAGACTCCATATGAAATTCTATTTGGAATCAAACCAAATTACGACAATTTACGAATATTTGGTTGTTTATATTTTGCTCCCACCATCTCTCATAGGCGGAAGAAATTTGATTCCAAAAGTAAAACTTGCATATTTTTAGGCTATCCATTTAGAATTAAAGGTTACAAATTGTTTGATTTATATAGTCATGTTATATTTTATTCCAGGGATATCATTTTTTATGAAAATGTTTTTCCCTTCCAAAATACAATACCGAAACCTGCTCCTAGTGTCCAATCTAATGCATTGCCTCTTGCAGTGACAAATAATGATCATTTTTTCCCGACTCAACAATTACCTTCTATCGATGACTCAATTTTAAATCCTATCACTATTCCTGAACCACATGGAGATCTACCAACTGCTGCACTTTACCATAGTGAAGAGCAATCAGATTTACTCTTAGTCCACGGCCAACTATAGAATAATCAGGAGCCTTTAAGTAGCAACCCACAACCTAGTGTGCCTACTAATCTTACTACAAATATCCAATCGCTAGGGAGAAATAACACTCATGTTCACAGAACCACTAGAATTAGGAAAGCTACTCAATGTTTGAAGGATTTTCATTGTCATTAGGTATCTCAAGCTACACCTGTCCAATCAACTGTTCAGATTTCTCTAGGTAAACCTTGTCCCCTCGAAAATTACATATCATGTCAAAAATTATTTCCTGCCAATAGTTCTTTTTTATCCGCCATCTCATCTCAAACTAAACCACAAACTTATGCTCAGCTATTTGTGATCCTAATTGGCGCAAAGCCATCAAAGATGAGTTGAATGCTTTAGAATTCAATAAAATCTGGATTATTACTAATTTACTTCCAGGAAAGAAAGCTATTGAATGTCAATATGTATTCAAATTGAAACTTAATAGTGATGGGAGTATTGAAAGATATAAATGTCGATTAGTGACTAAAGGATACACACAATAGGAAGGAGTAGATTACCACGAAACCTTTTCTCCCAATGCTAAACTTACCACTATGTGATGCCTCTTAGCTTTAGTTGCCATAAAAGGATGACATTTGTATCATTTTGATATCAATAATACCCTTTTACATGGAGCCCTAAATAAAGAAATTTATATGCAACAACCTCCCAATTATACCAAAGAAAAATCCTATCAGGTATGCAAGTTGTTGAAAAGCATATATGGTATTAAACAAGTTTCTAGACAATGGTATTCAAAATGTCTACTTTTCTCATTGTCTTTGGCTTCGTCCAATCCAATGCCAATTACAGTTTATTCACTAAATAAGACAACAAATCATTTACAGTTCTTCTTGTATATGTTAATGATATCATTATTGTAAGTAATTGCTTTGATTTGATTGCCTCTATCAAATCCTTTCTAAATCAAGCTTTAAAGATTAAAGATCAAATCCTTGGTATAGAAGTCGTATGATCAACAAAAGGTATACACATTTGTCAAAGAAAATACACTCTTGACATTTTAGCGATTCTTGACACCACTGGTACCAAACCCCTTAAATTACCAATGGATCAAGACTTGAGACTGAGTAAGAGAACCGGGATGGTTCTACAAGACCTGAGTATGTATAGAAGACTCATTGGCTGTCTTCTTTATCTAACCATCACAAGACCGGACATAACTTATGCAGTGCAAATTTTAAGCCAATTCTTGAATCTGTCTACCTCAAGTCATATGAATGTTGCGTATCAAATTTTGCGATATCTGAAACTAAATCCAGGACAATGAATATTGTTTTCCTTTACCTCTAACATTCAGCAGAGAGCTTTTTGTGATGCAAATTGGGCTTTATGTCTGGGCACACGAAGATCAATTACCAATTATTGTATTTTTATTGAAAATTCTCTTATTTTATAAAAATGTAAGAAACAGCCAGTGGTTTCTTGCTCCTCAATAGAGGCAGAATATAGATCAATGGTTACAACTTATTGTGAATTATCTTGGTTGCGTGATATTTTGAATAATTTGTAGGTTTCACATCCTAATGCAGTGTATCTATATTGTGACAATCAAGTGACCATTCACAATACAGCAAATCCCGTTTTTCATGAACACACTAAACACATCGAGTTGGATGTCATTTTATTCATGACAAAATTCAAAAGGGAGTATTTGTACACATCATGTCACTACTCATAATCAGCTGCCAGATATATTCCCAAAGATTTCACCATCACATCGTCTAAATTCCCATCTATCCAAGATAGGTATTATTAATATATATGCTCCATCTTGCGGGGAAGTATTGGAGAATACATAATCTGTTTATTTTGCAAATATTGTATTAGGATAGTTGTATTTTAGGGTAGTTGTTTTTTTGGTTGAAATTTTTCTTTTCCTGTATATTGTTAAGATTTTTTCTCTTGCAGGTAATATTTCTTTGTATATTGGTCAGGATATTTTTGTTAAGCAAATTATTAGGAGATTTTGCTTTGTATTATATATATTGGTCCTCAGGTAGCGTCCCATAACATGTAAAAAAAATCAGAAACAATAATGAGATTGATTTGCTTTGCTGTTCTCCAGCTTTTGCAATTGATTCCCGTCTTTTCTCTATCGTCCTCTTCCTTCTTCATCTCCATTCTTCGCTATGTTTTTTTTCTTCTCTCACAAACTGGACTCCCTAAAGCCACTCAAAGCCTCGGGCTCGGATGGTTTTCATGCCTTGTTCTTATAGAAATCTTGGAGCATCGTCAAGGGTGATATGCACAAACTTGTTCTCAAGGCTTTTCAAAGTGTACTCCTTTTTAAGAGCATCAATCACAATCTCACGGTACTTATTCCCAAAATTAACTCCCTTGAAACACTCGATCATTTTAGACTCTTTTCTCTTTGCAACGTTTCTTATAAAATCATCACCAAAGTAATTGGGCAAAGGCTGAGACCGTTCCTCAACACAATCGTTAGCCCCAGTCAAGTAAGCTCTCTTCCCGGGAGAGCCACCCACAACAACATCGTCATCACCTTGAAGGTTATCCATACTCTTACCAAGGCCAAAGGTAGAAATGCTGGTTTTGCTATAAAGATGGATCTATTGACAGCTAATGATAGAATCAAATGGAGCTTAATAAAGGAAACAGTGACATCCTTCCAGCTCTCGGACAATCCGATCGATTTGATCATGAGGTGCATCTCCACGACCTCATTCTCTGTCATTAGGAATGGGGAATGTACTTCCACCTAAAAAGCTTCACGAGGCCTGAGATACGGAGACCCTCTTTCCCCCTATCCGTTCATTATTTGAATGAAAGGCTCTCCCAACTAAAAACTAAACCTATTGGTGTAGGGAAGTGGAAGCCGATAAGAGTTGGTAGAGGAGGACCTCACATATCGCATTTGTTCTTCGTAGAAGACTTGCTACTGTTTGCAAAATCCAACAGGGAGCAAGCAGCCGCTGTTTGGGATGTGCTGGGCTCTTGTGCCGCATTAGGACAAAATATCAACCCAGCCAAATCCATGCTCTTCTGTTCTCCTACTGCTGCCCTAACCAAAGTAGCCAAAGAAATATAAGGAAAATGTGGGTCTAAACTGGTCAGTGACATGGGGAAAGGGAAGTTTTTGTTGGCCAGAAGGAGGTCATCAAACAGAATGATAAATAGTGAAAGGAAAGAGGAAGAAGAAGCACACGCCGTTTTACGTGTAAACCCTTATGAACTAAGGGAAAATCACGGGAGCAGAGTCGACAGCAAATCCACTAAGTGAAAAATAGGTTAAAAACCTTCAAGATGGAGTATCCGCTACACACCCGAGAATAACAAAGAAAAAAAATCTCACCGGAGTAAATCGGAAACACTCCACTCTTTTTCTCTCTGTTTTTCTTTCTTCTCCTTCTCACTGGTGGTGCACCCCTCTCTTGTTCCTTCACCCTTGGATTTTTCCTCCTGCACTTTACCGTGCTCGGATGCTTTCTTTCATTCTCACACCCACCACTGCATGCCCAGCATGCGTATATATATGGTGATCTGCTTGAAAGACTTCAACCAATAGGCAGGTTGAGTGTGGTCAAATGCCTGCCACCTGCTTTGCAACCTGCCAACAGCTTTATCCACCAACTCTGCAACCTGCCGCTTGCACAGACGCCACTTGCACAGACGCCGCATGCGCAGTAGGTCTGCAACCTGCTCTGCTGTCCAGTAACTTGTTGCCAGCTGTTCACGACGTCCTCAGTCGTTGCTGCAGTCAAATCCCTTGGCCGTCTGTGCCCATTGGTTATCACAAGAGTCTTCCGGTGTTCCTTGGTTGATTCCATACCAATAAAACCAACTGGTAAAGTCTTCCTTCCCATCGGGTCAACATGTTGACCGACAACCCAAATGTGCTCCAGTATTTTCTACTCTAAAAAATACTATCAGGAAATCCTCTCTCGATTTCCTTTCCAGCCTTAGCAAGTCATCCTCCTGTTGACCGTCCTGCACAGCCATCCGGTCAACTTCCTCGTTGACCGTCTCCTGCTGCCATCCGGTCAACTTCCCCGTTGACCATCTCCAGTTGCCCGTCCACCGTCCAGCAGTGCTCCTGTAGATCTCAGACGGTCAACCTCCTGTTGACCGGATTCAACTGGTTGTCCGCCGGTCAAACCTCGATGACAAAATAGTTTGTTGAATTACCCACAAGGGAGTGACCATTTTCTAACAAACTTCCCCTCACGACCTTGTAGGGGATACCTTCGCCTGTACCCGGTGACCGTCATCGCCTGCCTTCCGGCAGCTTCCCCTCAATTGGGATCCCGGCGTCAGCCTCTGCAAGCCTGAATGACACCTTCCTCCGCCCCACTGAGCTTGGAGCAATCCCACTCCCTTTCAGCTCTTTCACCGCGGACTTGTCATTCTCTCTTGCACTCTACCTTGGCCATCCTCTCTTGCTACCTTGACCAATGCCCCATTTGGTCACCTTGGCATTTCCTTTGGCAGTGCAGGCCTTTATCAAATACCGCCCTGACGTCCTGCTTCCCCTTGCCATCACTGAGGCGCCTTTGGTGAGCTTCCACTGGCCGTCGCCAAATGCTATCCTGAAGCCTTTCTCATCAAGCTTTCTGGTTGAAATTACATTTAACCTCAAGTCCGGGGCATGTCGCACGCCCTCCAGCACGAGCGTATTTCCGTTGCTTGTCCTCAAGCAAACATCCCCGTTGCCAACAACCCTAGACGAGCCATAGTTACCCATCTTCAACACCCCGCGGCCAACGGGCGTGTAACTCGTGAAGTGGGACTTCCTCGGTGTCGCATGGTGTGAGGCCCCACTGTCCATCACCCAACTCGTCTCTTGGCATGTCCGGCTCCGTGCCTCCCCTGCGTGGACCACCAAGAGGTCTCCATAGAAAGCAAAGGTCTCCGAATCATCAGCCTGATTCCTTTTCTCTTGACAATCGCTTCTGCCCTCCTTATCCTGCCTCCTCCATGGACAGTCCTTCTTTATGTGGCCTTTCTTTCCATATAAGAAGCAACTCCTTCCTTTAAGCTTGCTCCGGCTGTTGCACCTCTCCGTCCTACCACCTGGTCCTCGGTCGGATCTCCCTTGTCCCCGACTGCTGGTTGCCACCAGAACACTTTCTCGAGAGCTTGAGGCCTCACCGCTTTCCCTTTGCCTTGACTCGTTCATAAGCAGGGAAGCTATGACCTCATCCAACTTCAGCGTGTCCTTCCCGAACAGTAACGTCGTGACAATATGATCATAGGAGGCCGGCAAGGATGCCAACAACACCAACGCTTTGTCCTCCTCCTTGATCTTCTCATCAAGGACCGACATCTCCGTTATCAGCCGGTTGAACTCGTCCAAGTGCTTTTCGAAGCACTCACTTTCCGACAACCGCAGACCATAGAACTGCTTCTTCATATACAGCCTGGTTGTCAAGGACTTGGACTTGTACCGGCTCTCAAGCTTCTCCCAGACCTCGGCCGGGTCTGACAGTCCGAGGACCTCCTGGAGTGTGTTGTCCTCCAAACACAACTTAATGGTGGAGTTGGCAAGATCCCTCTTTTCCTGCCACTGGTCCTCAGATAGTTTCTCTGGCTTCTCCTCCTTTTTTCGAAGAGCTATTACCGTTCCTTTCCGGGTCAAAGTATTCATCACCCTTTCCTGCCAAAGGATGAAATTAATTTGCCCATTGAACTGCTCCACATTGAACGTCCCATTCTTTGCCGACGACACCATCCAACCGACGATTCACGAACCAGTCTCTGATACTACTTGTTGGTCGGAAGGAGGTCGTCAAACAGAATGATAAATAGTGAAAGGAAAGAGGAAGAAGAAGCACACGCCGTTTTACGTGGAAACCCTTATGAACTAGGAAAAACCACGGGAGCAGAGTCAACAGCAAATCCACTATGTGAAAAATAGGTTACAAACCTTCAAGATGGAGTATCCACTGCACACCCGAGAATAACAAAGAAAAAAAATCTCACCAGAGTAAATGGGAAACACTCCACTCTTTTACTCTCTGTTTTTCTTTCTTCTCCTTCTCACTGGTGGTGCACCCCTCTCTTGTTCCTTCACCCTTGGATTTTCCCTCCTTGTACTTTACAATACTCGGATGCTTTCTTTTACTCTCACACCCACCACTGCATGCCCAGCATGCGTATATATATGGTGGTCTGCCTGGAAGACTTCAACCAATAGGCAGGTTGAGTGTGGTCAAATGCCTGCCACCTGCTTTGCAACCTGCCAACAGCTTTATCCACCAACTCTGCAACCTACCACTTGCATAGACGCCGCTTGCACAGACGCCGCATACGCAGTAGGTCTGCCACCTGCTCTGCTGTCAAGTAACTTGTTGCCAGCTGTCCACGATGTCCTCAGTCGTTGCTGCAGTCAAGTCCCTTGGCCGTCTGTGCCCATTGGTTATCACAAGAGTCTTCCGGTGTTCCTTGGTTGATTCCATACCAGTAATACCAACTGGTAAATTCTTCCTTCCCATCGGGTCAACATGTTGACCGACAACTGAAAGGCGCTCCAATATTTTCTACTCCGAAAAATACTATCAGGAAATCCTCTCTCGATTTCCTTTCCAACCTTAGCCGGTCAACTTCCGTTGACCGGATCCGGTTAACCTCTTGTTGACCATCCTGCACAGCCATCCGGTCAACTTCCTCGTTGACCGTCTCCTGCTGCCATCCGGTCAACTTCCCCATTGACTGTCTCTTGCTGCCATCCGGTCAACTTTCCCGTTGACCGTCTACAGTTGCCCATCCGCCGTCCAGCAGTGCTTCTGCAGCTCTCAGACGGTCAACCTCCTGTTGACCGGATTCAGCTCTTTGTTCGCTGGTCCAGCTCCATTGACCGTTTTTGCCTTCCAGCCGGTCAACGTATCCCGATGATAAAATAGTTTGTTGAATCACCCACAAGGGAGTGACCATTTTTCAACAGTTTTTGGGCACCAGAATCACTTTCGGTAACGTGTCCAAGGACCTGCATCAGGAGATCATCGAGAGAGTTAGGGTAAATCTGATAGATTGGGGCTCAAGAATCCTACCATCATAGGGAGAGGACTTCTGGTCCAAAGTGTTGCTCAGACCATCCCTACGTATGCTGTGCAAACACAAGCTATATTTGTAGGGACAAGATCCTGGACAGTATTATTAAAACTTTTCCTCGGGACGAGAGGATGACCCACCTAGTGAAGTGGGACGGCATCCGTCTCCTAAATTTTTTGGGAGGATTCATCTTAAGATGAACACATGATAACAACATCGCACTGTCGGGAAAGTAAGGATGAGAACTTTTGCAAGGATTAGATAAACTTTGGGCCTTGATTTTTTTGAGAGAAGTATTTTTAGAAGAGTCACTGTTGGAAAATAGGTCACTTCCGTATAAATTCATATCCGATTAATAGGTCAATTAGAGGTTTAGCTGAATATTCATATGGGTACAATATTGAGGTAGAGTATTATTGTTTTAATGGGTGCGAAGCGCGTGTGACAAGCGGCCGGAAGGCAACCAGGTGTCGAGACCGAAGGGCGTCCAGCTAGACTCTTTAGCCAAAGGGCATCTAGCTAGACTACTTAGCCAAAGGGCGTCCAGTCGGACTACTTGGTCGAATGACGTCTAGCCGAATTGCCTAACTAAAGGGTGACCAACCCGGTGCCGATGCTGATTGATGGCCGGACTGCTGAGTTCAAGGGGCAATCAGATTATTGAATCCGAGTGGCAATTGGACTGTTGAGTCTGAAGGAGCACCGTACTGCTTATACTGAAAGATGACCAGCTACCAGTTCCAGTGGCTTATAATGAAAAAGTTCATGACACTCCTTTTAGGATTTATAAAATAGAGTGCAATTGAGAGAGAGATATTTACTTATAAAATTAGAGATCAATAAGTGTCACTAATGAGAGAAAATGAAAAAAGGAGAGAAAAGAGAGAATGTGAGTTTTCTTACTCTGAAAATTTCTTCTGTATTCTATCATAAACTCGGACTAAATAGGTCAATTTAAATAATTAATTATATTTTTAAAAATTTAAAATCTCAAATAAATTCAGTAAATCATATTAAGTCTCTAAAATTCAGATGTGATAAACAAAATACACAGAACCACATCGAACAACTGTCCAGACAATCTAAATTCGACATGCTTTACAATTATCGTAAGGAAGGTAATAATTCAACTAAAACCATAATCAGACATAACATAATATCCCAACTATTCTCGAAATATAACCATGGGCATATACTCGGCTAACTCCAAAAATCAATCATATCAATTACCAATTTAAACCATAAAAAAACTAAAACTCATCAAATCAGACGAATAGCTGACAGATTACTCCTCACTCCTACAATGTATTTGAACTTTGTACTATGAAGGGACAAAATATAAAATATAAGCCAAAAACCCAATAAGTATCATATTTAAACAAAACGAGTCCAATAAATTAGACAGATGGTCAAATGGATAAATGTCCAATCAAATAATAGAATAAACTTAAATCACTAATAAAATAAATCCAATAAAAATTTAAGATTTAAAATCTAAAGGTAGTCTCGTACTCAAACCAATTACCAATTACCAAAATCTAAAATAAATATCCAAATCAAAAAATAATTCTCATTGGGACGTGCATATATATATATATATACAAAAGTAATCTCGACCAATTTCAATAAATTGATGTCCAATCTACATTCAAGTCCAAGTCCAATGCCTACTGAACTTGTAATCTTGGACAGAATTCGATAGTTGGATAATCCTACAGTGAGTGCAGAAGCCAAAGTAGTATCGTGATAGGTAGTCTAAATATCAGGATCAAAACATATAGTCAAAATTATTCATACGAGACATAGGAAGGCCCATCTATGGGTAAAATTAGTAATCTAAATCTAAAATCTAAATTCAAATCAAAGTGTAATAAAATCAATACAAAAATATAAATCAGGTATCAAATTTGAGTTCTAATTATTTAAACATTAGTTTAAGAAAGGGTTATACATACTCTCAATAATTTTAGACCATATCAAATGCAAATTAGGCCAGCATATATGGCCATCATTGTACTCTATCTCTTATAGGTAAGGTTGCTCACTATATTTTATTACTCATAACTTTGAGTGTAATTATCAAGCTTGTCAATTATTTTAGGATATCTGAATACATTATATGGTCAAATCAAATCATCTAAATGAAAAGAGTCACTACTCCAAACCTTTCCTACTGGTGAAAAGGAATTTTCAAATGATAAACCTCCCTGTCGGGAGTTGGTCAGAATATCTAATATCTAAATTTAAATGTAGTGATCATAACGCAACACATGCATGTAAAAATGTACGGTCTAATTGAAATTTTATGCACATTTTTATATACACATACTGATATAAATATATACAGTATTCGATAAATTTTTTAAACTTTTAAAAAAATATTAAACGCTCTAAAATCATAAAGCCCGAATCAAAAACCCTCAAATTAGCCAACAAGTCATACATGCATGTTCAGAATAAACAAATTAGGTGTATAGAAATATATACATGTTAGTAAAAATTCTAAACAATATTAAAAATATATCAGTTATTAAATCAGACTAAGAATAGGGGTTTCTTTTCTTCTTCTCTCTCTTTGATTTCCACCGTCTCTATATTCTCATCTTTATTATTATTATTATTATTATTATTATTATTATTATTATTATTATTATTATTATTATTATTATTATTATTATTATTTCCATTTATCTTTTCTATTTTATAATCTAAATTGATACTCAAATGATAGCACGGGTGCACCTTGAGCGTTTACCCAATTGATCTAAATATTTTTTAAAATTTTATAATATTTAATTAACTTTTATTACATTTAAATTACCCAAAATTATAATTAATATTAAAATAATCTAAAAAATATCCAAGATATTACATTCTCCTTTCCTTATAAAAATTTTGTCTTTGAAATTTACACGTCTCAAATATTATCTCAATCCTTAATAGATGGGGATATTCTCCCAAATTTGTTCTCGATATCCCTTAATGATTCCTCAACTCGAAGATTCCTCAAAAGTATAATGGTCGATGGAAACATTTTATTCTTCTACACCAGATCCTTCATATCCCAAAAATCGAAATCACAGCCTCATCCTAAAACACTTCTTGTCAATAAAAAACAACTCTAACCCAGGCACATACGAAAGATCATTCACATAAAACATATCATATTCATCAATTAAATTCAGAGGTAAGGCCAATCTGTAGTCCACCTTTCTGATCTGATGAAAACTTCAAATATCTCAATGAAATTTATTTCAAATTACCATTCAACTCTAAAACTCAAAATTCTTTTCTTCAAGATATCTCTAAAAGCATCTGACCACTCTTCTTGAACCTCTAATCAGTTTACAAATCTAATCTCCTACTTCAAGTCTCAAATCAAATCTTGTGATTCGACAGCCGTATGCCCATACACTTTCGTTGCGCTATTCTAATTGACCATTTGCTTCAGGTCATCATCAGAAGCCTCGAAGTAGGAATACCTTGCAATCTCCTCATCTTAATAATATGCCAACAGCCAATCTCAAGAATGGCATCTTGATAGGCAGGTAATGAGTTGACTTCATCAACTCGTCCATCATCTACCTTAAATCTCGGCAAACAATGAACTATTTTCATCAGCTAAACCATCATCAGTTAACTCATTCTCATACACATGGCTACCAATCCTTTGCTGTTTGAGACAGACCCGAAACAAAATTTCAAAGACTTTTTCTTCTCGGCTTCATCCTTTAGGCATGGATACCTTACCACATGAGTCGTGATCTCACGCTTCATATTCTACCTGTTTGCCTTGACTCGTGATCAAATTGCCATCAAACTTTCTTCACTCCGCTAGGTAGAGAATCTTTGACATTCTCTTTAAACTTTGACTATTCCAGTTCAACCGTAGCTGCTGATTATCTCATTTGCTCCTAACCTTCTTTCCAATTATCTTTTGAGTTTTTAACCAATCAACTTCCGAATTTTTATCCAATTAGCTAAGACTCTAATGAGTGAATTCTCAAAACCACTCCTCTAAAATGTGCAATGAAAAAGCACTTTGTATAGTAGGCTTGAGGTTGCTTGTTTCGATCGCGTCCAGTTTCATGATAACTCGTCTAAAAGGGGCATCTTCTAATCTTCACAAAAGATTCTCCCACATATAGGAGCTTCATTCAAAGTTCAATTTTGGCAGCAAAAGAGGAAATCCCTCTGCCCAGTCTTCCTACTAGTATCCTTGTCATAGCACTCACACACAAAATCCTTCAGACTATGCCACCTCTCAAGTTTTCCCTTGGATTTTTCTTCATGATGCGCCTGACCATGCAGAATCTATTAGGAATATCACTGAATACTATCAATCTTTCTAATCCATTAGGGATCAACAAAATCGATACCAACCACAATCTATCCTTCAATTATTGAAAATTATTCTCATAAGCATCACTTCAATTGAATACGGATCGCTTCTATTCTAAGGACGCAAATAACACTGCAATCCTTGAGAAATATTTAACAAATCTCCTATCAAGACCAACCAGATCCAATAAACTCTACACTCCCATGACTATAATCAGTTGTTTTTAATTTGCCACTTCTTCCATCTTCTTTAAATTCTCAAATATCACTTTAAGAAATATATAACCCAAAATGGCACATTTTCAAACCATAATTTACCCCTTTTAATTTTGACAAATAACTACCTTCTCAGAATTTATAACAGACTCCCCAATCGGGTCTCATACTCCTTAAAAGTTTTCAAATAAATTAGAACATCATTGACAAACCACCACAACTGACCCAAATACTATAAAAAATCCAATCAATAATATCCATAAAAGATGCTAAAATATTCGACAATCTAAAAGCACTATCAAGATTTCTCAATGGTCACACCTTGACCTGAGAATTGTCTTATACACATCTTCCTACTTAATTCTCAACCAATGACACCTCGAATACAACTCAATCTTAGAAAAGCCCTAAATTTTTTGAAATAGATCAAACAAATCCTCAATCTTTGGGAGGTGATACATAATTGATTCCCGAATAATCTAAGTATAAACCCATTAATCCATCTTTCTTTACTAGAGAGTATTGAAGCACCCCACGCCAAGACACTTGGCTGAACAAAACCTTTCTCAAATAGATTTTACAATGGCTGTTTCAAACTCTTCAACTCGAACGGGACCACCCCATACGGAACCTTCAAAGTAGGCATAGATCCAAGCACAATATCGATAGCAAATTTGATCTCCTGATCCGGAGACTATCCAGATAAATCCTTTGAAAAAAATATCTTTAAACTCGCAAATGATCAAAATGTCTTCAATAGTCACAGATTAACCCCTAAATGTGACCACATATACAAGATAAGTTTAGCACGCATCACTCAACAGATAGCTCACATGTAACGCCAAGATTAACCTTGAAACATTCTTACTGATTATTCTTTAGATCTCAGAGGACTCATACACTGGAATATGGAATAGAACGGTCTTACTGAAGTAATCTTCGTTGACAGAGAAATAGACTCTAGTATCATGGGCTGAATCTGTAAATGCTTTGCTGAAACCGTCTGTCTTCAATCTGGACGTCTGAAATTTGGTCATTTGGGATTCGAACAATCCTTTGAAAAATGGCTTATCTGGCTGCAATAGAAGTAGACTCCATTTTGACGAAAGTAAACTTGTCCCACATACTTCTTCTCGCAAAATTTGCAATTTGACCTCTCAAGCTGGAACTTCAACTTCATCTGACTTTCCTTTATGTTATCCTTTAGAGAATATATGAATCCATCATTTGAGTTTTGACTCTAATACTTTGATTTCTTTTAAAAAGATTTCTCTCAGAGCTACTCCTACACGATTAACATGGCATGGTCCAACTTCTCACCATAAGTCCGGAGTCAAAATGGCACTAACTATTTCTAAATTGAATCTTGAAGTCCCCAATTACTATCCTACTTCAACAAATCTTTCAAATTCTTCAACCTCTTCCTAAACATTATCTTAAAAGGTTGAACTTCATACTCTTCAACCATCGATTCTTCATTGATGAAAGATTTGTGAGGATGATTATCCACTCGATTACAGCTATGAGTGGGAATGGACAATCCTTGAATATTCCTCTCTCTCACCGTAGCTTCAAACCTCTATATTATCAGCATTATCATTGCCAACAAAATTAGACATGCACTCCATTGTTTTTTTCTCTTGGTAGGGGTTGCCTACCGAATCTCCACAACTTCTCTTGTGAAGAGAAATGAGTTAACTTGACATAACTTTCTTTATCTTTATATGTGATTTCCAATCTTAACGAGTCTTTATTCCCTCACTCGAACACAACGATCACTTCTTGTTTTATGCGTGTCATCTTTGCACAAAGCTATGTTAATATCTTTTGTATCATTCCAATTTTATCAGATGTCTCCAAAAAGACATTCCAATCGATCTTCTCATTTTCTTGGTCCAAGATAAGGTGCTGGAAGTCCTACTATCGGCTTACCTACAATTACTCGGCCATCATTATCACATATCGACCCACCTGGGATCTCAGAGCACCACAGTCCTATGTAAATACTTTTACTTTTGCCCTTCATCATCTCGACTCCACCGCTTACCTCTCTACTAGCCGAAATATTCTTCTACTTCATGAGATTTTCAAACCAACTGGCTCCATCACCTACCACTCTACTAGCCAAAACCTCCTTTTATCCCGTGAGATTTCGAACCAACTTGCTCTATCACCTACCTCTCTACCGACCAAAACCTCTTTTTGTTCCGTGAGATTTCAGACTGACTTGCTTTATCACCTACCACTCTGCGAGCCAAAACTTCCTTTTGCTTCATGAGATTTCGAACCAGCACTACCTAAGGCTGTTACTTCTCTTTCAAAATCGTAAAACCTAACAAAACATCTACATAACCACAAAAATCAAACAAAATCCTCATTCTGTCGCTATATCAATCCGCTCATTATATTGTTCGTGCGACTCATCATGATCAGAAGATCATCATTCCAATCCAAATCCAAACCTCTACAATTCGACCTTCTAATTCAAACCCAAACCTTCACAGCTCAATTTTCTACTATCTGCTAGAAATAATACTTATCACGCCTAAGTATTCAATCAAATATTCATTCAAAATGACCCAAAATACCTTTTCTTACGTCTTTTCTCTGATACCACTTCTGTTATAAATTTATATTAAGTAGACCAATTTAAATAATTAATTATATTTTTAAAAATTTAAAATCTCAAGTAAATTCAATAAATTATGCTAAGTTTTAGAAATTTGGGTATGATAAACTAAATATATAGAACATCATTGGACAACTGTCTGGATAATTTAAGTATGACATACTCTATAATCATCGTAAGGGAGGTAATAATTTAACCAAAAATATAATTAGATATATTATAATATCCCAACTATTCCTAAAATATTACCATGGGCCTATACTCAGCTACTTCAAAATCTAACCACAGTAAATACCAATTTAAGCCATAAAGAAACAAAAACTTACCAAATTGGTCAGATAGCTAATATATCACGTCATTATTCCTACAATGCATCTAAATTTTTACAGACAAAATTTAAAACACGTATAAAAAACTCAACAGGTATCATATTTAAATAAAACAAGTCCAATAAATTAGAAAGAGTGTCAAATGGATCAATATCTAATCAAATAATAGAATAAATTCATATCGCCGATAAAATAAATATAATAAAAAACCAAGATCTAAAATCTAATGGTGTCTCGTACTCAAACCGAATATCTAAATCCAAAATAAATATCCAAATCAGAAAATAATTCTCATCGGGACGTGGATAGATATATATATATAATGATTTGGACCAATTTTAATAAGCTAATGCCCAATCCACATCCATGTCCAATTGTAAGTCCAATGCTCGATCAGCTTGTAATTTGGAATAGAGTCCGATAACCGAATGCACTAATAGTATACGTAGAAATCGAAATAGTACCATGACAAATAGTCTAAAGGTCTAGATCAAAATATATAGTCAAAAATATTTATATGGGACATGTCAAAACCCATCTGTGGGCAAAATTAATGAATCTCAAATCTAAATCTAAATTCAAATCAAAATCCAATACAAATCAATGTAGAAATACAAATTATGTATCAAATTTGAGTTTCGATTATTTAAAGACTAATTTGATGAAGGTTACACATAGTCCCAATAATTTTAGGCCATATCAAATACAAATTAATCCATCATGCATGACCACCCATGTACTCTATCTTCTATTGATAAGGTTGTTCACTATATTTTACCACCCGTGACTTTGATACAATATTCAAACCTGTCAGATATATTAGGACGTCTGAGTATATTATAAGGTCAAATCAAATCATTCAAATGGGAATGGTCACTATTTCAAATCTTTCCTGTTAGCAAAAAGGGATTTTCAAATAATAAACATCTCTGTCGGGAGTTGGCCAGAATATTCAATATTCAAATTTAAATGTAATGACCACAATCTGACACATACATATAAAAATGCACGACTTAATGTAAGTTTCATGCACATTTTTATATATATATTGATATAAATATATACAACATTTGATAAATTTTTTTAAAAAATATTAAACCCTCTAAAATCATAAAGTCTGAACCAAAAACTCTCAAATTAGCCAATAAGTTATACATGCATGTTCAGAATAAACAAATTATATGTATAAAAATATATAGATATCAGCAAAGATTTTAAAAAATATTCAAAATACACCAGATATTAAATCAGATCAAGATTAGGGATTATAGATACTTGTCTCGACTTTATACTTCGCAAATCTAAAGAAAAGATACTCCGAAATATCCAAATTGGACATTTCTCTCTCCTGTTGGCACGAAGCCCGTGCCATTGCCGTTCTCTCTCCTCTGCGTGGCTACCCTCTTCTCACCACCTCCTCTATCGCCTCGTAAAGCCACTATCAACCTTCCCAGTGTCACCTCCTCACTGCCATGCGTCGCCACCTCCCTCTCTCTCCTCTACGCAGCTTCTCTCTTATGCGAACCTCTATTACGTGCCGCCGCCATTTCTCCCACAACCGTTGCCGACTACTGGTGCACAACCTACCAACGAACCACCTCCTTCTCTCCTCCTTTTTCCTTCTCCTTTCTCTCTCACTCCTTCCTCTACTTCACCAAAATCCTTTCTTTTCTCTCTCCTCTCTTCTCTCTCATCTTTTTCTTTCCTCCTCTCTCTCGAATTTCCACCGCCTCCTGATTCTCCCTATTATTATTATTATTGTTATTATTATTATTATTATTATTATATTTTTTTTTTAATTTCATAATTCAAATCAATACTCGAGTGATAGCACAGGTGCACCTCAAGTGTCAACCTAACTGATCCAAATATCATTTAAATTTTTATAATATTTAATTAATTTTTATACACCTAAATTGCACAAAATCATAATCAATATTAAAATAATTCAAATAAAAATTTGAGATATTATACACTCACTGCTGCTTGGATCTATTTGATATAAGGAGTTGAGTTTTTGTATTTACATTTGTATAATTGATTTTATATAGTAAATATTTATAGACGTACAATCTCATAATTTTTTTCCTTTTATTTAGTAGAGAATTTCACGTGAAATTACTTATATTTTGTCTCTTTATTTTATGATTATCGTTTATTCATTGTGTGTTATTATCGTTGCCGTTTTATCTTTTCCTCTCGATTCATCTATGTCGACGACAGTATACCCAACAAGTGATTTCAGAGAGGGGTTTCTTGTACCAGCTATTGAGTTTTGCTTGAATCAATAGAGGGGGAAAATAAGATGATTTGCTTGAGTGGCACAAACTACGATATTTGACAGAGCAAAAGGAAGGACCTACTGTTTATTAAGACTATGCACCTTCTGGTGTTCACTGCTCAAAAGTTCAAGGTAAAGTCAAAGGAGGAATGGGGCTTTGAGTATAAATAGGTATGTAGCTATATTTGACAGTTTGTGGACGAAATTGTGTATAATCATATCTGAAATGAGACGAACATGAAGACACAATGGGAGAAGTTAGAAACCTTCTATACTTCTAGAACCGGTAACACCAGGCTATTTCACTTGATGAAGCTGATGCAAGTAAAGTACAAGGAGGACACGTCAATTGCTGACCACTTGAATGAGTTTTAAGGATATGTAGATCGGTTGAGTGGCATGGGTATCAAATTTGAAGATGAATTGCTAGGTTTGTGGTTATTTATAACCCTGTCGGACTCTTGGAAGGTAATACGGATCACTATTGTCAATACTGTTCCGAATGGCATGGTGACTTTGGAGATAGTAAAGGAAGCCATGCTGAATGAGGAGATGAGACGTCATATTTATTCTGTAATATTTGAGTTTAAATTTTATTATAATCATGATTACTTAAATTAAAATAATTAAAATTGAGATAAAAAAAGGATAAAATTAAGTTAAATTTAAAATTAAATCAGGTTATATCGAGTTGATGGATACTTGACCGACGCTCGACGTGTGCCCCTGCTTGGGATGGGCAAAGTGATCGCACCTAATGGATGTCAGATTGGAGGTCGAGCATGCTTTCCAATATGTTCGCGCTTGAAACACACTCGAAGAAAGCCCAAGGGCACTTTTTCATGGCATCAATGCTCGACGCGTGCCCGAGTGGCGCTCATGCGTCGCTTAGTTTGGTCGTTGCGTTTGACACGCGCCTAATGCATGCTCTAGTGTCAATTTAGTATAAATAGAGGATTTTGTTAAAATTCAATTATTTTCTACAGAATTTTGAGAGATGAGAGAGAAAGAGAAAGAGGAAGCTAAAAAAACTCAAATCAAGTAATCCAAATAAGATTTTTGATAATTTAGAGTTAAGACAATTATATTCCAATTTTTTTTTCCTTTGTTGTTGATCTTTTTTAATTCTTTGAGTATTTGTTGTTTTAAATATTCATAAATGATATAATTTCATAGTTAAGATATTTATATTTAATATACATGTGAAATTCTTCTCATTTTGTTGCAAAAATAAATAAAAATTTAAGTCCAAGTATATGTACACTATTTATTTCAGCTTGTTTCTACAATATTTCTTCATGAACAAGCTGAATTTATGAATAATATTCTTTCATATTTGATTTTCATTTATATGTTTTGGCATATTTAAATTTGTTAAAAATATGCTTTGTAAGTTCTAAAAACTTAATTAAAATTTCCTATATGTTTACTAATAGAAATAAAATTGTTGAAATAATTTTAAGTTGCTGAGTTTTTACAATAATTTTGTAATAAACTATACAGTCTGCTGTAAATTTTCAAAAAGTAGCTTTTATAAACTTTATAAACTTATATGTTTAAGTTCTTGCACCTCTTTACACTATACATATTAAGATTTGACAGAATCTTAACGAAAAACTCTACAATAAGTTAAGAATTAAGAATATTTTATCCAAATTGAGAAAATATAGAAATTATGAAAAAATTGCGTAGAGCTTTTATAAGTATACGTATCTAACCATAGTAATAGTTTAGCGGATAGTATATTATGGCATGCCTTAATATACTATAATTGTAATCGAGATTTGAATATATTATCCGCGAATAAAAATAGTATTCGTCCCATCTATAGAATTATATATATGATGGCCTACTTGGGGGTCTTAAATAGTAGCGTACAACATTTGGTTGTGTAGAAACAAATAATTCGGATTTTGATTATATGCTCATTTAGTCGATGAGGCCCTCTTGGCTCTTGGTCCCTAAAAAAATAAATTTGTATGGCACATTTTGACCAAGTATTGAAAAGATAAAATCTAAAATCTATATATAATTATTATGAAAATCCACGTCATTATATTTGAATTTGATTTACAATTCTTTCGATATATTTTTTATACAATTATATGTTCAATTATAAAATTATATACTTTATTAAGTTTTTGACTCGCTCTTACTTGCCATTTTTCATTAACCAATTCATATGAGAGGATTAGATATTTGCAGAATGATTTGGATTGATAGAAGAGCATATCAGAGTCATTATAATTAGAATTTTGTAAAATTTCTAATGTTATATTTAGATTTTGGACTGTAGTTTAATGTTAATGTTATTTGAACAATAGCTGTGTATAAGAGTTGTCATGAAATCATGAATGTAGTCTATAATATTTATGGTTTTTAAATTATGGATGTTGGTTGTCCATCGATAGACAGTAGTGGATTTTTGTTTCAATTAAATTGTATTCTCTAATTTTATTTAGTTTAGATATAGCTCATTATGTATAATTCGATGTCATGATTTAATTGGTGTCAGAGCCACATGATGATGTGATATTTCAAATCATGTGTTCAGTCATACTATTTTATTTGGTTAATCGAGGTATCGATGTGAATTTCACATCCACGATTAATTATATCGATAATTAAATAATAATTAATATTGGATAATTATTATTAGAATTTGAATTTGGGACATGACATATCTGTTAAATATAGTATACAAAATAATAGGATATCAAATTATTGGAATGTCATTAAAACTTTCGCGCCATATCAACTACCTTGAGTGCCCTATATGAGGTTATAGATCACTAATTGGACCTAAAAAGCCCAACTAGTGGCACTAGTCCGAAATCCCAGAATAAAGGCCAAGAAAAAGTAAGGGTTGCAGCTTGCTCATGAATTCACTAATTAAGAATTTCCTCTTTTTGAAACAAACTATTTCTTACTATCTAATTAAAGTCCGCTATTCCTATTAAAAAAGAAGATAAGTATTCTAACAACCTTGGGAGATTTTTACTAAAGAATATGGTAACTTTCCAAGTAGTTGAGAGAACTCTAGTTCATAAACTTTACTCCTGACCATCACTCAAAAAACACTCGTGGTACTATTAATTATTTAAGGTTAGTTCCTTCCAGAATGGCAAAAAAGATTTCCCTATAGAGTCAGGATCAAATGACTAAAATGAGGATCCCAAATTGCATGCATAATAAGTCTTACAAGTAGAGGGTCCCATACCTATGACTCGTAAAAAATATTGTTATGTTAAATGCTTATCCTTGTTATATATATTTTAAAAAATAGTGATATTTTTACTATATCTTCATATGCTTACAACCAATAGGATAGGTGCCACTCGAACTTCCAGTTATGCCAATTTTTTCGTGTTTCTGTGAGGAAAAATCAGATTGATACCCAAAATCCTCAAATTACTTTTTGCCATGTCTCAATTGACTTCAAATGTTATAGAAATGTTCAGCTAAAGCGATCACTAAGATTTCCTTTGGACAATCACACACACTAAGTTTACTTACAGTTGTGATGCAACACTGAGTATGTTTAACAGATAACTAATTGAACAATCCCAGTTACATTCATCAGATATTTTGAGTTCTTCAAAGTACCATGCTCCCGACTTTTTACATAATTGCTTGAATTTCGCTAATCATGTTTGTTCTTCCTGTCCCAATTGATTGTAGAACAGTTTAACTCTAGGGCCTTCGCTTAGAACCTGTTCCTCCTCTGCGGGAACTTGGGGCCCTTTAAAGGGATTTTTTTTCCCCAAAAAAAATCCTTATTATATTATAGTTAGACACTTTCTAACTCTTTAAAATAAGCTGCTCCTTAATATTAATTTTTTTAAAAAAAAGTTGAATTATAAAAAGTAGAAAGCATTTAATAACTAAGAAAATTTTAAATCAGAATTCAATGTGTGAGTTTTGATTAGATAATTATTTGAATTTGAATCATAAATGAGAAGAAATGGACCATAATTTAGACAAGATATATCATTATAATTAGTATATTAGGTAGAAAAATAATAAAATAACATAGAATTATTATTTATTAACATTGATATTTTGATTTATAATAAAAATCAATTATATATTCTCATTTATAATTACTTCATTTAATTTATGATAAAATCGTCAAGGATAACTCTCGATGTTATCTTGAATAAATAAATCTTGAGATTTGTATCACTGAAATTCTAGGCACCCATTGCTTCAAGGATCATCATACATGGCACACTTTATTTTTATACTACTTCAATGAATAATTATAAAAATATTATTTTAATAATTAGTTTTTAAAGATATCATTTAAAAAAATTCCAAAAAACTTATATTGACATACATTTAGCAAAGTATGTAATAATATTATTACTATTTTAATTTAATTGTAACATCACTTGTCATCAAATATAAGAAGACAGTATATAAGTGACCTGTTAATTAAAAATTAATTTTTGATGCATCGTTGGATCTAAATTACTAAACAAATTAGGGAGCCACTCGAATTCACCTAATGGGTTGAACGAAAATGTGTCTTGTCTTTATTATTTCGAACCTAAATTTTGCACACTATAACTTGCAAATAAGAGGATAGATGATAGAGGATGGTGGGACTCGCTCCTCGATATATCTTCCGACACTTAAATTATAAATTTTTCTTTAATGAGAGATATGGAAGATGAGAAAATAATGCGTAGATATATAAATGAGGGATTGAGTGTTGGCGGAAGGTTAGGCTCTATTCGGTGCACTGGATCAGGGAGTGCTTTGGAGCTAGAGGGCAGAGCTCTGAGGATGCGCTTGGCTAGCAGCTTTGGAACTGGAAGGCAGAGCTCTGTAGGAGGCGCTTGGTTAAGGAGTGACTTTTGAGAGGGTACACTTATCGAGGAGTAGTTTATTAAGAGGTACACTTGACGGGGAGTGACTTAGAGAGAGGTATGCTCAATAGGTGAGCGGCTTAGAGAGAGAGTCACAATTTGATCGTCTTGTTCTCCAAAGATGGGATCGATTACTTGACTGGAGATTGGATCACCGGATCCTTCAGAGGGATTTCAGAAGAAGGGTCCAAAAAGGACTGTGAAAATAAAGGAGAATCCTCCCTTCCTTTGAAGGAAGGGACACATATATAGAGTGAGGTCGTGAGTCCACCGGCCTTGGGCTCCACAGCTCTATAATCATGAGTGGCCAACATCATGTGCCTGCCATTAGTGATCTGGATGTCAAGATCCTCATGGTGACAAATTGGCCACTATCACCCATGAATCGTGCTCCTACAGGCGTGAAGGACCACTAGGTAGCAGTGGTTTTTTGGACTTATCTGTTGAGTAGGAATTGATTGTATTGCGTCTGTGGGCTTGCCCTACGATCATCATTAGCGGCTCATATACAATTGGGTTGTCTTGGATCACGCTAGTTTGGGCTTACTGCCACAGACTTATGGCCTTTGATTTTGCGGAGTTTTGGCTACGCTGATGCTTTGTGGGTACTTCTCTTTGTAGGCTAGATTTTAGGCTAGCTCATTAGTTATCTGACCATCTCTAGCCCACCATGTCAGAAGGTTTTAATTTTTAACTCACGGCATGTTCTTTATAGAACATTGCCTATGGGCCTGCACGTGCTTTCCTTCCCGAGCATTCTTCTTTCTCATGTATTTTGCAACTTTTACTCTATTCGACAAGATTGTATTCCCTACCGCTGGCGATTCTATGCTGCAGGTAATCTTCTGTCTTCTGTGCAATCTCCGTGATTTAACACTAGTTGATCTCCTTTCTCAGCTATAAATGGAGGGGCTCTCTACGCCTTGCATTACAAAGTATAGCCTAACTGTTGAAGAGTGGGTCTGCTCAGAGTTAGCATCGAGCCTATGCAGCCACAAACTAGGATTGGAGGAAGCTCTTATCCGATGCCCGAAGCAGATGTCCGAGGATGTGTTTGAAGTTTGTTTTGATTATCCTCTTTTATGTCTGACCCAAAACCGGCCTTGCATCATCATGGAGCAGATTCTAGGTTTTGGGGGCAGTTTTCTATCCTCCTTGTCAATGCCGAGCGATCAGCTCTGTGATGGGTTCCTGATTGAGATGGCTATTTATCTCTCGCCTATTTTAGAAACCCTACTCCTTTGCCATTCAGATCTAGGATTCGACAAGATGGATGGCTTCTTTTTTTCTTTTTATGTCCACGTCAAACCTAGGCTATCATCATTGCGGCAGATCTAGTAGAGACTCATAGACTGTGTGGCTACAGCTGGGATTGGTATATGGATTTTGGTGGTTGCCTCCTAGGTGAGAATAGGTGCACTGTGCCTTGTTCTTGCAAGGAGGGCTTCTTCACTCTTCCTGCTGGACCAACAGATTGGGATGGACGCAACCTTTTGCAATTGTCCATCTTGAAGATCAGTTGGATGACTATAATTGGGTCGTTACTCCATGTACTTTTTATTTTTTTTCTAGATTGTATGTCCACTATTGTAGGCTTGTATTTTGTAAAAGGAATTAATGAATGAAACTACCCAACATTTGTTTATCTGCATATTGCATGGTTCCAAAATCCTTGTATAATGTGAATAATTAAAATGCATGAATTTTGCATTTTGTCATATGATTTTTGACTGTTTGACAACTCAGACTACTAAGAACTCAATCTTTTGACAATCTAACTGGCCATAATAAGTCCTAAACATATAGTTAGGGCGCATACCAACTGAATGTGTCTCAAACTCGTCAGGATTACACCTCGTCGGTCTACTATCCCCTTAAAAAAGGGGCATGTTAGGGCATCGTTACCTATGCTACACCGCTGACTTGTTGATCGAGGTATCAAGGTCATCAGCTGTCGATAGGCTATGTAGGGTGGTGAAGCATTAATCAACATAATTGACCCGATGAACTGATGCGCTGTGGCATTTCATGGTGCGAGCACATGTTGCGGCCATTGTGGAGACATGCCTCTTCAATATCCACAAACGATAGTGTCGTTGGGCCAAAGATTTGGCTATTTAAGTGGTATCTCTCAACAGTTTCTACATCTCTTTGTTCTTTGAATATCTCTGTCCTAGTTTGCTATTTTCTTTTCTAGTCAGCACTGCTCTTTGGATGGCTCTTCGGGATATTGTTGATATTTCGTCCATCTTAATTGGCAGAGCGATAGAGTTTTTACACAGTAAGTAACATATTTTGAGCATCATTCAGTACGTTGTGCCTAGTGCTGATGATATGGCTTGCTCTCCTCGTTTAGGGCTTATAACCGTCTACGATAAACATCTGAAAGCCGGTCTTCGCATCCTATTCATGAAGGAGTTGTGCAAGATCCTAAGGATTTTGGAAATCCCTATGGCTCGCCTCCATCCAAATGTTCTTCGACATCTAGTGACTCTGTGTGTCTTCCTTCATACCAAAGGGCTTTCTCCGAATGCTCAAGCCTTGAAGATGATCTTTCGGTTCAATTAGGGTGCCGACTAGGTCTCCTTCATTGCCTGTAAGCAGTTTAAAATAAATAGGGGGAATTTAGAATACATAAAAAGGCTAGAAGGGCCGTTTCTTTTATTTGATGGTCACTCCCAAGTTGAAGATCTTGAACAAATAGATCATGGTCAATAGGGTCTATACTAGTGACATTCCAAAGAATGAGGAACAAATGGCGTGGCTGCAAACAAGGCTCGTCAAAGAGTATTCCAACATCTTACATCACACCAATTATTGGGTCTCCCAAAGTGCGCTGGATGAAGTGTAGTGGAAGGTCCAGATGGAGGGGGATGACGCCTCCATCTTGTTGTCTCATTGCCCCAAGAGGAAGTGAGGGGGTTTTCTCACATGGGGCTCTCTTGAGTGGGCATCTGGTGAGGTAGTCCCTCCATCATCAACCATTTCTGAGGAGTGTCGAGCTATATACGAGGCCTATTTAAAGGTGCTGGCTCTGGTTGTTGGCAAGTCGTCACAAACGCCAGGCTTTGATTAATCTTTGTGAGACGATCTGAATTTTAGTGAGTTGATTGGAAAAGTTGAGAGTGGTGAGCCCCCAGTGTATTCTACTGCTGGAACAATCGACACTCCGACAGGCGGGTCGGGCGAGCCGATTGTCGCTACAACCACTGTTGAGTGTGGGGTCCCAATTTTGGCGGCTTCTTCTCTTAAAAATTTGTGTCCTCTCCTCCCATTGTTTTTGTTGAGGGAGCTACTAACAATTAGGTGGAGAAAGAAATAGTTGGGGATAGCCGAAAGGTTGCAATTACAGCTAAGGAAGTGCCTTGTCTGGAAGCACCGACACCTAAGCGCTCGAATACTTTGGGCGTGCCTACCCCTCCGTTGGGCTTTGATGTGCCTCTTCTCTGTCATGTGCAACCTCTGTGGTTTTTACTACTTCTGGTTGAGACTGGAGCCGAGGGTTTTGCTGGCCCGTCAGATCAAGGAGGTCCATCTCATTCGAAGGGTCCATCCTACCTGGAGGTACTGTTTCACTGATTTCTTCTTTTTGTGATCGTGCTTTTCTATGTTGTTCATGACTAACCATTTTATCTCACTCTTCAACTATAGGAAGTGCTCTGTGTAGTGGCAGAGGCTATGCATTGGTGGCACGTCGAGATCTCTCGGTTGTCCCAATCGCATGTTGATTTTGTCATGCTCGAGGATATGGAGTGCTAAGTGAATGCTACTGTTGTCGCGGCTCTATGGAGTAAAGTGGGGCTGCCTATTTCAATCGAGTGCTGTTTGAGTAGAAAGCGAGATCCCGATAGCTCGCGGATGAGAATTATCGAGTACTAGATTGGATAGTCTCGCTCAAGGACAAGCTTTGGGAGACTCGGTAGCAACTCATCAATCTCTGGAGCGAGTAAGCCCGGCTCGAAGAAGAGCTGAGGTCTCGGTTCTGTAAGGGTCAAGTTTCGAATTTCATAAATATATGCCAATTATGTTAAAAATTCAGAGACCAAAGGTTCATACCAGGACACAGCAGTGGCATGAAAAATTTTTTGAAGGATCGGTTAACAACCGAATCAACTTCAGCTGATTCGAAGACAGCCTGATTGCGGAAATTTCAATTGAATAGCAATCAAGTTAATTTTGGGGTAACCAGAAGCTAGCCGGTTACTAAATTTTCAACCGATTAGCAACCAAATCACCTTCGGTTGACTAAGAAGCACTCGGGACAACAGCTGGACTCAGCTGCACGGCAGGGGCAGTAGATATTTAAAATCTCAACAACAATATATGAGATACAAGTGGTGGACAACCAAAAGAGAGCACCGGGCAGTAGCACAAAAATAATTAAGCAAAAAAAAGGGGCATCAATGTATCAGCAAAACAATAGCTGATATATATTTTCAAGAGCACGGGCAGGTACTTCAGCAGCTAAAAAAGAGCACGGCAGCTTCATCAAGTTTCAGCCTCCTCTATAGCACGGCAGCAGCAGTCAACTCGGCTCAATAGCCAACTAAAAAATTAGGAGCAAGCAGCTTAAAAGCTGCTGAAGTAAGCAGCAATAGCAGCAAAGTTCAGCACGGCAGTGGACAGCAGCAGCAGTCGAAATTACCATGGGAAGAGTGGTGAAACAGATAGCACAACATCTGTCATTCAGAGCCAATGAAATATCAACACAAGGCAACATATTAAAGAGCCAAAGTAGGAGATGAATTAGCCTAATCCTGGGACACTAACTTGAATTCAGAAGCTTGATAAGGGATTTGCTGGCAACAGCTATAAGGACACGTGAGGGAGATATAAAGCAAAGGGAAAAGAAGAGAAAAAAGAAAAGGAAGGGCTGAGAAATAGAAGGAAGGTGAGAGGAAGGAGGAAATTCAGCGGACCAGTTGCTCACTTGGCAAGTGTCCTTAAGCTCTCCTTCATTTATTGAATTTCTTGCTGATTTCTTGGAAGTATTGATTGATCAAATACTTTAATTTCTTATTTTACTATCTTATTACTGTCATAGTATCATTTTATAACATGAAGAAAATAAAATTCAAGTGGAAAAGGGGCTGCTGGACCACCAGGTGCTGATTCTAATTTTCAGCACTTGATGGACCAGCTACTGAAATCAAGTTAAATCGGACCCAATTTGGTTGAACCGGCAGCCAAACCAACCAAAACATCTTGTACTGATGTTGAACTATCAACCTATAGATTGGCTACCAAAGTAATCTTGAACCGGGCCCTAAACCAGGTCCCTAAACTAGAAACATAATCAAAAAATTTATCTTTACTAATGCTGAATTTGCAGCCTATGAAAATAGGCTGAACCAGGCCCCAAATTGGTTGAAGTGGCAACGAAATTAGTATAAGTATGTTAAGATAATATTGAAGTATCAACATGTAAAATTAGGCTTAGACTGGCCACTGAATAGAACCTCAAATCAGTAACAGACCTGGCCCTAATATTTATAATGATTCTGAACCTAGCATCCTAGGAAAAATGAACTAAACCTACCCTGAACCGGTTGAACCAACAGTTAACTCGGCCAAGTCATCAAGTACTAAGACTGAACTGTTACTGAATTGGGCTCCTGAACAGTAACAAATTTAGCTGAACAACATCCATGCTAACACTGAATTTGTAACTACTGAACCGGGACTGAACCAAACTCTAAATTGGCAACCATATCATCCTAAGTGTCTTGAAGTAATATTGAAGTGTCAACCCAAAAAGTTGGACCTGAACTTGTCACTGAACCAAAACCTTAAATAGAATATAATTGGCTAACAATATCCATACTGATACAAAAATTACAGCCCCTAAATCGAGCCAAAACCGGGTATTAAATCGGCCGAACTGGTAGCCATATTAGCTTAAGTGTCTTATAGTAAAGTTAAAGTGTTAACCCATATATTTGGACCCGAACTAGCAACTAAACTGGGCCACAATTCACTAATGGACCTGACTGATAGTAAGGTTGCTGATACTAAAATTTCAGCCCATGAAAATGGGACGAACTAGACATGTAACCGGCTGAACCGGAAGACATATTAGCCTAAGTGTATTGAGGGGATGTTGAAGTGTCAACCCATAAAATTGGACCCGAATCAACCACCGAACCATGGCCCAAATCAATAATAGAACCTGCTGAATTGCATCCATGCTAATGCTAATATTGTAGCCGCCAAACCGGCCTTGAAAAGACCTTTAAATTTGATGAACCAGCAACCAAATCAGCCAAAATATCAAGTTATAATGTTAAGGTGTCAACCTATAAAATTAGACTTGAATTGACCACCAAACTGGGCCTTAAAATAACAACCAACCCGGATAATGCATGCTAAAATTTTCGGCTTAGGGAAAATTATGAACCAACCCTAGTCCGCCTTGAACCAAGTATAAACCAATCCGAGTATCATGTGTTGATGCTAAATGTCAGTCTGTAGAAAGTAGATCGAATTGGCTACCGAACCGACCATCAAACTAGTAATTAAATCCGTCAAATGCATTATGTACTAATTTTGATTTTTAGCACATGCATAAGTTGCTTTGAGACTATAATGTATCTGAAATTTCAGTATATGAATGTATTACAAGACTTTGATATTTTTCTACATTTTTAATATTTAAATGCTAAGTTTTAGTCTTCTTTTGGGAAAATCAATGGACGTTCTACACAATGATAAGAAATATGACTATTTTCTTCCAGAGTGAAGAAAATTCAGAAAAAGTATATTTATTTTCTTCCGGGGTAAAGAAAATTTAAAGTATTAAGAAACAAGTGTAAAATTTTAACAATAAAGTTTATAAGGAAGTAAGAAACTGGACCAATGATTAATCAATAGATAGTACATTTTGACATGCCTTACTATATTATAGTAAAAAATCATTGTCTAATAAGTATTGCTATGCGATTTTGGCCCCGTCTACCGGAATTATAGGTAATACCACCCACCTCGAAATGAAAAAGGAGGTTATGCTTTAAATTGTATGGATTGAACACAATCTACCCACTCAGGGTGTAAGATGATGTTAGACCTTTGATTGTGTAGACATAATACAATTCAAGTTTCGATCGATTGCTTCTTTAGCTAATAAGGCCCACTAGCCCCGATTCCTAAAGAAAAATAAGAAAAGAAAGTTTTCAGTATGGTTTGAAAGAAAGAATAAGAAAAGATCAAGTCAAAATCAAAAAGAAATTTGCATAAGTGTTTTGACCGTGTTTTAAATTATCATGTTCCATGATGATCCCTATGCTTTAAATAAAATAAATGCATGATATTTACTATATATTATACCTTACTGAGTATTTGGCTCATTCCTTTACTATTTTACTAACCTTTTAGATGACCCACACAAATTCTTACTTGATGAGCAGGAGTAAAAAATGAATGATGTAGTATATGTTTCTAAGGACATTAGTTTGCTAGTATGTGCTATAGTTAGTTTTATTTTATAGATGACTTTGGATGTAAACGTTTTTTTTAAAAAAAAAAAGATACGATGTAAAGTATTTGGATGAATTTTGTAAGTTGTTTATAAATATATGATGACTTTATTTCAGTCGATAATTGTTTTGTACTGCTTCCGCAAAATTATACATGATTGATTTTAATAGGTATCTCTCCTTAATATGAACCTGATATCATATTATGGTGGAATTGAAGTCAAAGCCACCCATAGAGTGCAATATATTTGGATCATGTGTATATCAAGAGGATTATACATATACAAATAGAATTCAAGTAGATACAAAAAAGGTTCTTGCCCCTTTATGATATTGATGAATAAATAAATAAATATATATATGTGTGTGATTTGAATAAGGTTAATGACGGGTTAGAACGTGGGACGTCACAAGTTCTATCCTGATGAAGTCAGCTGTGCTATGGACGAGAGATTCTAAGACAGCATTCACTTTTGCAGGCGGATTGCACCCTTAGTGACTCCAAAATTTCCTGTTGGTTCTTTTGATCTGAGGAATACTGAAGCTCAACATCAAACTGACTTGCTTGACTTCCTGAAGATAAGAGGGGGCCTGTGCCATGCTCATAGGGGGCCCCTACTTTAGGATTGTCACCTGCCCGAGTCATAGGCATAGGCAATATTTCATGTTTTTGAATGGACTCTCCTCGATGTATATGTAAATTCTTCAATGAATCAACTAGATTGTTTTAGTCATCGTTATTGATATTTTTGAATTCGTGTTGATTTGCCTTTGTCCAACACCGGTTCTATTTGCCGACTAAGCGTTGCTGCTATTGTTGCCAGACTTAGTTGATCATCCTTAAATGTTTGTGCTCTTTCCCACGAAGGTATGTTATAGCATTGGGAGAGACTGTTTGTCGACTAAGCGTTACTGCCATCATTACCGGGCTTGGATGGAAGTATCTGTCCAGTTGTGCTCACTCCTGTGAGGAGCTGAGAAAACTTGATTGCCAGGTAAGTGTTATTTCTATCATTACCGAGTTTCGGCGGAGTCTAGACTATCATCTGCACATAATTGATGGTGCTCGTCCCAATAAGAAAAATTGTTACACTTATGCATCAGGTCCCTAATCCGTGAAGGTCTTATTTGGTACTTGCCGTTCATTTGGATAGGTTCAACTTTAATTTGCAAGCGTCCCAGCCCATAATACTCGACCATTGTTGACTGATAGTGCTCATTCCTATTTAAGTAAACTGTCACATTTATGCTGAAAAGTCCCCTAAGGTTTTTAGTAGCTACTTTTTTGGACAGGTCAGACTTTAGTTCACAGGCTCCCTAGGCTATAGTTTTCAACATTGCTCGAGCCACTCAGTTGTTAGGTTCGAGGGTTTTGACTATACTATTAGCAAGTTGATTCATAGGTGAAGGATTTCACCTGATTTAAAGATATGTAATCATATAGGCATTCAAATGACTGACATGATAAATGAAGCAACCAATTATTTTATTAAATTAAACCTGTTTACAACATTTAAGCAATCCGTATGGATGCTTTAAGGTTTCGATTTCTAAAATATAGTAATTATGAGTAATTAAATTAATATAACTAAAATCAGATTAGATATATGTAAGAAATTAAAATTCAGAAGCATAATAGAAGAGAGAGGAAGTATGAACAAAGGGCACCCGAGAGGTGCCAAGGCGCGATTTCCAGAAGTATGATGCCTGAGGATTGCTTGAGCTCAATCCGAGGCACAATTTTCAGTTTGTGTGCACCTGAAGAACGCCTGAGTAATGCTCGAGCGCGGTGTGCCTTGTAAAGTCGGCACTCGACCAGCACTCGAGTGTCGACGATACTTATCCAAACTCTTGGATAAATTTTACCAAGTTTTTAATATATAAAAATTTATTTTTAAAAAAAAAGAAAAATGGGGTGGTTAAAATTAGATCAGTAGCATGGGATAAGGAAGAAGAGGAGAGAAAGAGAAGAGAAGAAAAAGAGAGAAGAGCGAGGAAGCTAGAGAGAGAAAGAGAGATCGGGATAGAACCGAGCCACTTCTGAAGAAAGAAATTAGTAGATCAGGTTAAGGCAATTGCACTCTAAGCTTTATCTTTCTTTCATTACGGTTTCTTGATTATTCCTTCGAGTATTATTGTCTCAATACCCTACTTCGTTAAGTTTCTACTGTTTAAATTATATACTTTACTGTTCTCTCATATTTTTATAAAGAAATTTCTTATTTAGATGCATGTATTATGATTTATATGTTATTATTCAGTTTCAGAAATTTGTTTTATATCTGTAAAAATGTCCAAAGTAACTGTTTAACCAGAATTCGAGAAATATAATTTATGGTCTATTTATATTTATACTGTAAATTATTAAAAATATCTGTAAAGTTCATCATTAACTATTTATCTATTTATGTTAAAAAAATCATTTGTTTTGTACATATTCAAAAAATATTTTCATATATTATGGTTTATATGATGATAATCTGATAATTTAATTTTCGCTGTATATTTGCTGGATATATAGGTGTTTCCACAGGTCATTATAGTTTGTTTTTGGTATCTAGTGACATCTCTTTATTTTGACCGTATCTTAGTAATACGGCATTGGAGTCATGGATATTGTGGCAAAATTTGGATCTGTGCATACTTGGTTTATATGTATGGTTGATTATTATTGTGATTTGTATTTAGTTATTGACGGACATTATGTTTAGTAATATTAAGTTAATCCAGTCCGTCCCAAGTGGTATCAGAGAATGTTGATGCCTTAGACTTAATCTTGATTTGTGTGAAAGCTTAGGTTAGGATAAGTTAGATTGAATAAGTAGATGAAGGCATATGTTGATTAAGTTAGGTTGGATAGTCATAACTATCCTAATTAGTGTCTGACTATGTAACTAACCTGAATTGTTCTTATTTTAGAAAGAGTATTAGCTACTAACAAAATGGCAAATAGGCGAAGAACTACACGTGCTGACCATCCGCATGACCAAGAGGCGGAGTACTTAAATTTACTTAGATGGATGATAGATATTATAGAGGTTATAGGGCAGCGAAACTTAGCTCCAATCCCAGCTCCGGCTCCAGTTCAAGCTCCTGCTAATCCTGGGTGTCAACCTATGACCGTTTTATTAATGAATGAGTTTTAAAATTTTTAGGTGAATCAGATCCAGTGAAAGCAAACACATAGTTCTGGCAGTTTAAGAAAGTGTTCATAGTCATCTAGTGTCTAGAAGAGGATAAAGTTTTGTTTGCTACTTATTGTCTGGAGGATGAGGATCATTATTAGTGGGCGATGAAGAAAAGAGCATTAGGGGTGCCTGAGAATGAGATTACTTGGGCTATATTTGAAGCTATTTTTATGAAAAAGTATTTTCCTTCTAATCACAATGAGAAGAAGGAAGAAGAATTTATTCGGTTAAGACAGAGTAACTGTATGGTGGCGGAGTATGACGCCAAGTTTACGGAGTTGTCTCAATATACTCTGTATATCGTAGAGAACGAAGAAAGGTAAGTGAGGAAGTTTTTACAAGGCTTGAGAGATGATATTCGGAAGCAGTTGGCGATGTTAAAATTGTCAACTTATAGTGAAGTGTTAGACCAAGCCCTGATTCACGAGAAAGAGCTCGAGAATCAAGAATTCTTCAAAAAGAAGATGTCTAATTGAAGTGGCATCGGTACCAGTCGAGGTGGTTCGAGTACCAATTCTGGTGCAGGTGCTAGTTCAAGTGCGGGCATGGGAAGGCTGCCGAAGAGGGCTAAGCAATCTGATCAATAGAAGAAGGTTAATCAATCCGCACCAACCTCGTAAGCTTCAGCTAATCCATGTCCACACTGTGGGAAGTTATATGGAGGTAAGCCTTGTTTCAAATTGTTGGGGGTGTGCTTTAATTGTAGACAATCGGGGCACAAGATTAAGGATTGTCCTTATCTGAAGAGAGCCCTAGTGTCCAAGCCCACTATTCAGGGTAAGGCGTATCCAGTATCTGCAAAGGAAGCGAAGGCATTTGACAGCATGGTGAAAGGTACTCTTTCTGTTTGTGGTGCCTCTGACTCTATACTTTTTGATTTGGGATCCACCCATTCTTTTGTTTCACCTCAATTTGTATGCTTTTTTGCATCATCTCCTATGATTCTTAATTATTCTTTGATAGTCTCGACACCTATGGGATCGTCTGTCATTACGGATATTCTGTACGCAAGGTGTATCGCTGAGGTGAATGGGTTGTCATTGGTAGCAAAATTAATCTTGTTAGAGATGTGTGATTTTAACGTGATTTTGGATATGGACTGATTGTCGAAGTATTATATTAATATTGATTGTTTTCATGAAAGAGTGGACTTTGTGATTCCGGGATGTGAGCCCCTTCACATTCAAGGATTTCGGTGGGTGGAAGAGTCCTATTTTATTTTAACTCTACATGCTCGGCATTTGATGGAGGATGGGTGTGAAGCCTATTTGGCATATGCCATCATGGTTGAGAGCCATGATGTGTTATTAATGGAGATTCCGGTGGTGTGCAATTTTAAAAATATATTCCAAAAAGAATTGCCTGGCCTGCCACCACACCGGGAGATAGAATTTGAAGTTGATCTTGTGCTAGGGTCAGCATCGATTTTGAAGACATCCTATAGGATGGCTCCTGCTAAATTAAAAGAGTTAAAGCAGCAATTACGGAGGAACTGTTAAATGAGGGTTTTATCAGACCCAGAGTGTCCCCATGGGATGTACTGATCTTGTTTGTGAAGAAGAATGATGGAACTTTATGGCTGTGTGTGGATTGTCATAAGCTGAACGAAATCACGATCAAGAATAAATATCCTCTGTCGTAATCGATGATCTCTTTGACCAATTGCATGGAACCTGTGTATTTCAAAGATTGATGTTCAACTAGGATATCATCAGTTGCGGATTAAATAGGAGGATGTGGCAAAAACGGCATTTTGAACAATGTATGGCCACTATGAATTCCTTGTTATGCCTTTTGGATTGACGAATGCTCCTGCCGCATTTATGAATTCGATAAATCGGATTTTTTAACCCTATCCGGATAAATTTATTGTAGTTTTTATTGATGATTTTCTCATTTATTCAAAGAGTTATAAGGAGCACGAGATACATTTGAGAACCGTGCTCCAAACTCTTTGGGAGCATAGATTGTTTGCAAATTGAATAAGTGTGAGTTTTGACTCGAAGAAGTAGTATTTTTGGGCAATGTTATTTTTAATAGAGGTATTTTTGTAGACCTAAAGAAGATTGAGACTGTGATTAATTGGAGTTGACCGATGACGGTGACTGAAGTTCGGAGTTTCTCGGGAATGGTTGGGTATTATCGGAGAATTGTGAAAAATATTTCCCATATTGCTTTGCCGCTCACCCAATTAACAAAGAAGGAAGTTAAATTTGATTGGACAGATAAGTGTGAACAGAGTTTTTAGAAATTAAAAGATCGATTAACCTCTGCACCAATTCTGTCTATCCTTGAAAATTCAGGTAGTTTTGAGGTATACTGTGATGCATCTAATATTGGGCTAAGTTGTGTTTTGATGCAGACTGGAAAGGTTATTGTTTATGGGTCTAGACAGTTCAAAATTTATGAGAAAAATTATCCGACCCATAATTCAAAATTAGCTGCTGTGGTGTTTGTGTTGAAGATTCAAAGACACTATTTGTACAGTGAGAAATTTCTGGTGTATTCTGGTCACAAAAGTTTTAAGTATTTGTTCTCGTAAAAGGAACTGAATATGAGGCAACGGAGATGGATCGAATTCCTGAAATGTTATAATTGTGAAATTCAATATCAGTCTGAAAAAGCTAATATGGTAGTAGATGCTTTAAACTGTCAGACCAGTTTTGTGACAAGGTTGCAGATCAATGAGATAGAGATGTTGAATTGTATGAAGTATTATAATATCTAGCGGTATATTAAAGATAGCCAGATAATGTAATTGTATCTATAGGTGCAATCAGGATCCTGTAAAAGATTAAAGAGAAGTAAGTAAATGATCCATTTTTTATGGGGATTGTTGGAGATCTTAATCGAGACTCTAGAGTTAATTTTAATGTTCGTGCCGATAGAGTCTTGAGATTTTGGAATCCCTTATATGTGCCTGATGATAAGGAGTTATGTCTTATTTTTTTCGGGTATCCCCATTCCATACCTGGTTAGGTTTATATATTTTGATTACCAAGATCTAAACATGCATATATGTGAATTTGGTATCCAAATATGTAGATTTGATAGGTTTTCGAACAAGGAAACCCTAACCCTCATGCCTAGACATATTAGCCATGAATATTTGGGGCTTTTGCTTAATTTGCGGCTAGAATATGATTATCCATGACTTGGGTAAGTTAATTTGTTGATTGGGTATCCAAATTTATGGTTATGTATGAATTTTCGTTCGTAAAACCCTTAATCCATGCCGAGACACCGTTTAAGCTTCGATTTGGAGTTTAATGAATAAATTGACTTGGAATTATAGTTACCCATGCCTTGGGTTTGAAAAATTACCCGTTGGATGTCCAAAATTTTGAGAATTAACCGATTTATACAACGATGTACTATTCATGTGTACTGTTCACAGGTACTGTTCACCTGAGGATTTTAGATAATATTTTGCGTAATTTTTTTATATTTAATTGCTGATCAAGTGATATGTATATTTGTACAAGTTTAAATATATAATTCGGAAGCTTTGGTATGTTCAATTATGAAGAAAATCTATGTCCGAAGGCTCTCAAAATCAATTCATTTTTTAATGGTAAGAATTCCTAATCTTCTCTACAATTATGATATTCGAATAAAAAGTTAAGTTATGAAAAGATTGAAATCTGTAAGCAAGACAATAAGTACATAAATAACTTGAGGAAAATTTGATGAATCTGATCTCTCAGATGGAGATATCTGTAAAAAGAATCTGATCTGATCTCCCAGATGGAGATATTTGTAAAAAGAATCTTATAGAACCTTCCTCAAAATGAATAAGTAATCATGAAATTGGGATCTGCATTCATATTTCTAATGAGTAATGGCCCCAGGAATGTCACTAGCGTGACAGTGGAAGCTCAAGGAAATTATCCTTACCGCTTATTGTAGCGAGTGATGTTATGGATATACCTTAGGACGTTACAGTGGTAATCGAGGATAACTCTATCCATGGAGTGATATATGATCCACCTTCCTCGGGGAGAGTAGAATTCTGAGTCTAACTTGCCTTTGAGAGGTAATTCTATATTTGATCCCGCTAGAAGGGATATTTCTATTCTATTTTTGACCTCTAATTATGTGCGAAATACAATCTATCCTCGATTATTCGCTCCTTTGGATAATAGGGTCTACTAGTCCGGGTCCACAAAGATAAATAATTATATTTATTTCTACATCCTAAAGAAAATAAAAACAAAGGAAAAGAAGAAAATTGTATCCTAAACAGATCCGATCAAGTTCTGTATATGCATCTCCTTCTACTTCTTCTTAACTTGCTTATATTATTTACTACTTTCGAGTCTGAGCTATTAACTCACTCTTACCTTTCTTCCTTCCAAATAAGAGTTACAAATTGCTACCCGATTAGTTAGAGTAAGGCGGGAGATAAGCTAAAAAGATCGGCTAGATTCTGAAGACTTGTAATTTTATATATATTTAATATAGTAGAATGGGAATATTAAAATTAGATTTATATTGTATAATGAAAATGTGGCATGATATGTTATGTATTTCTGTAAATTTTGTTATGCTTCTGCAAGTGGTTGATGTATCTAGTTTTGCTTCTATTATTGCTTAATTTTAGATTTGTTTAGGCCTAAATGGTATCTCTATTTAGATCTAATATGGTAGTTGTGATACTGTGTTGGAACTATGGATAATATGACATTTGTCAATCCTGTGTATGTATTGTATTGAATGTTGACGTTTGAATATTTATATGTTTGTACAGGTTTTAAATTAACCAGGTTGTATAAATGGTTTTGGTCCAATTACAAAGAGAACTCTACTAAAATTTCTGTAGAATTCAATATTTTAAAATTTCAAGTATTAGTCTTGTTTGTTTATTGACGAAAATTATTAGAGAAAAGTAATTCATTCCGTCACAAGAATGGTCCGTCTCGACGGGGAATCAACTTGTTCCTATCTGCAGCTTTGCTTATGGCCTATGGCCTCTACACTCCGAAGAACTAGATTCGTTATCTTGAATCGATGTGCACTCACCTTCTCATTGTATTACAAAGTGATCAGTTGCTAATAAGCCGCTATGCGCAGCCTTACTGCATCTCGAGTTTCTTCAAGTAGGCTAAGATGCTTTCTTATTTGTTGGGAATTGCCTAATGGGTCGAAACTTTTGACTCGAGGTCGAGTAGACTAACTTTACTAGGGTGATCACTTCAGTTGCATAGCATAAACTAAAGGGTGATTCATGTGTAGGTTTCTTTGGTGACATCCAATAGGACCACAACACAAAAGGTGATTCATCCACCCAGGAACCCCATATGTCCTCGAGCTTTGCTTTTAGCCCATGCAGCAGCGTCCGATTTGTGACTTCTACTCAGTTGTTTTCCTAAGGGTAGGCAACAAAAGTGAGAGCCAGTTGAATTCTAAAACTCATGCAGTACTTGATAAAGTGTTTACCAATGAATTGGGTTTTATTGTCAGTGGCTATAACCACAGGAATTCTAAATCTACACACGATACTCTACTAAATGAATTCTATAACATCCTACTCAGTGATCCGTGCTAATAGGATAGCCTTTACCTATTTTATGAAGTAGTCGATATCGACGATGATGAACTTTCTCTGCCCGAGCTAGATGGGAAATGGGCCTAAAATGTCGAGTCCCTACTACACAAATGACCTGGCAATTGTAGAGCCTACAGCTCTATGTGCGACGAGTGTAGATTGTTGTCGTGGACTTGATAGTTCTCACACTTCTTTACGAATGACGTGGCATCCTTCTTCAATATTGGTTAATAGTTGCCTTGCCATATGATTTTGAATACCGGGTTCTTACCGCCAACATATGACCTATAGATATCGAGGTGCACCTTGTTTACTGTGTAGTCATTTTTTTCTAGCTTGAGACATCGCATGTAAAAGATTGAGTACCTTGGTCATACAATCTAGAGTCCATGATTGTGTACTAGTCTCCTGTCTTTTTTATAACGCTAGCATTGTCGAGGCCTGGGAAGCTCGACAAAGTGTCGAAGTAATCCAGATGATCCATCAGACCAGATCTTCCATCACAAGGCTCCAAGATCGGTATCTTAATCCTATGAGGGAGTGGCTACAACCGGATCTCTCTCACGAGCAGTGACCTGCTCAGGTCGACGGAATGTCCGTTGGTACTGAATGAGGTTTCTTCTTGGGCAAAAGGCCTTCGGTCATCATGGAAGCAATGTGGATTACACTGCTCTGGGATTTCATCCCTCACTCCATGACTCAATCGACCCTCTAACCGCGCCTGTGCCCTGTTGCTCGTGGTTGCTCGGGCCTCGAAGTTGTTAGGCCGCTGGATCTTCTCAGTGAGCTGTCTCTTCATCTTGTTCCTCTTCCTGGATGCTGAGGTTTGAGAGTTATAGAATGGAGCCCCCAGTAGTGATACTTTCAGACGGGTTCAAACAGTCTAGATTAGTGTGGATATGGTGTCCATCTCGGTAGCAAGCATCTGCATGTTAGGGGCCGATATGTGACGTCCTACGTCCTTGTTTCCATCATTAACCACTATTATTATCTAATATGATAAATATATATGAACATACATATAAATATATACAGGATCCATATATCTGCCATACCATCAGTGGCTCCAATATCATACTATAGGAATATAATATCGGGTCTTGTTAAAAAAAGATACTTGCTACAAACCCAAAATCAATCTCATTTTAAACTTGTGGAAGCATACATAATACTTGATATAATCTGTGGAAGCAATTCTAATCTAATACCACCAAAAATATAATACATCATGACTTATTGTTAATATTTTACAATATTATAATATGCATATGTTAACTTCAATTAAACTAAGTAAATCAAAATTCTAAACATCTCGAATACATTATCAAAATATAAAGTAAAACTAAGACTTTCATCTTCGCTCCTATTCGTCAAACATCAACTCCTGGAGACATTTGAATGGTAGTAAAATAGTAAGAGAGTGAGTCAAATACTCAATAAGATACAATATATATAAGGATGCGCATATTTATACTAAAAATATACCATCGGAAGGAATAAGAGTAATAATGCATACATAAACATGAAACAAAAATGAAAATTATTTTTTTGATACATTCAACTTTTTTTATCCTGTCATTTTACTGTCTTACAGTTAAAACTTACTTAACTTGAGGTACTATGGCCAGTAAGCCTTACCAATTAATGGAGTATACAATTGAGAAAAGGATTGTATTCTGTCCATACAATCTAAGGCCTTTTCTCCTATTTATACCCAAAGATGGATAGTATATACCTTTATACCCGATAAATAGAGCCAAAAGCCACCTTTCTTCCCCCGCAACTTTAGGAGCAATTCCTCGATTTTTACTACAATATTCTAAGGTATGATAGGAAATATTACCCTTTAAAGAATCCTTAATTAAATTTCTTAATTCCTTTTAAAATTCCTTGTGAAAATTTCATACTTGTTCTTAGTAATTCTTAATTTTCTCGACTCTGGGAGGAAATAATCAGACTTCTTAATATTGTGTAAAGATTCCACTTAAACTTTCATAACTATAGGAGCTGAAATTTAGCATCTAAATATTAAAGATGCAGCAATATAGGAAGGTTTTACAATATGTACATATGCCGAAAATTCAGATGCACCAACATATGTTGCACAGCCGATTCGGCTGCTAGTTCAACAGCCGGTTTGGTAGCCTCAAAATTAATTTTACATATATGGAAAATTGGAACCAACACTTGGTAAAATTAGCCGGTTTAGTAGCCTCCATTTACTAACTTTTATATGCTAAAAATTTAGATGCATTAGCCTGTTTAATAGCCTCAAAACTAATTTTCTATATACTAAAAAATCAGAACCAACACATGGTGCATTTAGCCGGTTCAGCTACTAATTTAGTGGCCGGTTCAACATACTTTCTACAGGCTGGATATTCAGCATCAGTAATGATGATTCAACTGGTTCAATGGCCGGTTCGGTGACTGCTTTAGAGGCCAGTTTCAGGCTTATTTCTATATCCTAAAATTCAGCATCATCAATGATGTTTCAGTTGGTTTGATGGCTGGTTCAGGGCGGTTCAGTGGCTGGTTTAGGCTGATTTCTACATCATGAAATTCAACATCAGCAATAATGCTTCAGCTTGTTCGATGGCCGATTCGGTGGCTAGTTCAAGCCGATTTATACAGCCTAAAATTCAGCCTCAGCATTGATGCTTCGGCTGGTTCGGTTGCCGGTTCAGACTGATTTCTATAGCCTAAAATTCAGTATTAGCAATGATGCTTCAGCTGGTTTCGGTGGCCGGTTCAGGGCTGATTCGGTAGCCGATTCAAGCTAATTTTTATAGCCTAAAATTCAGCCTCAGCAATGATACTTTATCTGGTTTCGATGGCCAGTTTAAGCTGATTTCTACAGCCTAAAAGTCAGCCTCAGCAATGATACTTCAGCTGGTTTCGGTAGCCAGTTCGGTGGTCGGTTCAGGCTGATTTCTACAGCCTAAAATTCAGCATCAACAATGATGCTTTGGCTGGTTTCAATGGCCGGTTCAGGGCCGATTCAGCAGCCTATTTATCAATTTCAAAACTGATTTTTTTCCTATTCCAAATTGATGATACAGTAGTGAATACATAGTAAAGAAAGGAAATCAAGTATTAGATCAATAATACTTGAAGAAATCAGTAATGATTCACACAAGTGAAAGAAAGGTACAAGGGGCGTTTTCCTCAAGCTGAATTACCCAAAATCCTTACTCAATTCAGTTATGGAACCGTGGAATACTTCCTGCCTTCACATCTTCTGCCTTTCTATTTTCCCTCCTCTGCTTTCTCTTCTCTGTTTTTCTCTTCTCTTCACCAATTTCTTGTGCTGAATTCATCTAAAACTTTTGAATTTATCCTAATATATAAAGCTGATTCATCATCTTTCTCTCCTCCTTTTCTTTCCACATTTTGCTCTTCTACTATCTCTCCCTCTCTTACCCACATCTTGCTAAATTATCCTTGTTAATTTTACTGAGTCACTATTTTGTTTTGTTGCCCTATGGTGCCGCCGTGTGGCTGTTGCATTTTGCGGAATTCATCAGCTCCTTGGAATTTTGCTAAAACATGTTGCTGCCAGATTTATTGCTAAAGCATGCTGCTGCCTCACATGCAGTGGTGTGCTGCTGCTGTGCTGCTGTCTCACACGGCTGCTATATATGTTATCTTATTTTGCTGCTGCCCAAATGCTGAATTATCAGATTTATATGCTGCTACCCGGATGCCACTATTGCCCGGTTTTTGCTGTCCCGGCTAAATGTATGAACTCTAGTGTTGCTGCCCGGTTTGGCCCTGTTAAAATATGATCGGATTAAATTTCGTTCACCTACCCCACCGATTAATTCTTTTTGTCACTGCTACATCCAAAGGCGAGCCTTTGACTTTCGGGTTTTTATCCTTTTTTTCCAATTTGTTTCCTACATTCATTAACTTTTATTTTATATATACTAATTTAGCTAACTTAATTATAATTCGTATGATTATAAAATCTCGAACCTTACACAGTTGTTCATCCCCATGACTACTTGTGGAGGGGTCGTCACCATGGAAGATGACATCTTTAGCCGGTGCGCTGGTTTGTGCCCTAATATTGACCATGTTGGCTGTTGTGGTTAGACTTTTTAGTTATTTCTACAGAAGGCGCCAATGATATATCCCTTGATCTGGATTGAACAAATTAAAGAGCATCTTAATCTTACTCAGTGGGTTAAACTAAAATGGGTCTGATCTTTATTATTTTAAATTTGGATCCTACTCACTATAATTTACAAACAATAGGTCAAAGGATGGTGGGACTCCATTCTAGATATGTCCTTCGACACTCAAATTAGAAATTTTTCTTTGATGAGAGAAAGATGAAGGATGAGAAAATAATGCGTAAATGTATGGATGAGAGGATCAAGTGTTGCCGAAGGGCTAAGTTTCGTTCGGTGCCCTCGACTAGAGAGCGATTTCAGAATTAGAGGGTAGAGCTCTGTAGGATATGCTCGGTTAGGGGGTGGCTTCGAGATTGGAGGGCAAAGCTCCATAGGAGGCGCTTGGCTAGGAAGTGGCTTTGGAACTGGAGGGTAGAGCTCCATAGGAGGCGCTCAGTTAGGGAGCGGCTTTTAAAAGGGTACACTCATCGAGAAGTAGCTTAGCAAGAGGTGCACTTGATAGAAAGTGGCTTAAAGAGAGGTGTGCTCAATAATAGGTGGGTGGCTTTGAGAGAGAGTCACAATTCGGTCGTTTGGTTCTCTAGAGATGGGATCGATTACTCAACTGGAGATTGAATTGCCGGATCCTCCAAAAAGATTTTAGAAGAAGGGTCCAAAAAGGACCGTGAAAAGGGTTTGAAGGAGAATCTGCTTCCTTGAGAGGAAGGGACGCATATATAGAGTGAGCGGTGGGTCTGCCGGCCTTGGGCTCCATGGCTTTGTAATCATGAGTGGCCGACATCATGCATCTATCATCAGTGCTCTGAATCGTCGAGATCCTCACGGTGACATGTTGGCCGCTGCCAACCACAAATCGTACTTCTACAAGCGTGATGAACTATCTGGTGGAAGTAGTATTTGGACTTATCTGCTGAGTTGGAGCTGATTGTGTTGCATCTGTGGGCCTACTCTACAATCATCTTTAGCGGCCCATATATCGCTGGGTTGTTTCGAACAGTGCAGGGTTGGACTTATTGCTGTGGACTCAATGCCTTTGACTTTATGAAGCTTTAGTTGGGCTGCTACTTTTCAAGCACTTCTCATTGCAGGCCAAATTCTAGGCCTACCAATTAGTTGTCAGACCTATCAATTTTAAATAGCAACTGAAGCGTCCTAGATACAAACTTCAAACGGGTTCAGGTCAAGCTATTCGTTCGATCAGTCTCCATTCACCGAGCTTGGGATCCTGCTTACCACATCTTAAAATGAGAGGTTAGGTGACGACGGGGTTTGGTCATATTGAAAACACTCTGATACTCAAATTAGTAATGAGTCTTCTGAGGATGAGAAGGAAAGATGTAGTAAATGCAAAGATGAATGCTTGGAAAGTGTGTAGAAACGTTGGTGGGAGGAGCACTTGTGGAGAGACTGTCTCGAGTTAAGGGTACTTGTAGAAATCAGTTTCTCTTCAATACTCAATTCACAGGGAACCAGTAGCTACGACAAAAGGAGCGAGTGTTTGAAAGCTTTGAGAGCGTAGAGAGTTTTTGTGAGCTGTTGTTTGCTGGAGGGCATTTTGAAGGCAAAAGAGAGCGTGTCTGTGGAGTGAATAATCATGGCCTTTTATAGCCATGGTCCTCCGCTACTTTCCTTGAGTAGCAAAGTGGGATGCCTGCCTTCTGTGAAGATCGTTGCCTTTTCTCCGTGGATGCGTGCGTCATTCTTGGCTGCAATGGTTAAGAAAGCAGATCCCTTTCCTTCTGTGTATGGTAACTATTTGGATTTCCTCTACGGATTGTGTGCCAATTCGTGTGCCTTCTTCCTGGGATGCGCTCTAATTTGGGATGTTGCCGTTATAGTGGAGATTGCCTGTAGATGATCGTTGAGGCTTGAGCTGATTTTGACATGTGCCGCGTTTATTCTGGGCCTTGGCTGGTCTACTTGCTGCTTCTCTGATCAACGAAAGTGTTAACCGTCCCAGGCGCACATGGGCCGCTATTGCTCTTGGGCCAGTCTACTATTGGCATCCTCATCACTAGCCCCCGTGCTGGTAGCCAGGGAGTTTGGCCTCCGAAATCTTCACGATGGGACGCACCTGGCTGTATTTTGATCCAAGGTTTCGAATGGATCTGTTGGCCATTGCACTTGAATCGGGAGCAAAACGATATGTTGATCGGATTCGTCAACCGCATGCTAGAATCCGGATAATTGAGTTGAACAAGAGTTGACTGGATTCATTGACCGTAACGTTAGAATCCAGAGAACTGACTTACAAAATTGTTGACTGGATTCGTTGACCATCGCGAGATAATCTGGAAAACTGAGTTGAAAAGGATGTTGACCAGATTCGTTGACCGTTACGACATAATCTAGAGAATTAAGCTAGAAAGAGTGTTGACCGGATTCATTAATCACAACATTAGAATCCGGAGAACTGAGCCGGGAAGTGTGTTAATCAGATTTATTGACCGTAATGTTAGAATCTGGAAAACAAAGGTGTCGAGAATGTTGACTGGATCCGTTGACCGCAACGTTAGAATCCGAAGGACTTAGCTGGATAGAGCGTTAACCAAATTCGTTGAAAGTCACGTAAGATCCGGAGAATGGTGTGGGAGGAGGATGGCGCTGAGCAATCCAAGGGCTGCAGAGTTGTTTCAAAGCCTTGAGTAGCCTATCACATTCTTCCACGTGTCGTCATGTAGTGAATTTATAATATTTGTAATTAATTCATCAGAGGATTCAATTTGGAAGTGCCCTCTTCGAAATCAACATGTGTCCGTTATGATTGCCGGCCGGCCAACTCTTTGTACTTCGTGTGGATCGCCGGTCGTCTTGTAACATTAATCATCACAGTCTAGCTGCTCGGAGATGTGTTTTCTACTTTCAGATGGATCTAAGTTCTCGATGAGATATCAAGGTGAATCCTGGCATTGTGTCAAGTCGTTTTTATATACAAGCATACTTTAATGAATTGGGCCTTTGTAATGTATGACACTGCCCATGTTATGACTTTGGGCACCCAGCTTTTTGTCAGAGTGTTTGTCCTTTTTACACTTTGCCCTGGTTTGTCTACTATTATAGGCTGACTGCGCTATCTCCTACTAGAGAAAGTTGTCATGCGTGCTGTTTAAGCACCCTAAGGTTTGGTATTATATCGTAAATGGGCCACTTCAATGATCAAAGTTTAATTCAACTGCTTATGGGCTGCTTGGATGACCAAAGTTTAAGTCGACCATTGACAAGCCACTTATATGACCAAGGTTTAATTGTGAGCAAGTGAAAACCCGCCTGACTTAGGGGCAATCTATATTGTATATTTTATACAATCTGCAAGCAAGCATTTATATGGATGCAAAAAGAAAGAAAAGAAAAGCATAAAACAATGTGCAAATGAAAAAGAAAATCTTTCATTAATCACAACGTATGTTATAAGCATGCTTCAAATCACATAGATGACCTACCTAGGCCTTCATTGGTAGTAGCGCTTTAGATGGACCGCATTCCACATCTGTAGGACCAACTTGCCGTTTTGGGCTCGGAGTTTATGTACTCCTTTCCACAAAACAGTTGAGACAAGGAATGGGCTTTCCCAATTCGGGAAAAGCTTATTCCGGTTGGCTGTTCTACCCGTGGCCTCTGTGCTTCGCAAAACCAAATCTCCAATTTTGAATTGCCACGTTTTTACTTTCTTGTTGTAATAACGAGTGATTCGTTATTAGTAGGCGATTGTGCACATCCCAGCCATGTTGCGGGCTTCCTCTATTAAGTTTAGGTGTTCCTTGATCTTTTGGGTATTGCCTAGTGGATCAAAGGCTTCGACTCTAAGATTTGGGAGCTCGATCTTAACTGATATCACAGCCTCAATCCTGTAGCAGAGGCTGAAGGGTGTCTCGCGAGTTAGTTCCTTAGGGGTCGTCCAGTATGACTATAGCACAGTGGGTAGTTCGTCAACCCATGAGCCCCCTGCGTCCTCCAACTTAGTCTTTAGGCCGTGCAGTAGTGTCTGGTTGGTGAATTCTACTGCCCATTCACCAGGGGGTATACTACCGAAGTGTGAACCAATCTGATGCCCAAATTGGTGCAATACTTGGTGAAACGCTTTCCCAAAAATTAAATTCTGTTGTCAGTCATGATGATCTCGGGAATGCCAAATATGTTCACTATACTCTAACGGACGAATTCCAAGGCATTGTACTCGGTGATCTTGGCCAACGGGATGGCTTCAACTCATTTGGTGAAAAAGTCTATGCCTACTATGATAAACTTTCTCTGCCCGGTCGTGATAGGAAATGGGCCAAAAATATTGAGCCCCCATTGCGTGAAAGGCAAAGGGGTTTGGAGGTATTTCAGCTCCACGAGCGGTTGGTGGTGAAGATTGCCATGGAGTTAACAATTTTCTCACATCTTCACAAACTCCCAGGCGTCCTTTCTCATTGTTGGGGCCCATGTCCTGGCCCATGAAGAATTGACCAAGCCCATGAAGGAATCCGCGGCCCGCGAGGAGTCCAAGAGCCTACATGAAATGGTCAGCCCAGCCCAGTGGTCGAAAGGAGCGAACCCGTGCTGTCAGAAGACAACGGAACCCTGCAACGCATTTAATGCGTTGCCGGGAAACAGGCAAAATGGCGGAAAGGCTAGCCAATAGAGGAGTGGCTGGAGCTGTGCCAACGACTCCCGCTGCTGTCTGCAGGCAGCTAACCAATCCCCGCTCAGGAGGAAAATTGGGCGTGGCTGGCAACGCTCAGAAGCATGCCATCCACGACAAAAGGACAACCGGTATGACCGGCGGTCCACAACAGTGACCAGCAGCGCAATAGCCCTTGCCATGGGCATTTTGGCGCCCAAGAGTCCAACGAGGCGAGGCCTATAAAAGCCCTCACGTCCCGCAGAGAAGGGATCTTCTTCCTCTGGGATCTCTCCTTCACCTTCTTCTAGCTGAATACTGATCCAGAATCAAACTCAACCAGCTCTAAGCTTCCTTCTTCTCCACTTATCCCCAAGTAAGGGACAAACGGGAACTGAGTGTAAACTCACTTCCGCCCGTCAATAGCAAGCTCACGATTACTCATCCACACGTCAACTCAGACTACGGGAAGGTCAGTCACCCATTGCGGTGCAACAAGGGAGCCAGGCCTCCCAAAACCTGCTCATCACATTCTCCATACTATAACACGAGCATCTCTTACGCTTTCAAAGCATACATCCGCGCACCGCTCTTAGCGTGCGCCATTTCCGTTCATTGCGGGAATTTGCTGACTTAAGTGTCGGAGTGGCCTCAGTGGGAGAAATCCTGCCGGACTCCTGACCTCTTGTTTGTTGTTTGTGTTGTGCAGGTTCAGGTTCATAGAGACGGAGACCGGACCCTTCGATCGACGCTGCCGCGTGCCAAGGAATCCGAAGGCTCCCTAATCCGTACAGTAACCGCGGACCCGGGACGCAACATTGGTGCCGTCTGTGGGAAACTGACAGAAAGCTAAGTGTCTCTTTCCCACCTTATTCCTGAACCTCAGACGATGGTAAACACTCTAGCACAAGTTAGTGTCGCGGCGATGGAGATCGTCGCCCAAAGTGAAGCTCCCCCTGCTGGGAACCAAGCGAACGACCGACCAGAGCCCGATGTCCACCGCCTGGCCACAGACGTGGGCGATATGAAGCTAGTTCTCCGAGCCCTATGCGAGAACACAGGGACTGCCTGGCCAGGGGCTGCCCCTCCAGCATCCCAGGCCTCCACCCCTAGGAGAGAGAGGCGCCGAGAGGCCGCTCGCAAGAGGCGAGCCAACCGGCCCAACCGTGCCGCAGCCCTGGCGGCCCCAAGTGGAAATGACCGAAACAAAGCGGAGAGCCATCCCGCCGACGATGACCGGGAGGATAGCCCCGAGGGGCGCAACCCCCGCAACTCGTGCGGCAACGGGAGGCCAACCGCTGCATGCTCCAACGGCGAACGAGCCACTCAGGCGAAGAGTCGCCATCCCGGACGAGCTGGGACTCACCTCCAGGGTAACACGGAGCTCCGCAACGTCATCAATGCACGGAGAGGCTCTACGGACCTGTCAATGGAGGAGAAAGTCAAAGTGTTGTGGGACACCCTGCATAAGGAGAAACCCACGCCCTCCTCTGCCGACCTCCGTAGATCGCCCTTCGCCATGGACTTGCGGACGCAACCATTGCCAAGAAAGTTCAAGATGCCGATCCTGGAAGGATACCACGGAAGCAAGGACCCGATGGACCACCTCGACTGCTTCCGTACTCACCTATCTCTACAATGGGCAAGCGAGGCCTTGATGTGCCAGTGCTTTCCCGTCACCCTTAGGGGGGACGCGTTGCTCTGGTTCCATGGCCTCCCCCCGAATTCCATACGCTCGTTCGACGAGCTTACTGATAGCTTCTTGAGCCAGTTCGCCTCCAGCTGAAGGGAGGAGAGGCAACCATGGCACCTAGTCCGCCTCCGCCAAAGGTCAGATGAAAGTCTGAAGCGGTTCCTGGACCATTTCATCACTGAGGCGCGGCGGATCCCTCATCTCTCTGACGAGCTGAAACTCAAAGCCTTCGTCACCACCCTGGCGGTGGGAGACTTCTTCAAGCACCTGTCGCACCAAGGCCCTCAGACCTTCTGGGAAGCTGAGACCATCGCCCGGGCGTACATCACGGCCGAAGAGGCCAACGAGGCGAAGCGCCCCGAGCGAGTGGATCGGCCCCCGGAAGCCCCCAGAGCATCTGGCGAAAGAAAGAGGGACAGCGAAGGCCAGGGCTTCCCGGAGCGCCAAGGCAAGCAGTGGCCCCCGCCGGGGCCCAAAAAAGATTACAGTAGAACCTCCCTGACCCCTCTAAATGACAGCCGTGCGAACATCCTGATGCAGATCTAGGATGAGAAGTTCTTCAAGTGGCCAAAGACGCCCAAGGGTCCCAGTGGCAATGACCAGACGAAGTATTGCCAGTACCACCGCTGCCTGGGACACTCAACCGAGAACTGCCGGACCCTACAGCAGGAAATCGAAGATCTGATCCGGCGCGGACACTTGAAGCGGTTCGTGAAGAGCTCAGGGCAGGAACTAGCGACCTCTGACGGTGAAACCAGTGAACCTCCGAGAGCCCGCGCGGCCGCCGGCATGGTCAATATGATCTCCTCCACGGCCGCCGCGAACGCCAGGCGTGGGAAGCCGGAGCTGACTTTCAGCAACAAGCGAGTAAGGATAGGGGATAGGAATGACGTCATTAGCTTTAGTAGCGACGACATGGCTCATGTAACCTCTCCCCATGCCAACCCCCTTATTGTATCGGCCCTCGTTTCAGCTGGTGCGGATGACTATCAACTGAAACGGGTCTTCATTGATAATGGAGGTTCTCAAAATTTGCTGTATCTCACTGCCTTTAAACTTGGACTAAAACGAAGCCAAATGAAAGCTGCAAGCGGACCCTTGTACGGCTTGGACAACGAGCCAGTCCCCGTGCAAGGGATAGTTCGGCTGGAAGTCACTATGGGAACCCACCCGCGTTCCGTGACGCGAGAGCTGGCATTCCTCGTCGTTGACCTTCCATCCGTCTACAATGCCATATTAGGCAGACCCTTCCTAACCGCCTTCAAAGCTGTGACGTCCATCCCACACCTGAAGGTGAAATTTCCTACCCCCTGGGGCGTGGGAGAAGTCCTCGGAGACCAAGAAATGGGACGGACGTGCTACCTGTCCCAGATCAACCCCGTGGCGCCATGTTGCCCAAGTGAAGACCTAGATCTCCGAGACGAGACCTCACTGCAACAGGCCCAGTCCGGAGAAGAAATTGAGGCAATCCCACTGAACCCTTCTGAGCCGGAATGGTGCAACAACGTTGGGAGATCCCTCCAACCTGCGGAGCGCGACCGGTTGATTACCATCCTCAGGGATAACTTCGACGTGTTCGCGTGGGTCCCCGCTGACATACCCGGGATACCGGCCAAGGTCATAGTCCACAAGCTGGGCCTTGACTCAAGCCGAAAGCTCGTTCGGCAGAAGCGGAGGAACCACCCCGTAGAGAAGTTGGTCGCCATCAGGGAAGAAGTGAAGAGGCTCTTGGACGCCGGATTCATCAGAGAAGTCTAGTACCCAGAGTGGTTGTCCAACGTTGTGCTGGTAAAAAAGAGCAACGGTAAGTGGCGGATGTGTGTCGACTTCACAGACGTGAATAAGGCCTGCCCCAAAGATAGCTTTCCGCTTCCCAGGATCGACCAGCTCGTGGACTCTACGTCTGGGAACGAGCTTCTGAGCTTCATTGACGCATACTCCGGGTACAACCAGATTCAGATGGACCCGGAGGACGTGGAGCACACCTCATTCATGACGGACCAGGGGACGTATTGCTACAAAATGATGCCCTTTGGTCTCAAAAATGCCGGCGCGACCTACCAGCGCCTTGTGAATAAGATGTTCGAGGCCCAGATCGGACGGAACGTGGAGCTGTACGTCGAGGACATGCTGGTAAAAAGCAACGTTGCCGGCAATCACATCAGCAACCTGGATGAGACTTTTCAGGTCCTCTGACGGCATGGAATGAAGCTCAATCCCGCCAAGTGCGCGTTCGGAGTGACCTCAGGAAAATTCCTAGACTTCATAGTGTCCCAGCGTGGCATAGAAGCCAACCCAGAGAAAATCAACGCCATCCTCGACCTGAACCCTCCGCGGACGATAAAAGAGGTACAGAAGTTGACCGGGCGAATAGCAGCCCTCTCGCGGTTCCTCGCCAAGTCAGCAGAAAAATATTTGCCCTTCTTCAAAGCGCTAAGGGGCACCAAATCGCAGGGGTTCAAGTGGAGTGAGGAATGCGACGAAGCCTTCAGGGAACTGAAGACTTACCTCTCCAGCGCGCCGCTCTTAAGCTCGCCGCGCGAAGCGGAAGATCTCTACCTCTACTTGACCACATCGGCAGCGGCCCTCAGCTCGGTGTTAGTCGCGGAGCACGAGGGCAAACAGCAGCCAGTGGACTACATAAGCCGGGTGCTGACTGACGTGGAAGCCCGCTATCCGTACGCTGAAAAGATGGCGCTCACGCTTGTCCATGCGGCGCGAAAGCTGCGGCCCTATTTCCAGTCGCACTGAACGTTGTACTGACAGACCAGCTGCTGAAGTCAATCTTGCAGAAGCCGGAGGCATCCGGCCGACTGGTTAAGTGGGCTGTGGAGCTAGGGGAGTTCGACCTGGAATTCCGGCCCCGACCAGCCGTGAAAGGATAGGCTCTGGCGGACTTTTTCGTCGAAGCGGCGACGCCTGTGCAAGAAGAAGATAGCAACCAAGGAAGTATGATAGAAGGCGATCCCCCTGCGTGGACCCTGAACGTAGACGAATCATCTACCCAGGCAGGCAGTGGAGCTGGAGTCGTGCTAAGGACGCTCGAGGGCATGGAGATCGCATACTCCATTACTCTGGCCTTCCCAGCCACGAACAACATGGCGGAGTATGAGGCCCTCCTCGCGGGTCTGCGGCTGGTGAAGGAGTGTTCCGGCGGTCATTGGTCGTGCGCAGTGACTCCGAACTTGTGGTCAATCAAGTGAAGGGGAACTTTGACGCCTCGAACCCACATCTTGTGAGGTACTTGGCAAAAGTAAAGGCCCTGATCCCTGAGTTCGGTCGGTTCGAGATCTAACACATCCCGAGATCAAACAACGAGCGTGCTGATCGACTAGCCCGGGACGCGGCCACCAGGATTGTGGAGCAGTACGCGAGGGAGCCCAGGGAAGTCCTGACCGCGCCCAGCATCGACGCCGAAGACAAAGAAGTGCTACGGGTCGACACAGGAGACAACTGGAGGACACCGTACGTGAGGTTCCAAACTGAGGGGACCCTACTCGACGACATCAACGAGGCTAGGCGAATCAAGAAGACGGCAGGCTGGTACACGGTCCTAAATGAGAGGCTATACAGGCGAGGATACTCCACTCCCCTCTTGAAGTGCCTCACGCCAAAGGAAGCTGATGATGCGCTGGCAGAGGTGCACCTGGGACTGTGCGGCTCACACATCGACGGAAAGAACCTAGCATTCAATGTTATGCGGCAAGGGTTCTATTGGCCCACCATGAAGTGAGACGCTATGGAATTCGTCCGAAAATGTGAAAGTTGCCAGGTCCATGGCAGCATGACACACCAGCCGCACACGGAGCTGCACTATCTCTAATCCCCATGGCCGTTCGCACAATGGGGGCTCGACAAACTCGGACCCCTACCTATGGCCGCCGGACAAAGAAAATTCTTAATTGACGGCATCGACTACTTTACCAAGTGGGTGGAAGCCGTCCCTCTCGCCAAAATCACAGAGCAGAATGCGACGGAGTTCCTCCGTCAAGGCATCGTTTGCCGCTTTGGGATCCCTGAGGTCGTAGTAACCGATAACAGAACCCAGTTCACCGGCAAGCGCTTTATAAAGTACTGCCGCGACCTTCGCATCAAGCTGGTACATACGTCCGTGGCACACCCTGAGGCAAACGGACAGGTCGAGGTCACCAACCGCACGTTGCTGCACGGATTAAAAACCAGGTTGGAAGACGCAGGGGGCTCCTGGACCGAGGAGCTACCGTCCGTGCTATGGTCGTATCGAACGACTGCGAGAGAGCCAACAAGGGAGACGCCCTTTAACCTTTTCTTTGGGGCTGAGGCTGTGGTGCCCGTAGAGGTGGGGATGCCAAGCCTGCAGATTGAATGCTTCGACCCAGCCGCAAACGAACAAAGGCTCCGGGAAAGTCTGGACCTACTCTCGGAAGTTCGAGACGCCGTACGACTACGAACCGGGGCCTATCAGCAGCGAGTTGCACGGTACTACAACAAACGGGTAAAGGCGCGCCAACTGAAAGTTGGAGATCTGGTCCTCCGGAGCGTAGAGGCGGCGGGAAAGATCGCGGACAGGAACAAACTCTCCCCCGGGTGGGAGGGGCCGTTCCTCGTCTCCGCAATCCTCCGGAGCAGAGCGTACAAGCTACGCGCCCAGAACAGCAAACTGGTCCCGCAGACCTGGAATGCCGCCAACTTAAGGAAGTACCATCAGTGATGCTACATCGACAAGGTAAGTCGCACACGTATGCATCATAATGATGCTTGGACATGAGCTTCGTCTTTTGATTAGCATAATCACTCTTTCTATCATCCTGCATATTCATTTGTGTGAGTTGATGACATGCATTGCATTCTTAAATCACATGACCTAGACTGCCCCTAAGTCGGGAGGACGAGCATCCGTCCGTAAAACCAGTCCTTGGCCTAGCGCCAGACGGTTCAAAATCGATCATCCCAGGACTCCATCCCCACGCCAGATGGCCTGGGGATGGCTTTACACATTATGGCTTCGTGCCGGTAGGCCCGAGCGGCCACCCAGAGATTAAGCTCCGCGCTAGACAGGCTGGGAATCTCATCAAAAGGACCTAGATGGTCCATCAAACAGGCTTCGCGCCGACGACCCAGGCGGTCAAAACATCAGGCCTGGTGGCTTCCCAAGTCCCCAATCTACGGCCGACAAAGCCTTAGGGGGCAAGAATCGCAGGCATGCGGCGACCTTCTCGAACAAAAGAGAGTACCCTCAGTCTACGATGGTCGTGGGCTAGGACCTCAACTTGGTGATTATAACGCCTTGGCAGGGGCGACACACCTCTCGCAATCATACACGACCGAGTCCTAGACCCAGGAGTCCGGTTACCGTGGCCTGACAGCCGCGCTGACCCTTGTTGCGGCTCCAGGGGCTTGGCGATGGCATTAGCTTCACCGGATCGAGCCCTCCAAACGCATGAGCTATGATGACATCCTCTTACGAAGGACGAGCACCACGCAAGAAGGCGCCTAGATAGGGCCTTAGCAACGACGGCTCTAAAGAGCCTAGCACTCAAACATGAGAAGCAGTCCAACAGATTACAGCAAACGAAGACGGCAATCAACATCCCACGATGGAAAGAGCACAAGTGCAAAGAAGAGAAAGACACTTTTCATTCATATATGAGGAACAAGTGCGATACAAGAGCAAAAGGTGGTCTAACGACCAACACAGGCAGAGACTAATCGGGCGAACTAGACGGACTAGCCTCCTCATGAAAATCCTTCAGGCGGGATGCCTCCTGTATCCCGGCGTTCCCCGGATGAAAAACTTCCCTAGGGACGTGGGGAGCCACCATGGAGGCGATCTTGCGGCACAGGCGGATACCGTCCCAATAACGAGTCTCCAACGCCAACTGTGCTTCCAACGGAGAGAACCGGCCAACCATATCTCTAGCTAGCCGGGTAACGTGATCCTCCAAGGTGACGACTATGGCTTCCAGCTGCGCCACTCTCTGCTGCAGGCGCCCGTTCTCCTCTCTAAGAGATGCGAATTGGGCCCTTCCATTGAAGGTGGCCTGCTGCAAGTTCCCGTGAAGGAGGGCGGACAACACATCAAAAGGGTCGACCTCACTCGGAGCCTGCGTAAGGAGCAACGTCAAAAACACTTCCAAAGCACGTAACGGTAAAGGAAGGCCAGATGGAAATAGCCGTACCTGATCAGGAGTAGCACAGGGAGAGTGCGTAAGATCACCCGGAAGGGCCTCTCCTTGGGGCTCCGCTCCCTCGCCTGCTGTAGGCAGGCTGGCTAGAAGGGCGGCGGCCGTAGGAAAGCTCGGTGCTCCTGCCACGAGGACGTCCCGGCTTCCCCTTCGTCGGCCTGAATCGGATCAGCAGCGAGCGCGGCGCCATCCTCCGTAGACGTGGCCAAGCCTTCGGGGAGCCTGTATTCCGAAATGGGCTCCACGAAGATCGCTGACGACTCCACAGGCCCCCTGGCCTCCGATACTGGCTCAAGCGCAGCAGCAAACGGCCCTTCCGGGCCCTCAAGAACGACGACATCATCCGTTGCCTCTGCAGTAGAGCAAGTGGGTGGATTCCCTGTGGGTAGAGACTCCATCTCGTAGACTTCTCCAGCGAATAGTCCCGCGACCGAAGTCGACGACGGTTCGGCAGTTTCCCCCTGGCGACCCACGCTCGTAGGCCTCTTCGAAGCCAAACTTCCCACTACAATGGAAGGGCTGGTGATTCGTCTCCTAGACCTCCTCAAAGAAGTCCCCTCGGGTTCCCTTAGCCTCTTAAGGGCGACCTCGTCCTCATCGTCGTTCGTCGACGACTCCAGTAATGAGCAGCTTTCCTCCTCGATCCCCCCGGACAGTGGAGGAATGGCTGTATCTCCAGGACCTTCCTTACCTAGTCCAGCAATCGCCCATCCCGAAGGAGATCCCCATTTGCTGGACTCAAACGTGATGGAGGTAAGGAAGTAACACTGAATCGAGAACTTCGCCTCTTCAGACATGATAGCAGATATCAGCCTCTCTGACTCTGCGGCGTCCTCAGCAGTTGGCTTCTCATGAAAATACTCTGAAATTGGGCCCCACACCCTCGGGAGCTCAGAGTCAGGGGGCTCCTGCAAAAAGAAGAAGCGCTCCTTCCAGCCCTTCACCGAGTCAGGGTTGGTGCCGCGAAAGCGAAACCGGGCCTTGGGGGACATCGACACCCAATCCTCTGACTCCATGAATCGGAAGATTAATCTCGCTGCCTTGGCGTCAAAAGAGCCACCGTGAAGGATGGCAAAATGCACAAGGATACCCAGATAGCGCAAGGTGTTAGGATGCAGCCTTGCCATCGGGACTCCCAGCGCGTCCACCACCGCATACAGTGTGCAGTGCGTCGGATAACGAAGCCCTCCCCTCAGATGGTGCTCATACACCGTAATGAAGCCCGCTTGGGGGGACACTGGCTCTATCCAGTGCGTTAGGGGCACGGTAACTCCAATCGCTGGGAAAGCCATAATCAACCATGAGAGAAGTAATGTTCCCAGCAGTCAAGACGGACTTGGTGTTGTGAACACCATGACGCGCAGCTCTGGGACCTTGGGAAGAAGAAGAGCTTTCTCTCTTTATTGCCATCTCTCTCTCAGAAGGCACAGGAATGTTGCAGGGAAAGTTTCAGCAGAAGAAAGAAGGTGAACCGTGATTGGTTTAAATAGGCGATGGAAAGCCAGAAGGTGGGAAACCAAACGACACCGTCACGGGTGATCAGGACACGTGTTGGCTTCACAACGCGTCGCAAGATCCGAAATCGTCCATAATCATGGCCAAATGCCAGACTGACAAGTGCGTCGCTTCAACCGACTGGCGAGGATCCACGCTGGCGCCAGCACATTAAATAGAGGCTCACGATAGTAGAGCCCCTGAGGAGGCGCACGATAGCGCAAAATGGAAAACCCAATTAAGAAGCGGGAAATACAGAAGGCAAAGCGGTGCGAAAAAATAACGACTTCTATTATATCGACAAATCCCGTTACAACGGTTACAAAAAAAAAAAGAGAAGAGCACGACGGTGACGAAGACGGCTAATGGTCCCAGTGGCCAGTGGAAGAGCTTTGAACACGGTAGTCCACCAATTGATCTCGAGTTCTGGCGAGCGAGTTGCGAGGATCTAGGACACCCACGCGGAAGCTTGGATTCTCCAGCGAGGCCAGCCTTCGGTAGAGCCTAATGGCGTCAAAATAAGTCTGCTCCAAGACAGGATTCACTCCCTCTGGCCGAAGCCTTGTCCTCAGCTCCGACCGAAGCCTTGTCCTCAGCTCTGACCAAAGCCCGGCGTCCTCAGCCTCATGTCATTTCTTGAGTCGCTCGATCTCTTCTTCAAGCGCCAATGCGCTGGCCTGCGCATCCACATCGGCGCCAACGAGGCGAGTGATCCTGGCCTCCGCCCGCAGCCCAGCGACCTCAGCGTCGTGTTACGCTTGAGTCGCTCGACCTCTCCTTCGAGGGCCAATATATGGCCTGCGCCCCCACATTGGCACCAACCAGACGTGTGGCCCTGGCCTCTAACTTGGCCCAAGCGCTTTCCAAGTGTGCAACATGAGCCCTTAACCACTCCACGTTAGCAGCAGCCGTCCTCCGGCATGGCTGGACCCTCTCGAAGCCCGGAGGCGCTCCTCGACTCTGAGAGGGACCCGCAACCGTGGCTTCGGAACGAGCCCCCCTAAGGTGCCGGCTCCTGAAGTCACGGGAGTGTGAGAGCCGAACTCAGACTCGTCAGAAGAGCATTCCGTGTCGCTAGAGGTATCTTCCATTGATTTCGAAGCAAGAAGACACGCACAAGAAGAGCAAACTGCCAGTAAAACGTGCGAGTGCAAAGGAGTGCCGAGTTCCAGGAGAAAGCGGCATGTTTAAATAGGTGAGTTTTCTCCTGAAGAGGCGGCAACTCCAGAGGTCAGGAAGCATTAAGGCGTAACCAATGGGGATTTTACATGTGGAGGACTCATAAAACCTCATGTGTTTCCAATGTGAGGCTCCCCGACGCGACGTCTCCTGACTGCGCAGGAATTAAATGCGCCGGTCACCCTAGGAGACGCGACCGCTGACAGAGACTCCTGAGCTCCCACAGATTTACACGCAGACCTCCTGGCCAGAATGCCTGGCAACGGAAAAGAATATGCACGCGAGCAAAACGAAAATGAAGGCAAAAAAGAGGCTACTTCTTTTATTAATCAATGCTTTCTTACAAAGTACAAAGTCTGTAACAATAAGGCTGCGAGAAAGACGAAGGAAGATAACGGTGAGAAGCCCCGTATGCTCCTGTACCATGTCCCAGATGAGCTGGGCGAACGTGATCTACATTAGATCCCCACGGCCGGAGCCGTCGGTGGTTCACCGAGCGGACTAGTTTGGAGGCGAAGAGCATCCCCTAGTGGAAGTCGCCAGAGTCCAATCCACCAGGGTGCGGGAAGCACCGAGGCCAGGAAAGCACTCCGAGGAAGTAGGGTGAGAAACCCAGCTTCCACGGAGGGCTACTGACCTCGGGATCCTTCCATGGTTGGCGCTCTAGCCCAACTAACAGGGAGATCACGAGCAGCAGCACCTGCGGACAGATGAACATACCCGCAGGGATGCCACCGAGACTCTACCCCGCGTTCAGGCGAGCCATGGCCACGGAAGGATATGCGGCGACAGCAGAATGGCCGAGCCACTCTCATTAGCAAAGAAGGCAAATTGCAGGATGAGGGTTACGACAGTCTTCATCAGGAGCTTCAAGCATTCGGCTGATCCATCCAACTCCCTCTCGGACGCCAGCCAAGGGCGGGGAATGTCGGAATCTTCTGATTGCCTCTCTGCTGGCTGCTCAGGGATTAACTCGCTTGCTTGAGAGCCCCTCCTATTTATGGGCAAGGTGCAGACCGTCCTCTTACCCCACGCGACCTGGCATCCAGCGAGCATCTTTCGTAGAACAGGGGAGACCGCTGGTCAGATGCAACCCAAGGGGCTCGAATCTCGCCCAGTGAAGTGACAAGCCATGGCAGTGCCTGAAAAGCTTGCTCTGGCTCTTGGGGAAGGCGCGAACTCAGAAAACGATGAAGGGTAACGCAGCACGAGGAAGGGCGTGAAATCGCGGAATGGGCCCAAGGGACATGCCAGGCTCGACCACTGGCCGGCCCAGGCATGGGGTGCTAGTGTTGGGGCCCATGTCCTGGCCCATGAAGAATTGACCAAGCCCATGAAGGAATCCGCGGCCCGCGAGGAGTCCAAGAGCCCACATGAAATGGTCAGCCCAGCCCAGTGGTTGAAAGGCGCGAACCTGTGCTAACAGAAGATAACGGAACCCTGCAACGCATTTAATGCGTTGCCGGGAAACAGGCGACAATGGCGGAAAGGCTAGCCAATAGAGGAGTGGCTGGAGCAGTGCCAATGACTCCCGCTGCCGTCTGCAGGCAGCCAACCAATCCCTGCTCAGGAGGAAATCGGGCATGGCCGGCAACACTCAGAAGCGTGCCATCCACGGCAAAAGGACAACCGGAATGACCGGCGGTCCACAACAGTGACCAGCGGCGCAATAGCCCTCGCCATGGGCATTTTGTCGCCCAAGAGTCCAACGGGGCGAGGCCTATAAAAGCCCTCGCGCCCCGCTGAGAAGGGATCTTCTTCCTCTGGGATCTCTCCTTTACCTTCTTCTGGCTGAATACTGATCCTAAATCAAACTCAACCAGCTCTGAGCTTCCTTCTTCTCCACTTATCCCCAAGGGACAAACAGGAACTGAGTGTAAACTCACTTCCGCCCGTCAATAGCAAGCTCACGATTACTCATCCACACGTCAACTCAGACTACGGGAAAGTCAGCCACCCATTGCGGTGTAACAAGGGAGCCAGGCCTCCCAAAACATGCTCGTCACATTCTCCATACCATAACACGAGCATCTCTTACGCTTTTACTGCATACATCCGCGCACCGCTCTTAGCGTACGCCATTTCCGTTCATTGCGGGAATTTGCTGACTTGAGCGTCGGAGTGGCCTCAGTAGGAAAAATCCTGCCGGACCCTTGACCTCTTATTTGTTATTTGTGTTGTGCAGGTCCAGGTTCATAGAGACGGAGACCGGACCCTTCGATCGACGCCGCCGCTTTTGAGGGAATCCGAAGGGTCCCTAATCCGTACGGGTAACCCGGGACCGGGACGCAACACATCAGCTCCTCGAAATTTTGCTAAAACATGTTGCTGCCAGATTTATTGCTAAAGCGTGCTGCTGCCTCACATGCAGTGGTGTGCTGCTGTCTCACACGGCTGCTATATATGTTATCTTATTTTGCTGCTGCCCAAATGCTGAATTATCATATTTAAATGCTGCTACCCGGATGCCACTATTGCCCCGTTTTTGCTGTCCCGGCTAAATGTATGAACTCTAGTGTTGCTGCCCGGTTTGGCCCTGTTAAAATATGATCGGATTAAATTTCGTTCACCTGCCCCACCGATTAATTCTTTTTGTCACTGCTACATCCAAAGGTGAGCCTTTGACTTTCTGGTTTTTATCCTTTTTTTCCAATTTGTTTCCTACATTCATTAACTTTTATTTTATATATACTAATTTAGCTAACTTAATTATAATTCGTATGATTATAAAATCTCGGACCTTACACAGTTGTTCATCCCCATGACTACTTGTGGAGGGGTCGTCACCATGGAAGATGACATCTTTAGCCGGTGCGCTGGTTTGTGCCCTAATATTGACCATGTTGGCTGTTGTGGTTAGACTTTTTAGTTATTTCTACAGAAGGCGCCAATGATATATCCCTTGATCTGGATTGAACAAATTAAAGAGCATCTTAATCTTACTCAGTGGGTTAAACTAAAACGGGTCTGATCTTTATTATTTTAAATTTGGATCCTACACACTATAATTTACAAACAAGAGGTCAAAGGACGGTAGGACTCCATTCTAGATATGTCCTTCGACACTCAAATTAGAAATTTTTCTTTGATGAGAGAAAGATGGAGGATGAGAAAATAATGCGTAAATGTATGGATGAGAGGATCAAGTGTTGCCGAAGGGCTAAGTTTCGTTCGGTGCCCTCGACTAGAGAGCGATTTCAGAATTAGAGGGTAGAGCTCTATAGGATATGCTTGGTTAGGGGGTGGCTTCGAGATTGGAGGGCAAAGCTCCATAGGAGGCGCTTGGCTAGGAAGTGGCTTTGGAACTGGAGGGTAGAGCTCCATAGGAGGCGCTCAGTTAGGGAGCGGCTTTTAAAGGGGTACACTCATCGAGAAGTAGCTTAGCAAGAGGTGCACTTGATAGAAAGTGGCTTAAAGAGAGGTGTGCTCAATAATAGGTGGGTGGCTTTGAGAGAGAGTCACAATTCGGTTGTTTGGTTCTCTAGAGATGGGATCGATTACTCAACTGGAGATTGAATCGCCGAATCCTCCAAAAAGATTTTAGAAGAAGGGTCCAAAAAGGACCGTGAAAAGGGTTTGAAGGAGAATCTCCTTCCTTGAGAGGAAGGGACGCATATATAGAGTGAGCGCGTGGGTCTGCCGGCCTTGGGCTCCATGGCTTTGTAATCATGAGTGGCCGACATCGTGCATCTGTCATCAATGCTCTGAATCGTCGAGATCCTCACGGTGACATGTTGGCCGCTGCCAACCACAAATCGTACTTCTACAAGCGTGATGAACTATCTCGTGGAAGTGGTCATTCGGACTTATCTGCTGAGTTGGAGCTGATTGTGTTGCATCTGTGGGCCTACTCTACAATCATCTTTAGCGGCCCATATATCGCTGGGTTGTTTCGGATAGTGCTGAGTTGGAAATATTGTTGTGGACTCAATGCCTTTGACTTTACGAAGCTTTGGCTGGGCTGCTACTTTTCGAGCACTTCTCATTGCAGGCCAAATTCTAGGCCTACCAATTAGTTGTCAGACCTATCAATTTTAAATAGCAACTAATCCGTCCTAGATACAAACTTCAAACGGGTTCAGGTCAAGCTGTTCGTTCGATCAGTCTCCATTCATCGAGCTTGGGATCCTGCTTACCGCATCTTAAAATGAGAGGTTAGGTGACGACGGGGTTTGGTCATATTGAAAACACTCTGATACTCAAATTAGTAATGAGCCTTCTGAGGATGAGAAGGAAAGATGTAGTAAATGCAAAGATGAATGCTTGGAAAGTGTGTAGAAACGTTGGTGGGAGGAGCACTTGTGGAGAGACTGTCTCGAGTTAAGGGTACTTGTAGAAAGCAGTTTCTCTTCAATACTCAATTCACAGGGAACCAGTAGCTACGACAAAAGGAGCGAGTGTTTGAAAGCTTTGAGAGCGTAGAGAGTTTTTGTGAGCTGTTGTTTGCTGGAGGGCATTTTGAAGGAAAAAGAGAGCGTGTCTGTGGAGTGAATAATCATGGCCTTTTATAGCCATGGTCCTCCGCTACTTTCCTTGAGTAGCAAAGTGGGATGCCTGCCTTCTGTGAATATCGTTGCCTTTTCTCCGTGGATGCGTGCGTCATTCTTGGCTGCAATGGTTAAGAAAGCAGATCCCTTTCCTTCTGTGTATGGTAACTATTTGGATTTCCTCTACGGATTGTGTGCCGATTCGTGTGCCTTCTTCCTGGGATGAGCTCTAATTTGGGATGTTGTCGTTATAGTGGAGATTGCCTGTAGATGATCGTTGAGGCTTGAGCTGATTTTGACATGTGCCGCATTTATTCTGGGCCTTGGCTGGTCTACTTGATGCTTCTCTGATCAACGAAAGCATTAACCGTCCCAGGCGCACATGGGCCGCTATTGCTCTTGGGCCAGTCTACTATTGGCATCCTCATCACTAGCCCCCGTGTTGGTAGCCTGGGACTTTGGCCTCCGAAATCTTCACGATGGGACGCACCTGGCTGTATTCTGGATCCAAGGTTTCGAATGGATCTGTTTGCCATTGCACTTGAATCGGGAGCAAAACGATATGTTGATCGGATTCGTCAACCGCATGCTAGAATCCGGATAATTGAGTTGAACAAGAGTTGACTGGATTCATTGACCGTAACGTTAGAATCCAGAGAACTGACTTACAGAATCGTTGACTGGATTCGTTGACCATCGCGAGATAATCTGGAGAACTGAGTTGAAGAGGATGTTGACCAGATTTGTTGACCGTTACAACAGAATCTAGAGAATTAAGCCAGAAAGAGTGTTGACCGGATTCATTAATCACAACATTAGAATCTGGAGAACTGAGCCGGGAAGTGTGTTAATCAGATTTATTGACCGTAATGTTAGAATCTGGAAAACAAAGGTGATGAGAATGTTGACTGGATCCGTTGACCGCAACGTTAGAATCCGAAGGACTTAGCTGGATGGGGCGTTAACCGAATTTGTTGAAAGTCACATAAGATCCGGAGAATGGTGTGGGAGGAGAATGGCGCCGAGCAATCCAAGGGCTGCAGAGTCGTTTTAGAGCCTTGAGTAGCCTATCACATTCTTCCACGTGTCGTCATGCAGTGAATTTATAATCTTTGTAATTAATTCATCAGAGGATTCAATTTGAAAGTGCCCTCTTCGAAATCAACATGTGTCCGTTATGATTGCCGGCCGGCCAACTCTTTGTACTTCGTGTGGATCGCCGGTCGTCTTGTAACATTAATCATCACAGTCTAGCTGCTCGGAGATGTGTTTTCTACTTTCAAATGGACCTAAGTTCTCGATGAGATATCAAGGTGAATCCTGGCATTGTATCAAGTCATTTTTATATACAAGCATACTGTAATGAATTGGGCCTTCGTAATGTATGGCACTGCCCATGTTATGACTTTGGGCACCCAGCTTTTTGTCAAAGTGTTTGTTCTTTTTACACTTTGCCCTGGTTCGTCTACCATTGTAGGCTGACTGCGCTATCTCCTACTAGAGAAAGTTGTCATGCGTGCTGTTTAAGCACCCTAAGGTTTGGTATTATATCGTAAATGGGCCACTTCGATGTCCAAAGTCTAATTCAACTGCTCATGGGCTGCTTGGATGACCAAAGTTTAAGTCGACCATTAACAAGCCACTTATATGACCAAGGTTTAATTGTGAGCAAGTGAAAACCCGCCTGACTTAGGGGCAATCTATATTGTATATTTTATACAATCTACAAGCAAGCATTTATATGGATGCAAAAAGAAAGAAAAGAAAAGCATAAAACAATGTGCAAATGAAAAAGAAAATCTTTCATTAATCACAACGTATGTTATAAGCACGCTTCAAATCACATAGATGACCTACCTAGGTCTTCATTGGTAGTAGCGCTTTAGATGGACCGCATTCCACATCTGCAGGACCAACTTGCCGTTTTGGGCTCGGAGTTTATGTACTTCTTTCCACAAAACAGTTGAGACAAGGAATGGGCTTTCTCAATTCGGGAAAAGCTTGTTCCGGTTGGCTGTTCTACCCGTGGCCTCTGTGCTTCGCAAAACCAAATCTCCAATTTTGAATTGCCACGTTTTTACTTTCTTGTTGTAATAACGAGCGATTCGTTATTGGTAGGCGATTGTGCACATCCCAGCCATGTTGCGGGCTTCCTCCATTAAGTTTAGGTGTTCCTTAGTCTTTTGGGTATTGCCTAGTGGATCAAAGGCTTCGACTCTAAGATTTGGGAGCTCGATCTTAACTGATATCACAGCCTCAATCCTGTAGCAGAGGCTGAAGGGTGTCTCGCGAGTTAGTTCCTTAGGAGTCGTCCAGTATGACTATAGCACGGTGGGTAGTTCGTCGACCCATGAGCCCCCTGGGTCCTCCAACTTGGTCTTTAGGCCGTGCAGTAGTGTCTGGTTGGTGAATTCTACTGCCCATTCACCTGGGGGTATACTACCGAAGTGTAAACCAATCTGATACCCAAATTGGTGCAATACTTGGTAAAACGCTTTCCCAAAAATTAGATTCTGTTGTCAGTCATGATGATCTCGGGAATGCAAAATATGTTCACTATACTCTAACGGACGAATTCCAAGGCATTGTACTCGGTGATCTTGGCCAACGGGATGGCTTCAACTCATTTGGTGAAATAGTCTATGCCTGCTATGATAAACTTTCTCTACCCGGTCGTGATAGGAAATGGGCCAAAAATATTGAGCCCCCATTGCGTGAAAGGCCAAGGGGTTTGGAGGTATTATAGCTCCACGAGCGGTTGGTGGTGAAGATTGCCATGGAGTTGACAATTTTCTCACATCTTCACGAACTCCCAGGCGTCCTTTCTCATTGTTGGCCAGCAATATCCCTAGCGCATGACTTTAAATGCTAGGTTCTTATCACCGATGTGTGAACCACAGATCCCGAAGTAGACTTCACTTAAAACGTAGTCAGCCTCCTTGGAAGTGAGGCATCGGAGGTACCGAGTCGAGTATCCTCGACGATACAGCCTTCTATCAACTATAGTGTACTAAACGGTTGTCTTTTTGATCCCCTTAGTCTCGTTTGCGTTCTCTGGCAATGTTCCGCCCGCCAAATACCTCCAATACGGCATCAACTAGTTTTTATTGTCGGAGACTTATCTTACTTCTTATTCCTCTATACTGGGAGTGCTCAGAACTTTTCTCATTTTCCTAGAGTACTGTTCTGAATTTTCGGCATTGCCTCTTGCCGCTCTAAGGAGCTAGTCAGCTTTCCAGTTCTCAATCTTGGGGGCGTGGACCAAGTTCGGCTTATCAAATCTCTAGACCATGTCCTGTGCCTTAACCAGGTATCTAGCAAAGAGAGGGTTGTACACCTCGAAATTCCCATTGATCTGATTAACAACTAACTCTAAGTCGCTGTAGACGGTTAGTGGCTTAGCTGAGTACTCTTTGACTAGTCGTAGTTTGGCTAACAAGGCATCGTATTCGACAATATTATTGGTAGCTGAAAAATCGAGCTTCAGGGAGTATTTCACCTCAAACCTGTCTGGGGTCCTCAGGACCACTCTGGCACCGCTGTTTGAGTTGGTTGACGAACCATCCACGTTGAGGATCCATTCTGGCTCTTTCGAAATGTGGTCTATGTCCTTAACGTGATGCTCATCGATGATTGGGGGTTGTGGTCTTGACGATAAAGTCAGCCAAGGCCTTCCCCTTGATAGCTGGCTGGCTGGCTGGCTTGGACTAGAATTCGATATTGAACTCTCCCAACTAAATGGCCCACTTAACCAGTCATCCAGAAATATCAGGTTTCTAAATGATGTCTTTCAATGATTTGTCGGTCGGGACGATCACACGATAAGCCTGAAAATAGGGTCTCAACTTTCATGCCGAAAAGATAAGTGTAATAGTGAGCTTCTCAACGCGTAGATAGCATGTCTCTATACCAGTCAGCATTTTGTGCATGTAGTAGACCGCCTGCTACACGTCAGAATCCTGGCATATCAGAACAGAGCTAAGAGTCGCTTTTGATACCGCTAGGTAGAGGTACAACTCTTCCTCGTCTCTCAGTGACATCAGTAACGGTGGACTAACAGTGGACTGGCCAAGTATTACTTCAGCTCGTCCAAGGCGGCCTGGCACTCTGCTATCCACTGAAATCTGTTTGCCTTCGTCCCTCTCAAAGCCTTAAAGAAGGGTTGATACTTGTCTTCTGACTTTGCCAAGAAACAGGACAGTACTGCTAGTCTTCCGGTTAGCCTTTGGATATCCTTGATACTCCGAGGCAGATACATGTTTGTAAGGGCCTTGATCTTCTTTGGGTTCGCTTTGATCCCTCGCTGAGAGATGATGAAATCCAAGAATTTTCCTGAAGAAACTCTGAAGACACCCTTTGATGGGTTTAACTTCATTTGGTGCACATGGAATACCTCAAAGAATTCAGTCAGATCGTGAATATGGTCGCTGGTAGTCTTACTCTTGACGAGCATGTCATCTACATACACCTTCATATTGCGGCTGATCTACTTTTCAAACATTTTATTCACAATCCTTTAGTAAGTGGCACCCGCATTCTTCAAACCGAACGGCATGACCCTGTAACAGTAGGTGCCTTGATCGTCATGAATAAGGTATGCTCCCCGTCCTCTGGGTTCATCCTGATTTGGTTGTAATTTGAGTATGCGTCCATGAAACTCCGCAACTCGTGACCAGAAGTTAAGTCTACCAGTAAGTCAATTCTGGATAAAGGGAAACTATCCTTTGAGTAGGCTTTGTTGACGTCGGTGAAGTCAATGCATATCCACCATTTCTCGTTGCTTTTCATGACCAGGACGACATTGGAGAGTCAATTCCAGTACTGGACTTTCTTGATAAACCAGACGTCTAGTAGTTTCTTTACCTCTTTCCGGATGGTTATGAGCTTCTCTACAGAGTGGTTCCTCCACTTTTGCCTAACGAGCTTGAGATCAGGATCGAGACCCAACTTGTGGACCATTACTCCGACTAGAATCCCTGACATGTCGATGGTTGTCCATGCGAAGAGATCTACATTCTGCCTCAAGAAGCTTATTAGTTCCTCTCGTTGGGGTCCAGTGATTAAGTCCCCTATCTCTACACACCTCTCTGGGTCCTTAGAATTCAACGATATGAGGTCGGTGGCCTCACTGGATTGCACTTGCTGTAGGGTTGCTTCATCTTGTTGGTCCAACTATGAGATCCTAAAATCAAAAAAAGAGAATAAAATATTAAAACCAAAAGTATAATGAGATCCGGAGTGGCCTTATGCCACTTAAAACCGGAGCAGCTTGTACCACAGAAGACCAGATTGCTTGAAGTCCGGAATAGATGATAAGAAAATATTAATCAGAATTTGTAAAGTTGATCGGCTTTTAGAATGTTGACTGGCTTTTGTGATGTTGACCAGCGTCACAATGTTGACCGACCAAAGAGTTGATCAGCCTTGATAAAGGTTGACCGGTCTTGAATAAAAGAAGTGAAACGATGGCCGACTCTGAGCACTGACCAAAGAGTTGATCAGAATAAATTAAGGGCAACTAAAGATAATGACCAACTTTACTGATTAGTTCAAACCCAACTAGATCCTAACTAAATGAAGTAAGCGAACCACCCTCTTGACCGTCTGAGAAGAAGTACTAAAGTAAGTAACTTAGACTATTTACTCCCACCTAACCTCTGAGAAGAAGTACCAAGTAGGTAGCTTACCCCCACTTACTCCACCTAACCCCTCTTCTATATATACTCAGCTTCGATAGAGGAAGTAAGTAGGAGCCCCGGCAAAAAGAAACAGTAAAGGAGTAGAGAATGAAAGAAAACATCAAGTCTGTAGGGGTGGGCAGACGACTGTCAGGCAAGTGTACCCCATGCTTTTAAGTTCATGGTTTAATACAAGTGTACACTTTGTTTTTAACTTCAGAATATTACAAGTATACTTCGAACGATCATTCTTTTTATGTTCGTTGCAAGTGTGCCCAGTTTTTAAAGTTCATGCTTTGCAAATATACTTCCGTCCCCAATGTTCCAGCTTTAAAAATTACCAGTTTTTCCTTCCGATTTAGGTTAAATGCGAGCCGTTTTAATTACTGTTTGATAAGCTATATTCTGGTTTGAATTCCTACTTTATGCCTTCTATCCTCTGCTTTCTGCTAAACTCATGTTAAAATGGAGTACATGAAAATAAAAAAGTAGACCGGTATGTATGTCACTTACATTACCCAAATTTAAAACCGGCCTTGTATTATAATTGAAACCGGCCTTGTATTATAATTGAAACCGGCATTTGTATCGAAAATTTGAAATTGGCCTTGATTTGAACCGGCTTAAGAAAATTTTGAAATCGGCCTTGCATATCAGTTTGAAATCGGCCAAGAATAATTGAAATTGGCCTTGTATTAATAATCTCAAAACTGGCCAAGAATAATTGAAATCGGCCTTGTATTATAATTAAAACCGGCATTTGTATTGTAAATTTGAAACCGACATTTGCATTGTGATTTTGAAATCGACATTGTATTATAATTGAAACCGGCATTTATATTGTAAATTTTAAAATCGGCATTTGCATTGTAAATTTTAAAATCGGCCTTGTATCGTAATTTTGAAACCGGCCTTTGCATTGTAATTTTAAAACCGGCCTTATATTATAACTAAAACCGGCCTTGTATTATGATTGAAACTGGCATTTATATTGTAATTTTGAAACCGACTTGCCAAGTGATGTATGAAAATTATGATTTGAAACTGGCCTAGTAACATAAATTTGAAACCGGCTTATTATGTGATTTTAAAACCGGCTTGTGATATGGCTGTCCGGAATGAACAAAGAAAATGTGAACTGGCTTTATGATAAGACAAATAAGTTCGGACCTTAGCATTGGGAGACAAGGTTCTCCGGCATGCCTTAGGACCTTATGGTGATAATCGAGGATAACGAAGGTGAGAGCCGTCCTCGGGGCTTTGTACAAGGAGGAAGTGAAAGCCATCCTCGGAGCTTTGTATAATGAGGAAGTGAGAGTCATTCTCGGGACTTTGTACAAGGAGGTATTGCCGTAATTATGAGAAGATGGGCATAATCTATCCTCGATTAAAGTCCCCTTCGGTTAAGCAATAAATAAAAGAAGATATCTATACCGTGACCGGCCTTGTTTTATGCTATAATATTAACTATTCCGGCTTTCTAATTAACTTTTATATAGTCCAGCCAATCGCTACCGTATGATACTTATGTTGCATGATTACTTGCATTAACGGTTCTAATGTTCTGCAAGATTTCGGCCGAATGAGATCTGGTATATGTATCTGTAACTGTTGACAGCACAAACGTTTTATGAAAAATCTGCACATATCTTGTTGAGCTCCAGCTCACTATTTTCTGTTTTCCCCCCTCAGATGAAAATTTAGAACTTGTACCTGACGAGACGGCGTGACTAGAGCCTATCTGAAGGGTTTGTAAGGATTCAGAAGCACACATTTTAGACGACCGCCACGAAGAAGCAAATAATGTAATGATCTATTAGAATTGATAAACTTTTGTGATTAGACGTTCATGGCTATATGTATTCGGGAATGAATTTTTATGGGAATGAATATGAATGCTTTAGCAGGATATTAGATTGACTTTCGCTATATGTTGATGACTGAATGTATGAGTCCTAGATGGCATCTGTGATCTTGTAATTTGGAAGGCACGATTGGCCCAGACCAGACCACCAAAACTTGGTGTCAGTTCCGGAAGATTGTTGGCGAAATGCAAAAAAAAAAATCCGTTTCATCACAATTGGTATCAGAGATGTAAGATGCCTTAGGAATTGATTGATCAAAATACCGAAGCATATGGTTGAATCTCCATACTAAATCTATGAAAGAAGTAGACCAAGGATAACTTAGACAATTAGAATTCTTAGAAAACTTGGCTTCTACACTAAGTACAATTTTGGGATTGAAGGATAATTCCTTTTTCTGAGATTATAATATTGTGTCTATCTTGATTTTAGGATGGCTAGTGGAAGAGGAAGAAGAAATGGCCGTAATACACCTTATGACCAGGAGGTCGCTTATATAGACTTATTGGAAAGAATGACCACCGTGGTGGAATCCGTCGAGCATAGGCATATGGCTCCAGTTCCTACGACTGAGCCAACTCCGGCCATCCTAACTCCAACCACGTATGATCGGTTCACGGCAGAACGGGCGCTGGGCTTTTTGGGAAAACCCGATCCGGCAGAAGCTGATAGATGGCTTAAGAGGATGAAGAAAATATTTACAGTGATTGGGTATACGGACCAGGAGATGGTCACCTTCGCCGTGTATAAATTTGAGGGTGAAGCAGACAGCTGGTGGGACATGAAGAATAGAGCGCTAGAAATACCCGACGAGATGGTCACTTGGGATATGTTCGAGGAAGCTTTTTTGGAGAAATACTTTCCATCCAGTCTCCGGGACCAAAAGGAGATAGAGTTTATGAGATTAAGGTAAGGGAGCATGACGGTGACTGAGTATGATGCTAAATTCACCGAGCTGTCCCGATTCTCACCTTATTATGTAGAAGACGAATTAAGAAGGGCGAAAAAGTTTTAGCAAGGACTGCGGGATGATATTCGAAAGCAACTAACCACATTAAAGCTTGAGACGTATGCCGATATATTGGATATGGCAGTCCTTTACGAACAAGAGGTGGAGATAGAGAAATTCTACGCGAAGAGGGCAGCTAGCGGAGCAAGTGTTGGTGGCGAATCTGTTGGGGGATCTTTTGGGTCTTCCAAAAAGATGAGGACGATTGAAAAGGAAAAGAGTGTTGCGCCGGCTCAGTCAATGGCTGATTCTAGGGCATCAGTTGCACACTACTCGTCCTATGGGAAGGTACATTCGGGGTGGGCATGCCGCCGGACAGCGGGAGCTTATTTCAAATGCGGACAGCATGGCCACATGATCAAGGATTGTCCGAAACTGGACGAGAGAAAGCCTACTGTCCCGGCTAAGGCCTTTGCAATAGCTATTTAGGAGCCAGAGGTATTACCAAATGTCATGGAAGGTACTCTTCCTATTTGTGGCGTTCCTGCATCGATCTTGTTTGACTCTAAGTCTACCCACTCTTTTGTTTCTCCACGGTTTACATGTCATATTGTTACTGCTCCCTACATATTGAATTATGAATTATTGGTATGTACCCCTACTAGATTCCCCGTAGCCACTGATGTTATATATCCTGGGTGCATGGTAGAAGTAGACGGGAGATGTTTGGTTGTGGATTTGGTATTGCTAAACATGGGAGGTTTTGACGTGATTTTAGGAATGAATTGGTTGGTTGAGAACCATGCCACCATTGATTATTTTAGGAAGAAGATTTATTTTAGTATCCTTGGGATGGAAACCTTTTTCTTCCAAGGCATCAAGAAAAAGGAGGTGCCGGTAATGATCTCGACTTTACATGCTAAACATCTAGTAAAAGCGGATGTAAAGCTTACTTGGCTTATGCCTGTACTACTGGGAATCACGAGGTGCTAGCTAAGGACATCCAAGTCGTTCACAATTTTGATGATGCATTTCCTGAGGAGTTGTCTGGATTGCCCCCGCATCGGGAGATTGAATTTGAAATTTCTATCGTTCCCGGTGTCGGTCTAGTTTCTAAGACCCCCTATAGAATGGCTCCGATTGAGTTGAAAAAATTAAAGTTGTAATTACAGGAACTGTTTGACAAAAGTTTTATTAGGCCAAGTGTGTCTCCTTGGGGAGCACTAGTTTTATTTATAAGAAATAAAGATGGGTCATTACGGCTATGTGTTAATTATCGCGAGTTAAACAAAATCACGATCAAGAACAAATACCTCTACTGCGTATTGATAATTTGTTTGATCAATTGTAAGGATCCCGGGTATTCTCAAAGATCGATCTGAGGTCTAGTTATCATCAATTGAGAATTAAGCCAGAAGATGTGGCCAAAACTGCCTTTCGAACAAGATACGGCCACTATGAGTTTCTTGTTATGCCCTTTAGACTTACAAACGCTCCTGCTACTTTTATGGACATAATAAATAGAGTATTTAGGCAGTATTTGGATAAATTTATGGTGGTTTTTATCGATAATATTCTAATCTATTCCAAGAGTTATGAGGAGCACGAGACCCATCTGAGAATAGTACTTCAAGTACTTCATGAGAAAAAGTTGTATGCTAAGTTGGGAAAATGTGAGTTCTGGCTAAAAAAGGTGATATTCTTGGGACATATAATTTCTGATGGTGGTATCTCTGTAGATCCAAAAAAAATAGAGGCTGTTACTAATTGGAGTAAGCCAACTTCTGTAGCAGATATTAGAAGCTTTCTAGGCATGGTAGGTTACTACCGACGATTTGTGGAAAACTTTTCACAAATTGCTATGCCTTTGACTCGATTATTGAAAAAGAAAGTCAAATTTGAATGGACTAAGGAGTGTGATCAGAGTTTTTAGCAGCTGAAGGATCGCCTGACTACTGCTCCAATATTAGTGATTCCAGAAGGATCAGGAGGTTATAAGATGTATTGTGACGCCTCCAAAGCAAGCTTGGGATGTGTACTGATGCACCACGGTAGGGTGGTAGCTTATAGGTCTAGGCAACTAAAAGTTCATGAAAAGAACTACTGTACCCATAACCTGGAGCTTGCTGTCGTGGTGTTTTCCTTAAAAATTTGGAGACATTACCTGTACGGTGAAAAGTTTCTATTGTATTCCGATCACAAAAGCTTGAAGTATTTATTTTCCCAAAAAGAGCTTAACATGAGGCAAATGAGGTGGCTCGACTTCTTAAAGGACTACAACTGTGAGATACAATATAAGCCTGGAAAAACTAATGTGGTTGCGGATACTTTAAGTCGACGGCCAAGATTTGTGGCTCAAATGCAAATCAAATAGATGGAATTGTTAGACTATCTAAAGCAATGTAATGTCCAGCGATTTGCTAAGGGTAATAGGATGCTCCTATCCTATCTTCAAATTCAAGCGGATATTGTTGGTGAAATCAAGGAGAAGCAAGTCAATGACCTATTCCTTATAAAAATTGCAAGTGACTTGAGTAAGGAATCCCGAGTTGATTTCATTGTCTGATTGGACGGAGTATTGAGATTTAGAGATTGATTATGCGTGCCAGACGATAAGGAGTTGAAGGAGAAGATTCCAAAAGAAGCCCATCGATCTAGATATACCATTCATCCCGAAACAAATAAAATGTATCAAGACTTAAAGAAAACGTTCTAGTGAAGGAACATGAAGAGAGACATCATGGCCTATGTGGAGAAATGCCTCGTATGTCAACAATTGAAAGCCGAAAGGAGAAAATCATCCGGGTTGTTACAACCGATACCGATCCCTAGCTGAAAATGGGAAGATATCGCTATGGATTTCGTATCAGGTCTGCTAAGGACCCCAAAAAATCACAACGTCCTTTGGGTCATAGTTGACCAACTGACAAAGTCGGACCACTTCTTGACAATCAGAACAACGTATTCACGTGATAGATTGACTATGCTATATGTGAGCGAGATCGTAAGACTACATGGAATTCCTGCCTCCATTGTATCTGATAGAGACCCTCATTTTGTCTTTAGATTTTGGAAAAGTTTGCATAAGGAAATGGGAACTGAATTGAAATTCAATACTGCTTACCACCCCCAAACAGATGGCCAGTCTGAGCGTACTATCCAGATTCTTGAGGATATGTTGAGGGCTTCTGTATTGGAGATGAAAGGAACTTGGGATACTTACCTAGTGCTGGTAGAGTTTGCTTATAATAACAGTTATTAGGCTAGTATCAGTATGACACTCTTCGATGCTCTCTATGGAAGAAAGTGTAGGTCGCCAATTAACTGGGAGGAGACCGGAGATAAAAAGATTTTGGGTCCCGAAATTGTAAAAGAAATAGTTGAGAAAATCGAACTGATCCATGGTAACTTGAGGGTTGCTCAAAGCAGACAGAAAAGTTATGCGGATAGAAGGAGGAAAGAATTAAGCTTTGAGATAGGATATTTCGTCTTTGTGAAGGTCACACCTTCCAAAGGAACGTCACAGTTTGGAGTGAAAGGAAAATTAAACCCACGATTTGTTGGCCCTTTTAAGATTTTAGAAAAGATCGGAGAAGTGGCATACAAATTAGCACTACCACCAAGTTTGACGAAAGTGCATGACGTGTTCCATGTATCCATACTTCGGAAGTATGTTTATGACCCTACTCACGTGATTGAACTCGAACCCTTGGAAATCAATAAAGATCTATCCTATGTCGAGGAGCCACTACAAATTCTCAACCGAAAGGAGCAAAGTCTGTGTACGAAGACGGTTCCTCTAGTAAATGTGCTATGGAAAAATCACTCATCTGAAGAAGCTACCTGGGAACGAGAAGAAGAAATCCGAAGCAAGCATCCTCACTCGTTAGTTTAAGGTATGTAACCCCATCTAAATTTTGAGGACGAATTTTTTTTTTAGGGGAGAATTGTGAGATCCCGAAATCAAAAAAAGAAAATAAAATATTAAAACCAAAAGTGTAATGAGATCTGGAGTGGCCTTATGCCACTTAAAATCGGAGTAGCTTGCGCCTCAGAAGACCAAACTGCTTGAAGTCCGGAATAGATGATAAGAAAATATTGACCGAAATTTGTAAGGTTGATCGGCTTTTAGAATGTTGATCTGCTTTTGTGATGTTGACTAGCGTCATAATGTTGACGACCAAAGAGTTGACCAGCCTTGAGAAAGGTTGACCGATCTTGAATAAAAGAAGTGAAACGATGGCCGACTTTGAGCACTGACCAAAGAGTTGACCGGAATAAATTAAGGGCAACTAAAGACAAGGACCAACTTTACTAATTAGTTAGAACACAACTAGATCCTAATTAAATGAAGTAAACCACCCCGTTGACCGTCTGAGAAGAAGTACCAAAGTAAGTAACTTAGACTACTTACTCTCACCTAACCTTTGAGAAGAAGTACCAAGTAGGTAGCTTACCTCCACTTATTCCACCTAACCCCTCCTCTATATATACTCAGCTTTGATAGGGGAAGCAAGTAGGAGCCCCAGCAAAAAGAAACAGTAAAGGAGTAGAGAATGAGAGAAAACATCAAGTCTGCAGGGGTGGGCGGACGACTGTCAGGCAAGTGTACCCCGTGCTTTTAAGTTCATAGTTTAATGCAAGTGTACACTCTATTTTTAACTTCAGAATATTACAAGTATACTTCGAACGATCATTCTTTTTATGTTCGTTGCAAGTGTGCCCAGTTTTTAAAGTTCATGCTTTGCAAATATACTTCCGTCCCCAATGTTCCAGCTTTAAAAATTACCAGTTTTTCCTTCCGATTTAGGTTAAATGCAAGCCGTTTTAATTACTGTTTGATAAGCTGTATTCTGGTTTGAATTCCTACTTTATGCCTTCTATCCTCTGCTTTCTGCTAAACTCATATTTAAACCGGAGTACATGAAAATAAAAAAGTAGACCGGTTTGTATGTCACTTACATTACCCAAATTTAAAACCGGCCTTATATTATAATTGAAACCGGCCTTGTATTATAATTGAAACCGGCATTTGTATCGAAAATTTGAAATCGGCCTTGATTTGAACTGGCTTAAGAAAATATTGAAATCGGCCTTGCATATCAGTTTGAAACCGGCCTTGCACATTAATTTGAAACCGGCCAAGAATAATTGAAATCGGCCTTGTATTTATAATCTCGAAACTAGCCAAAAATAATTAAAATCGGCCTTGTATTATAATTGAAACCGGCATTTGTATTGTAAATTTGAAACCGTCATTTGCCTTGTGATTTTGAAACCGGCATCGTATTATAATTGAAACCGGTATTTATATTGTAAATTTTAAAACTGACATTTGCATTGTAAATTTTGAGACCGGCCTTGTATCGCAATTTTGAAACCGGCCTTTACATTGTAATTTTAAAACCGACCTTGTATTATAACTGAAACCGGCCTTGTATTATGATTGAAACTGGCATTTATATTATAATTTTGAAACCGGCTTGCCAAGTGACGTATGAAAATTATGATTTGAAACCGGCCTAGAAACATAAATTTGAAACCGGTTTGTGATATGGCCGTCCGGAATGAACAAAGAAAATGTGAACTGGCTTTATGATAAGACAAATAAGTTCGGACCTTACCATTGAGAGATAAGGTTCTCCGGCATGCCTTAGGACCTTATGGTGATAATCGATGATAACGAAAGTAAGAGCCGTCCTCGGGACTTTGTACAAGAAGGTATTACCGTGATTGTGAGAAGATGTACACAATCTGTCCTCGATTAAAGCCCCCTTCCGTTAAGTAATAAATAAAAGAAGATATCTATATCGTGACCGGCCTTGTTTTATGCTCTAATATTAACTGTTCTGGCTTTCTAATTAACTTTTGTATAGTCCGGCCAATCGCTACCGTATGATACTTATGTTGCATGGTTACCTGCATTAATCGTTCTAATGTTCTACAAGATTCCAACCGAATGAGATCTGGTATATGTATCTGTAACTGTTGACAGCACAAACGTTTTATGAAAAATTTACATGTACCTTGTTGAGATCTGACTCACTGCTTTCTATTTCCTCCCCTCAAATGAAAATTTAGAACTCGTGCCTGACGAGACGGAGTGACTAGAGCCTATCTGAAGGATTTGTAAGGATTCAGAAGCACACCTTTTGGATAACTGCCATGAAGAAGCAATTAATGTAATGATCTGTTAAAATTGATAAACTTTTGTGATTAGACGTTCATGGCTATATGTATTCAGGAATGAACTTTTATGGGAATGAATATGAATGCTTCAGCAGGATATTAGGTTGACTTCCGCTATATGTTGATGACTACAATGTATGAGTTTTAGATGGTATCTGCGATCCTGTGATTTGAAAGCACCATAGGCTCAGACCAGACCACCGAAACTTGGTGTCAGTTCCAGAAGATCGTTGATGGAATGCAAAAAAAAATCTGTTCCGTCACACCAACTCTCTTGTAGGCCGCTCGCTACCGCCGGGGCTATCTGTGACATGTAGAAAGTCCATTCAATCACTTGGTCTCCCAACATTTCACCAATATCGCATGCTGTTGGAAGTTCTATTTTCAAGTGCAATATTGAGGTGATGGCTCCAAACGCCGCTAGACACGGTCGGCCTAGGATAACGTTGTATTCAGAGAGCAGGTCAACAATCAGGAAAGTGAGTGTGCGACTCGCTGTCCTAGGGTACATGCCCATGATGACTTTTAACTGTATCATCCCTTGGACGGCTACTAGTTTGTTATCTAGGCTATACAGTGGTCATTCGTCCGGTTTTAATTGATTCATTTTGAGTATTAGTTTAAAGAACACATCGAGGTAAAACAAATCCTTGGAACTTCCATTACCTATGAAGACTCATTTTAGTTGGTAGTCCATAGTACCGTTTGAAACGAGTGTAGATACAATGAGAGATCAATATGTGAAAAAATTATATGTGTCATGTCGTTACTGCTAAAACTAATGACATTTTTCTCCATCCTTTACTTCTTGCATCTAGCTTGCCTCCCCTTATGATCTACTTGGTGGGTCTTAGGCGGCCGGGTGGTCACCATGTTGACCACTCCAGCTGCTGCCCGGTTGCGTGACTGGGGCTGATTGGATCCTCTATAGCCTAAAACGCTGGAACTCTGCCCAGAGTTCCTCAGGAACCTAGTGAGGTAGCCCCTTTGGATCAACTCTACATCTCCCGCTGGAGCATCTTGCACTCCTTCGTGGTGTGCCCTAGAGATCGATGAAAATCATAGTATTTTGTTGGATCTTCTTCCTCCGTGTTCTTTAGTGACTTTGGCCACTTAATGAACTTTTTACCACGAATCTGCATGAGGACGTTGACTCGTGTGTCGTTCAACGGAGTTAGGTTGATAGGCCTATACTCCTTCCAGTCCAGTGCTTTGGTCCTGAATTGCTATCGGCGGGGATTGTTGCCACCGTCGTTCTTCCTCTTTCCTTCAGCCGGGAAAGAGCGAGGTTGGTCGGTCCTCTATGGACATTTTGCCTCGTTATCCTCTTCAGCGGCCATGTACGCCCGGGTGATGGCTCCGCTTCCCAAAATATCTGCGGATTTTTGTAGGTTAGGTGTTTCAAGAAGTCGCTCGACCCTAACACAGAGATGAAGCTTCCAAACTTCATCTCTTTGATGAGCTTGGGGATTCTTCTAACTTCCGCCACATATCGCTCCAAGAACTTTCGTGGGTTCTCGTCCTACCTCTACTTGATGTGGGAAAGGTACCACGGCTGTTTCTCTTCTTGGCAATTCAAAACATATTGGGCCAGAAAGAGATCGATGAGATCCCAAAAACTCCGGATCGAGTTTAAAGGAAGTCGATAGAATCAAATCCGGGCGCTCCCTTCAAAGTGAGGAAGAAATATCGGCACATTGCCGCCTCCTCCAGGCTCTAAAAACTTAGATGGGTGCGGAAGTTATCCAAGTGATCCGTCGGATCAGCGCTCCCTTCATAGGAATCAAAGGTCAGCATCTTGAACTTGGCCGGCATTGGTCAAGCTAAGATCTTCGCGGTGAAAGGAGATCTCTCTAGATTGGCGTGCTCATCGTCGTCCTTAAATACGCGGTTTCAGATCTTGTTGACCTTTTCCTCCACTCGGGAGGAGTTTCCTGATCTCTTGGAATTGAGGTAAGTCCTCAACTTTGTTCTTTCTACTATGCAATGCTTTGTCAGTCGGCTACTACTGTTTGCAGATCAGTTGTTCCGGGAGGCTCCCTCCTATGCTTGAGGCCTTTGCTCGTCTCGGGAGTACCGGGATTTTCTTCTCTCGAGACTCTCATCTGGAGTCTCGCAGCTTAGGCGCCCTTCAAGCCTTGAACGACTCTGGGCATTGGAGGCCGCCAAAGCGTGAGAGTTGCCCGACATCGGAGTCTTCTTGGTTGGCCTCTTCTTCCTCTAGCCTCCTTGCCTGGAGGCCAAAATGGGAGCAAGGGGGATTAGGCCCGCTACTTCTTCTTGCCTTGGCGAATGTAGAGCATTTGGAGCATTTGGGACATGTTCATCTGCTCCTCCAGGTTCAAGAAAAATGAGACAACCTGACTACCAGCTAAGTGGTCGTAGTCGGGGAAGGCAGCCTCTGTAGCGGGAACGCTAGCTTGAGCCCTGGTGTTTACCATTTTGCTGAATGATGTTGGTTTGAAGGATGAAATTGGTCGACTTTTAGTCAGTGTTTCCATAGACGGCGCCAATGATGCGTCGTAGATCTAAATTTCAAATGGGTTCAGGTTAAGTTGTTTATCGAATTCTGGTCTTCGTTCACCGTGTTTGGGATTCTACACACCACAATTTAAAATAACAGGTCAGGTGATGGCGAGGTTTGGTCTCACCGAAAATACTCCGACGCTCAAGTCAATAATGAGCGTTCTGATGACGAGAAGCAAAGATGTAGTAAATGCAAAGATGAATGCTTGGGAAGTATTTAGGAACGTTGGTGGGAGGAACATTTGTAGAGAGAGTGTCTTGGGTTAAAGATGCTTGTAGAAAACAATTTTTCCTCAGTACTCGATTCGTAAGGAACCAGTAGCTAAGAGAAAAGGAGTGAGTGTTTGAAAGCTTTGAGGGTGTAGAGAACTTCTGTGAGTTTTTGTTTGCTACAGGGCATTTAGCAGACAAAAGAAAGCATGTCAATGGAGTGAATAATCATGACCTTTTATAGCCATGGTCCTCCACTGCTTTCCTTGCATAGTGAAGCGGGATGCCCGCTTTTTGTGAGGATCGTTGCTTTTCCTGTGCGGATGTGAGCGCCATTATTGGCTGCAACGGTCAAGAAAGTAGATCCCTTTCTTTCTGTGCATAATAATTGTTAGGGTTTCCTCTGTAGATTGTGCGCCAATTTATACGCCTTCCTTATGGGATGCGTTCTGATTTTGGAAGGTCACCGTTACAGTAGAGATTAACTTTCTCAGAAATGCGAAAAATCATAACAGATGACCATTAAGGCTTGGGTAGCACATGTGGGCTGATTTTGACATGTGCTGCATTTATCCTAGGCCTTAGCCGGTCTATTTATTGCTTCTTCGGTTAGCGAAAGCGGTGATCGTCCTAGGTGCACATGAGCCACTGTTGCTCTTGGGCTAGTTGCTCCTTTTGGGCCCGTCTGCTACTGGCATCTCCATCAGCAACTATTTGTGTTAGCTTTTATTGATGATAATAATAACTGTTTATTTAATTAGCCAACAAAAAGTGTTAATTTAATTGTAAATTATTAGAATTTATATAGTTAAAAATAAAAATAGCTCATCTAAGACAATAAACGGTTCCGTTTAGTTCAAGACGTCGAAATATCAATTAATTGCACATTCATTCGCAAGACGACAGCGAAAACCTTAGCACGGCATTTCTCGTTCCTCCGTTTTCTTCTCATTTAGTGACCTGCCTTCTTGCTTTATTCTCCAACCATCCCAAAGAAATCAGCGCAAGCATTACTTCTATCGCTTCCAATCTTCAGTTCAAAGGTAAACATGTTATTTGCTTCCACATTTCACACATACATAGATTTTTCAACTATCTGTCATATTTGAGATGCAGTTTTTGAAACGAATTTCGGTTTCTATGATCTCATATTTTTTGCGCCTTTCCAGGTTTGTATGGTCTAGGATTGCGGATATTATACGTCGGGTTTGTGTGGTTTTCTGTTGTTGGAATCTGTTTCTAGTGAGAATTTCTCTCTGAATTCTATCGCTTATACATTGAGATTAAGAATCCCATCTGCTGTTGCTAGGACTTTTCATCATGTGTGTGTTCAGGATAGTTAATATCGGCCTTGCTTGTAAGGGTAGAATTTAAAGGGATTGTGTGGCTGTACAAAATTAATTTGAATTATGTGTTGATCCTCAATTTACAACTTGCATGTTGGCCTCCACTTCCGTTTACTAATTTTATTTTTTTTAAAAAAATGAAATTCAAGGATATTTTAGGGGCGATTTTTTTTTTTTTTTTGGTTTACCATGTGGAAGATTAAGACAAATTGAACGATGCAAACCAATCTAATAGAGATTGGAGATCGTTTGACAGTAGAGAACATCTTGGATTGTATGAATTCCCACAGGAGTTACAGTTATTCACTAAAAGCGACGGAAAAGAAACGGTGGGGGTGATCTACCGAAGAGAGATAAAACTGCCTCTATGGGGTTCGAGAATTCTGTTCTCTCTATGTCGTTAATGCAGTCTTTTAGTATAACGCTGTCTTTTAGTATAAGTAATCTGTTATAATGGGGTTTATGGTGTTTGTTGAGCATTTTGTGGACATTCAGTAATTACCCCTTGCATGTGAGTTGTCCAGGCTTTTAATGTTTCGTAGGAGTATTGATTCTTCCCTATAATTTCCAATGAGTTTGTGCCAGTTCTATTATTTTTAAGGTTTTCATCTGTATAACAATTGTCAAATTGTTTTTTGTCTTGCACAACTGCCATTATTTGTCTTACCATCTATATCTTCTCTAGGTCACCTTTTAAATGTCAGTTTTCTCAAAGCTTTTAATTTAACATGCAGTTGAAATGGCTTCTCTTTCCGAATCATGGATCTGGGAATACAATGAAGCATCAAAACTTGCTGATAATATAGATTGTATGGTCTCTGAGGCAAATTCATTGCCTCGTGGTGGAGCACAAATGCAGCGCCATTTTTCTGCCAGTCGCAGAAAGATCACAATTTTGAAAACAAAACTGGACACACTGGAATCCCTTTTGTCAAAGCTGCCCAGCAGGCAGAAAATGTAAGTAGCAAGTGTTGTCAGTATTATTTGATGCCTGCCCTACTGCAGAATGATTGACACCTAGCAATGTAAGACTTCTCAATGCTTCACTAATTTTCTCCCACTATAGTTGTGTCACCCTATGATTAAGGCATGAAACTTTCCCATATTGAGTTGGGTCATCTACAATTTGTATTCTTTGAATTTCAAGCACAACAAGCATATTCTCAATCTGTGCTGCTTTTGCTGCGTGATCTTCTTGAACCCTGTTACCCTTAGAAAATATTGTTAGCAGGTTATTGGCAATAGCCTTTCTTATTCTATCATTCCTTCTGAGATGATATATTCCATTCATGTCAACTACTAGGGCGAAGAAAAGTTGTATTTTTCACTGATCTTGTTTTCTTTTGCATCCTTCAACTGGCATGATCTTATCATGGAAACACATGTTTATTCCTCACTTTTGTTAATTAGTTACGTGTCATATCTATTCAGTGGATTTTACATGTGATTTTGAGCCTATTTGATGCAGATAATCTAAGGATATTAGAGATATTTTATTTTATTTTATTTTGATTATTGATTTGTTTTCATATTTTGTAATATATTAGATATTCTTAAAATTTTATAATTTTATAACTCCAGAATATTTTTAAAATGATATATTTTATTTTTATTTTTATTATTTTTATTTTGAATCATTATAAATTAAAAAAATATTTCCGTTTCCTAATTATCTTAGAAGCACAATATCTTTGTATAGGAACCCGAACTTTATTATTGAGTAGTCATTAATGAATTAAATTGATATTAAAAAATTGTGATTGCCCTTTTTTCTCTTTGGTAATATTTGCTGCTTTCTTTTCTCTGCTCTTTTATCTATTTCTCTGATTTTTTTTCTTTCTCTTCTTCCTTCTTTCCTATCCTCGACCCAGAAACCTGTTATTCACAACAAAAAAAAAGGATGTGGTTGCGGTAATGGGATTACATATTATTAGCCTTATAGTATTTGAGTGTACAGTTGTAGGCAAGTCTGTTATGTTTATAGATGTTGTTTTAGAAATCCTTTTAGACTCTCCTACATTGATATCTAATAAGGCCTATCAAGTCCTCCAAAACTTTTAGGGTGTCTTTTATAAGGACCTCCCAAATCATTTATTGATTTACGTGACATTCAAGATGCCATTGACTTTATTCGGAGTACGTTTTTTCCTAAATTTACCTCATTATAGGATGAATTCTACTAAGTATGAGCTCTAGTGGCAAGTTCTAAAACTCCTTCACAAGGGATTCGTTTGAGGGGGCATGAGTCAATTTGTAGCCTACTATCTTATCATCGATAAAAGATTTATTGTGGAGGATGTGTGTACATATCAAAGCCATTGATAAGATTATAGTGAAGTACCATTTTTTTATGTCTAGATTTGATGATATGCTAGATATGATTGCTGATGTTACGATCTTCTCTGAGATTGATTTAAAGAGTGATTACCATCAAATTAGAATTTAGCCAGGGGATAATTGGAAGGTGACTTTTAAGACAAAGGACGACTTTTATGAGTCTTTGGTTATACCTTTGAGGCTATCTAACATACCCAATACTTTTATAAGGGTCATAACCTATGTCCTATAACCTTTTATGGGACAATTTATGGTGGTCTATTTTGATAACATCTTTATTTATAGTAAGACTTAGGGACAACACTTATTTTACCTTACTTAGGTTTGCATTACTCTTAAAAATGAGAGCTTGTTTTGCCAATCTTAAGGAGTTTTTTTTTTTTTTTTTTTTCAGATAGGATTTCTTTCCTTGCCTTTATAGTTTTCTCTGACACAATCTTTGTTAACTCTATAAAGATTTAGACAATCGTAGATTGGCTTGAGCTCAAATCCATCCATGATGTTCAAACTTTTATGGTTTATCTACTTTTTATGGTCAATTTATTGAAGGATTTAGCACGATTATAACTCCTCTCATTGATTGTACGAAGAAAGGTAAATTATATTGGTCTCTTAATATTACTAAAGCCATTAAGAGTATAAAAAAGAGGATGACAATAGCCCCTATTGTAAGGTATGAATTCCAAAATATTTTTATAATGATGATCAATTTAATTAAACTGATGGACTTTTAAGGTTAATTGAGATTTTAAGTCAAAAAATTAAGTTGTAAACCCGAATAAGTTAGGCGATGCCTGACCTGCGCTTGACCTATGTCTATGTGTATTTTTGACAGTATAGGTACACTTAATGGACGCCTTTGGGTTGCTTATGTGCGTTTTAGGCAGAATATTTTTGTTTGAGATGCGCTTATGCGGCACGCATGCGTGTTTAGAATATAATGTTGGTACTTGATATACACCTGATGGGTGCTTGTGCATGGTGCGGTTTGTGCTTTCGTGCTTGACCAGCATTAATGGACCAGTCTTTTATAAATAGGCCCCTTGGTTGTTTACTAGCTCATTTCAGCCGAGGTTTTGAGAGATGAGAGACAAAGAGAAGAGGAAAAGAGAGAGAAGAAGAGAGAAAAAGAAGGAAAAGGAGGATTTAAGGTGAAATCAAGAATTGTTTACCATAAATTGAGTAAAGACAAATGCATTCGAATTCTTCATTTCTTTGTTGCTGTTCATTTCTAATTTCCTTAAGTATTTCTTGTTTCAAATGCCCATGCTTATCTTATTTTTATGTTTAAACTGTTTTGGATCTTAGCATGCATGGAATCATGTTAAAGTGCTGAATTTGTGCAACATTTGCATGTCTTTCATTCTTTGCATGTTTTGAGTTCCCACATAATTATTTATATGTATTTATAATTAAGAGAAATCACTTGAACTTGCATCTTTTGCATAACAATTTTTGTAATTTTATAAATTATACATTTAAACTCCTACATGTCTTTAATTTCTACTTTATTATTTTTGCATATTTATAATTTTACTACATGTCACACATTTAAAGAAATATAAAGAAAAACTCTACATAAGTTTTGATGAAGAAAGTATTTTCTTCGGTATAAGAAAAATTAAGAGATGTTGGTATTTGTGTAAAGTTTTCGATTTAAGTGAGCATGGACTATTATTGAGAATTGATAGAATATATATGAGCATGTCCTAGTATATTACTAAAAAGATGAACATCGAATCTATTATTTGCGATTTTGAAAAGTGGAGTTTGGCCCCATCTATAAAGATTGTATATAGATAACTCACCTATGAGTTGTGAATAGTATTGTATGACCTTTGGCTATATGGAGACAATTATAGTCCGAACTTTGATATTCTCCATTTATTGGTGAAGTCATCACCGATCTTTGATCCTTCTGTATGCTTAATAAACTTGCACAATTCAGCATGTTTGGTTATGTATCGGTTTTTGGTATGATTTATGTTTGTGTACAGATTTTGGCACAAATTGATCATTAGTGATTAACTTTAACATGATTTATTGTAAAATGATGTTATCGGCATTTTGAACTTTCGTTCATTGTATAATTTTAGCATGCTTTGTTAATATATATTCACATATGAAAATATGCATACTTTGCTGAGCAATTGGCTTATTCTTACTATTGATTTTGCTAACCTTTCAGATTTGAGGGTTCAAACTAACTTGTAGGAGGTCGAGATTTCAAGAAAGATTATTCGAAATATTAGTGTAGGGTGCTAGATTGGATTTAACGCTTTAATATATTGTTGGATTATAATTGTAACTTTTAGTTGTTAATCCTCAGTATTTCAATTTATGTTGTATCCAGTTGAGGTCAGTGATAAAATTGTAATAGTTGAACAAACATTTTTGGGTATGGTTATGGTTTTGATACTCTAATGTCAGTTAAGATGCTTTTACCTTATGTATGATTCAATGTCAAATAACTAATCATTTTCGTAGCCACTTTGGATGTGGCATTTGGGTTCCGTGGTTTATTTTTATATTAATTTGGACAATTTAATTGTATTTGATTTACAAGTCCACGTTCCAATGTTCATTCTGGGCTTTTAAGTCAGTGGAATAATGAATTAAATATTTGAATTTTAAGAGTAAAAGTTGATTTATTTATAAATTCGATTTCAGGATTAGGGATGTGACATCTGTCATGTGGCTTGATGATTTCTCTAAGGTGTTTGAAGTAGAATGTGATGCATCAGTTATAGGAGTAGGCAGAGTTATTAACCCAAAGTGACATCCTATTGCCTACTTTAGTGAGAAGTTGAATAATACTCAACAATGGTACTCTACTTATGATAAGGAGTTATATACAGTTATGTAGACTTTACACTACTGGTACTATTACTTGTTATCTTAGAAGTTTGTCTTATATTCTGATCACGTGGCTCTTTACTTTCATAGCTCTCAAAAGAAATTAAATCATCAGCATGATTATTAGGTTGAATATCTACAAGCTTATTCTTTTATTTTAAAACATTAGAAGGGAATCAAGGACCAAGTAGCAAATGCCTTAAGGCGTGGAGTGTTCTTATTGTCTTTCATTTAAGGTTGTTGAATTTGAAAGATTCAAGAAAAAATATGGGTATTGTCCTAATTTTAGTAAATCTTTCTACATTTACAAAACGATCAACCTAATACCATGATTGGCTTTCACATTCGGGATGAATATTTGTTTTAAGCCAATAAACTTTATATTCTTAGAATATTTCTTCGAGATTTCATAGTTTGGTAAGTTCTTGTAGGTGGTCTATCTAGCCAGTTTAAACGTAATGAGATAATAGATAAATTTGAGTGATAGTTTTACTGACCTAGTTTGAAAATAGATATAACTAAGATAGTTAATACTTGCTAAACATGCCAATTAGCTTGCATATAACAACTTTGCAATAACTCTATAGGCACGAGTCCATTTGAGATTTGTATGGATACAAATCTAGGAAGCCTTTAGACACTTTAATAATTAGATCCAAATATTTTGAAGTTCTATTGGAGTCAGCAAATGTCATGAACTCGGACCCAAATGCAGGTGATATATAATGACAATAATTAAATCCATGTATTATTGCAAGTGATCATAAAGAAAACATATCAGATACAATACCCAATATTGGGTTGGACTCGACAATATAATCAAAACCGTTGATAATAATCATGACATTAACCACAAGATTTCTCTAAACTAACTATCCAAACATCAGACACTGGTCATAATCTACTGTATGATCCATAAGGAAAGTGATCGTCTAAATATTATATAATCACAATGTCAAACTAGCGTAGTCATCTACAATCACTAACCCGATACTAAAAGAAATCGAATAAATCTCCATCCAAATACTATATACTAATATCAGCCTACACAAAATTTCCTTCACTAGATCGAAATACAAATATTGACCCAACTATAAATTTAAGAATCATAAAGCATAAATAAAATCTCCTGGAACATTCTCATCCAAATTTCCTGCAAGCAATCTATAACCCTCTAATATAAAAAGGTTAAAAACAGTATAATTATGAATTAAATGTTCAACAAGTATCAGTGTGTATATATATATAGTGAAATAATATATCCATAAATCAAAGCAAAGTGAAAATAATAAAATATATACAAACTCTGATACAAATTAGGGGCCTAAATATGCCAAATATCCAAACATGATATCATACGCAAAATTCATAACCCGAATACAGATATCAAACAGTTTGAATACTATATCGTCCAAATTCCGATAGCATAAATCTGAATAGTCGTCAAAACCTGCAAGTCCATAATTAAACATCTTGAATATCAAATTAGATGCAGGTAAAAATATCAAACATCTAAAATATACTAAATTTGAGAACCTAAGACCAAAATACTAACTTTGAGGAAGCGTTATACGTACTCTGGTAACCTTAAGCTGAATTGATACTATTTAGACCCATATGTGAATTGTCTATATATTTCTCCCTATTAACGGGGTTTAGATGGGGTTAAACGTCACTTTCTTTTGCCTTCCGTGAATGATAGGTACAATCCTCAAATCTATTTATATATATTAGAAGATCCGAATATATTAGTTCCGTTCAATTTCTTACGATAATTTTCAACAAAATACCAAATTGGAGGGCTTTATAACAAATGTCTAAAACTTTTCTTCTCTGTCGGAAGAGTATAAAATTTTCACTCTAGGGAAGTACAGATACAAAACTCTTCACCCTGTGAAAAAGTGCAAATATCGAAACAAATAACAAAATAGAGTCCAACTTAAAGTACATGCATGAAATACCATATGCAATGCTAAATGCATATTTTTCATAACTTTTTTTTTGCAAATATTTCATATATAAATAGAATATTTTAAAATATTTACTCATTTTGTACAAAATAAACTTCTCAGATATCAGGTAAAATCAAAACAAAACCTCAAAACAATTGGTAAAACTACATGCATTCACAATAAATCAAAGTGGGAGAAGTAAAAGATGACATGTATGTATAATAAATCACCAAACGTAAACAAAATTAGAGAAAATCTGAAATAGACTGAAGATCTGGCTTTGAAATACTTGTCTTTTTCCTTTAATCTAATAGATTTGATAAAATGATGCTTCAAAGTCACATCTCTTCTCTTCATCTCTTTTTCTTTCCTTCTCTTTCTCTCTCCTCTCTCCTTCTCCGTGGAATTTGCCTAAAAACAATGTTAGCATGGCTTATATACACAAATAAGTGCACGAGCGCCAGTCAGGCGCATATCAGGCGTTGACCAAACCCTCAAACGCACATGAGCACCACATCAATTGCAACTCAGGCCTTAAACAATCGCTAATTCTGCATATAAGCACTGCAAAGGGTGCTTCTAGCATCACACAATCTATCAAAAACACACGAGGGCGTGTCAAGCACACATTAGGCCAAGTATGATACTGTTAATCGATTTCGTACCAATTTTTATTATACAATTATTTTTTAAATTAATACAAAATAAATTGATAACATCGAAATCAATTAATTAGAAACCGGGTATTACGGTAAGATTGGCTATCACAAGGTTCAATTTTCCATCACTGAGGAGTTGGTGGAGCAATAGATTTCTGCGACCACTCATATATGTTTACGGGCATTGGAGGAGGACTATGAAGCCATTTAGCTTGTGGTTGGAAGATTGACGGTAGGTACCTTACTCGATGGGATCAAATTTCTATCACTCCGAGAGAATTGATGCAGACATCTTAAAGATATTAGAGTGATTTTATTTTATTTTATTTTTGATTATTAAATTGTTTGCATATTTTATAATATATTGAGGATTCTTGAAATTTTTAATTTTAGTAGTTTCAAAATATTTTAAGAATAATATATTTTATTTTTATTAAATCCTTATTTTGAATTATTGTTAATTAGAAAAATACATTTATTTCCTAATTAATTTAAGAGTAGGATATTTATATATAAGGATTTTAACTTTGTTATTTGATAGTTATTAATGATTTGAATTGATATTAAGAAGTCATGATTGTTATTAATGAATTGAATTGATATTAAGAAGTCATGATTATCCTTCCTTTTATCTAGTAATCTTTACTTCCCTCTTTTTTCTATTTTCTTCTCTGTTTCTTCCCATTTCCCTTCTTCTTTTTCCTTGCCATCCCTGTATCACTATTACGAACTGATCACGTTGAAGTGTTCTAATGCTGCTTGTCATTATTACAGAACAGCAAAAGAGATGAACAAGCGGAAGGACATGCTGACAAATATGAGATCCAAAGTTAACGAGATGGCAACTACTCTTAACATGTCCGATTCTACTAACAGAGACAGCTTGCTTGGTACAGAGTCAAAGTTGGATGATGTAATGGGAAGAGCTACTAACATGGACAGCCATGGTCTTTTGAGTTTTCAGCGGCAAATGATGAAAGGCATGTAGGATGAACACTTTAGCTTCCTCTTATAGCTGGTCAATATGTTTGGGCATACCTCATTATATCGTTCTGGGTGTTTTCTTGATTTCTTAGCAGAACAAGACGATGGCCTTGCAAAATTAGAGGAAACAGTAACAAGTACAAAGCATATTGCGTTGGCAGTCAATGAGGAACTTAACTTACACACTAGGCTTTTGGTAATGTTACCTTTTTGATAGATTTTATGGTCTATTGTCTTAATTATTTGCTTGTGGTCCCATTATTTTGGAGTTTAAATAAGAAACTTCATGCTATTTTTTTCGTCCATTGTATAATTCAAATTAAATTCCTCTAATGATGTGCAGGATTCATTGGACGATCACATGGAGTCAACAAGTTCCCGTTTGCAGGTTACTTTGTCTCTGTTTTCATTTAACAGCATTATCTTGCAGTTTCCGGGGATGTTATGATATTTTGCATGGATTTTTCCCTTACCTGTATTATTGGACAGTTCATGACACTAGAAAAAGTGAAAAAAATGGATCAAAATACTTTGACTTGCCATATATACTAATTGGAAGAAATTTGTCCGGAGGAAATTTGTTCTGGTAATTCTGGATTTGAAAGTGATTTATAGGGTTTACTCCAATTTGTGACAATAGGCCAATATTTGGGCCAACTTGCATACCAAGAGTGACAGCCATATTGGTTTTGGAATACAAAAATGTATCTGAAGTGTTAGATATTGTTCTATGCTTTAGCCCAGTGACTTTTTTTTTTGATAAATAATTAATATTAATGAAAAAATAAACTGTGCAAACACAAGCCAAGGACAACCTTCAAGGCCTCAAAACATCGGAACCAAGCTTACAAGACACATCCCACAACATTACATCACAACAATCCAAAAATCCTAGTAGACGTCAGATGAACCAGTACAAGGGTGCATCAGGGACTGGGGAAACCTCCACCGTATGAGAATGGAACGACTGGAAACCTTTCTCGGCTAAGAAAATGAGTATAACTTGTCTCGAACGCTTTGAAAAATCTTCTCGGTGATATATTTTGAACCTAGTGTGAGCAACATAAAATAAATAAATAGAAGTTTTACACAAGGAAGATCAGATGGGAAACGCTGGGAAGAAAATGAGGAGCTGCGGAAGAGGAAGGAAATGAAGTCTGAAGTACAAAAGAAAATTGGAAGGTTGTGATGACTCAGAGTAATTCATCACAGCCACACATCAAGGGTGGTCTCCACTGTCAGATGGACAAGTGGTGGATCAAGGTCAGTGTATGAATGCTCATCTGGAAAAGCTTTGTCATCACGTGAGAAGGAGAATGGCTTCCGGTGAATCAGCTAGGCAAATCGCGAAGGCTTGTGCTGGTGACGCAAGGAGTAGTATTACATCGACATCTTAGCAAGCTGGTACAACAACATCAGATTCTAACTGCTTCCTCTTCCTTCTTTAGTTTTTGCATTATTTACCTGTTTTAGTTAGTAGAACATCATTAACAAAATTGGGAATATATTCCTAATTGGCTATAAATAGTGGTTTTAATATACAGTGGATATGAAAAATGAATTATCTTGTTGAGTAGAACTGACCCTTGGAGACCTCCTCCACTCTCAAATCGGGAGCACTGTGGAAGAAGAAAAAAAAATTAAAGGTAAGTTCTTACAAACCGGCCCCCCATTGAACCCACATTATGTCTAGTGCGCCACAAAAAAATAAATAGCCGCAGCAGATGGTAATTTGAAAAGCCTTGTGTGTATTAGCTTCATCTATAGGCCCAGCATGATTGTGTTCTGGCATTGAGATTACTAAAGACTCTCCCCTCCTCTTTCATTATAAAGTTTTGATCGTTAAGGGAAAAAAATATTAACAGGTGCTGAGGAACTACCTAAAACACTGTATAGTCAGGCTAGCTGCTTGAGAGTTATTTGTTATTCATTTCTGAGTGGAAGTAGATATCATTACGAGTGCAACATGCTGTGGGTTTTGACATGCTGAAGCTTGTAAGCTTAAATTTTATCCTTGTTAGAACTCCTTTGGAGTTTCCCACTTGCAGGGTATGGCCGCTTGTGTCTGAACCCTGCTTAGTTCTACTCAGGCAGCTCTGTTTATTGGGCCACCATTTCCACTGGAGCTTCTAATCGGCTGCTAAAGATTGCTTTTGTATTTTTACTGCAAAAACTTAAACTTGTTCTCTTGCTGTTTTGTGTTATTGGAGAACGTTTATTAGTATGTGATGATAAGCAATAGATGTTGCATGGATTAATTATTTTTGTTTTTAAAACTTTACTTAAAAATAAATGTTTAACTGTTAAACCATCTTTAATGTTCTACATTTTTTGAGATATTTTATGTGGGTAATGTCCCTGGGATTTGATACCTCTGCCTTACGATGTTGTACATCAACTTATGGTAATCTCTCTCTCTCTCTCTCCCTCTCTTAAAGCAGCGTGTGCAAAGGAGTCTGGCCATTCTCACCAAGCGCACCAAAGGAGGATGCGGGTGCCTGTGTTTGCTTGTTATCGTGATTGTGCTACTTGCCGCGGTTATATGGGCATTGATCAAATGGTTATAGTCTTAACTACTGGAATTTTTTGTTTTTTTTCCTGTGAAGGTTGCTGGCTGATCACTGTTTTCCTTGAGACTGGCATACTAGATTTTTATGGATACTTGCTGCGGTGATCTGGCTCGAACCGACCATATATAAAATTTAAATTATAAATACTTATTATAAATTTATTATAAATAAAATATTTATAATAAATATTAAATTTCTAAAAATATGAGACAGTATTAATGTCTATAATATTATAACTCATGGAACATAATTTCAATAAAATTTCTAAAAACTAATACAACCGTAAAAAAGTCCTGCCTGTTGGATATTATGCCTTCAAAATCTATGTAATGGGGAATTTATTTAATAATTATATTATTATCCATAGTCCACGTATATTATTTATTTATTAGGTATTTTAGTTGTGATATATGATGTCATGTGAAAGTTGTACATTCTAAAGGAATCATATGCAGTGAGCGATGATTTTTTGGTTTTTTATTTACTCATTTTGTTCTAGACTGAGAGAGATATATTTAATACGTTGAGTAAGCTTATATTCATCATGCCGCTGTAAGATAGGTGACAAATTCCGTTATTGAGCTGGTGACCCTAAGCAAATGAATAGATGCACTGTAAGAATACAAACACTAAACAGGATCAATTAATGAATGCTTTTTGGAATTGATCGTCAATGTTGAAAAGGTTACCGAGCACGATTGACTTAGATTTTTTTTTTTAATTTTGCTTAAGAGAATTATATATATTCATTTATTATATATGTGTATTATTGATGGTACTTAAGATCAAATATATAGATAATACTGGGTCTTATATATATATATATGATTAATTGATTTATATAAATTTTTAATAAGGAATCTGCTATTCTCTAATTTAGATAATATATTCTGGTTATCTATATGTTGGTGGACTCAAAAAATAAAACTAATCAGTGAAAAGTTTGTTAAAATTGTTTTAATATATAATATGTATGTTATTATAGTACATATTTATAAAATTGTTGACAAAATTATTTTTAGTGAATTTGATTACGTACAAACTAACATTGCTATCTCTCATCATAAAGTTTTCTAGACTCTAAGATCGTATTTATCTAAAATCTTCACATCAAATTTATGATTCCCTCTAACTTATTACCAATCTCCTCTACCATTGAGCTAAAAAAATATACAAGTGAGCATAATATTCAATAAGTAAATATAATAAATAATATCAAAATATAATAATATCAAATATATATGAAATTAATAATAACATGCAATATACAAACAATAATCTGAGACTCAATATCATGTCATAATCACGACTCAAAAGTTATAAGAATAATTAAACATCAGTAATGCAACCGAGATTCTACTGTATCCAAAAATCAATAAAGATATATATTCCATTAAATCTATTTTAATAGAGATCCCTACTATATGAGACATTAAAAAATCTTATCAAATTTGTTTATACCATTGTGAATCAAAAACTCTGCGCGTGCCACCAATGATTGGGTAAAATCCACAATATATCAATACTTATAAGTTTGATAAGCAGCTAACTATATGATCTCATGATACTTGCCATCCGTAATATATAAATGTTGAATTCAATTTGAACGATTAATATTCTTGTTATCTTCTAAGATAAGCCCAAAAATATACAATGTACATATTCCTGTAGTCTGGTCGGGATCTACACCCAAATCGGATACAAAATACTCAATTTTTCAATCATATATCAAAACTCAGTACTCATTGGTGCAACATCCATCTTTCCAAAAACCTCAATCCCCCTAAGTTATGAAAATTAGTATCAGGTAACTATAAACTATATTATGGTACCGCAATTTTTATATTCATTGATACCGTAATATATTCATATGGTTTTCTTTACCTTAATTATATATAATTAAGAAAGCAATGCACACGTTTTAAGTTAACACTAATAAATGATTACCGAGAATATAATAAAAATCTATGATTAAACTAAACAGCAGATCGACCCTTAAGATTTTACTCAATCATTATTGGATTTACCCGTTATTTATATCACTTTTATGACCACCAAAAACATCCTATTTTATCGCCACTGAATAAAGTTTATGAATTATTAATTTTTATCCAAAATGTTCTAACTAATCATAATGGGATCTAACTAAAATAATGAATTATCCCAAATATTATTCATGTATTAAACATAATTCAGCATAAACTAACCTAAATTATAAGGTAAAATATAATTGGAAAATGCCTTCCAAAATTATCACCTGAAGCACGCTTCGCTGGTACCAGGAGCTTCAGCACCATGCAAGGGCCAAATTTCGATGCTTAATATCACATATTTGTCAATCAATTTTTACATCTTCGGATAATCAAAATCAAATTTTGTCAACTTAATATTAAACTTTATATGTCGAAGGATAATTATAGAAAAGTTACGGTCATAAGCATATTTATTTATCATATAAATAATTGGGTTGAATATAATTCATCATATCAGCTAATAGTAATCTAAGACGATTTAGTATTCGGTAAGGCCTTTTCAACGCTCAATTTCTACCACTTTGAGAAATTGAGACCGAAATTCGACAACGTAATATTAAATTGTATATTTTATAGTATAAAAACAATAACCACGAAAATGTAAATATATTAGTTTAAGATGAAATAGTTGGTCCGAAAATCACTTATTATCACCGCAACCAAAGGTGAGATTGGTAGATTTTAGCGTTCACGGTGGCAATTTGGCAATCAATTACTAACACTTTGATAATTAAAATCATATTTTGTTAATGAAAGATTACGTCATACATATATTAGTTTAAGAACAGCAACTTTGTCTTCATGTATGTATATAAACGGTTGATCTAAAATTAATTCAGAATCAGAAATTTACTCCTCTCAGCGCTGTTCACCTACTTCATCCTCTTCCTAGCCGTTGTCCACGCATTATCTACCAGATCTACAGTGAGCAAAATCTTCGCAATCAGTCAAGATTCTGATGTAATAACGTATATTACTGTATTCACAGTATTTTGGCAATGACCCAGTGATTAAAGGATATGAGGATTACAAGGAAAGGGATGATTTTCATTTGCTTTTCCTTTTCTTCCTTCTCGGTACAGTGTTGCAAAGCAGTAGCAACAACCTCTCTTCCTGGCATAGTCCAGCCCTATCATGTTGCAGCGGCCATGTAGAGAAGAAGACAATGGTCATTTCTTATTAATCTCTCATTCTCATGACCGCCTATTCGCACAAACCTCCATCACCCAAATGATCAAATGCCCCCATCATTAAAAGCTAAACATCCCATGAATTAGATACAGCTCCTCCAACCCACTGTTGAAACAAAACGCGCGGAAGGCTGAGCGGACAAAACGCTCGGACAGAAAACGGAGAGCAAAGCTCTCGGACGGTCAGGAGAGGTAGAGAGAAATATGAGAGAGGGAATACACGAATTTTAACGTGGAAAACCCTTCCTTAAACAAGGGAAAAACCACGAAAGAATACACTATAAAGGATTGCTTACAAGTGTTAGCTACACAAGCTCAAACTAAAGTGAAACAATCACAAGTGTACAACTTTCTCTCTCTAAGGTGTTTCTCTCACAAAACTCACAAAGTGGTTGCTCACAAAGGCACACACCACAACTCACCAACCTCTCACACACCATTAAATGATCTCAGCACACCTATATATATACATGAATAAATATATATTATTCACTACCCTAGGAATCTACCCAGCCACCCTAGCGCCAGGGTGGCAGGGTAGGTTGCTACCCGAACCCGTCTGCCGGACCTTGCGCTGGCAGCCCGCAACCGTCTTGAAAATTGTGGCGGCCACCAACTTTCAATGCCCGCATTTATTGCTGCCGCAGATCATTAATGAGAGAATAAGTCAACGCACGCGTGGATGGAGTCCTCGTCCAAGTACTCTCGGACATGACGCACCAAGCAAAAGTCCTCGTCCATTATTCCAATGGAGTCCGCGGACAAAGGCCACTCGGGAGTGACCCCAACACCCACGACTGCTGAATTTATTCTCTTAATTCTCCTTCAATTCACTGTGGTGATGAGGAAAGAAGAAAAGAAGGGGCGACTGATGCGCGTGTGTTTGATGAGGAGGGATGAACTTGGTTTTAATGAAATTTTTGATAAATAATATTAATTAAAATAATTTAATTAATTTTTATTTTATTAATTGCATGCACTTAAATATATAAACACATACTAAAATCGCACGAGGTCCTAAGTATTATTCGTAGGTGTTAAAATCAATTACTGACTATCAATATGAAATTTACCAAGATATTTATTCCTCTTATGGTTTTTAAAATTTGACTCATCTGACTTTTTTATAAAATTAATCTAAATTCGTATACAATAGTTATGTCATTAATTACCTTTTTAGCGACAATATGAGATAAAAAAATCTAATAAATTCAAACCGAAATATTTAAGTGTTGCAGCTTTATTCGTCTTCACCCCCTTGAACTTTGATGTATCATTGGCTTTATAATCTTCCCGTATTTTCTAAGCCCTTGAACATGCTCCTACACCTGTCCTCTCACTCAACGCTCTAAATCATGGATAAAATATGTTGGTATCGATCCTAACGGTATCATTGTCAGCCTTTTTTGGTAAAATGTATTGGGATACAAAATTTTTCAGTAATTAAAAATTGATAGGCAAATATCGACCGATATATCTAAAAATATTAGATTTATTAACATATATATTGTTATATATTGTCAATAGGTTTTTATCGCGATTTTGTCAAAGTATGAACAAATATTACTTTTAGAAGACTTATACTAATATATATTGTTAAATATTTATTTCAAGCTGTGAATACATAATTTACTTAATCATGCACTCATATAGGCGGGAATCGCTGTCTGATTGATTCTGTCAGCTTTTTACTTCATGGAGACAATTGACTCTCGTTAATGTCCATGCACTTCGGCCTAGCAAATTCCCCATAGACACCTCATAGACTCTTTTGATTGTCTGTGTTTGAGAAATGATTTTGGAACATGCTTTTAGACACCTCACAGGCACTCATAAATGTTGTGAATTACCATCTGTCCATTCAAATTATTGAACCCACGTAAGAATAAATTGATATATGAAATGTTATGTCATAGTGGGTGGCTAAATAATAACTAAAAGAAAGTCGTGTAACATTATTATTATTATTATTATTATTATTTATAAGCTGCGTCAATATGACAGTGGTGTATGGATCCTTCTTAACCTGCTTCATTCTATTGCAGGTCTAGAATTACAGATGAACTGTTATATGAAGGCGAAAATATGGAGAAATCTCAATTTTTTCTGCTGATTCCAAGTGATATACACGATCTGTTCCTTGCCGTAGATTTTGAAGAAATGCCCATATTATGCATTGCTGTTTTGAATTTAGAAGTCAGCTTTGTTCGTAATTTAGTAGCACAAATTAGCGAACAGTTGACCCCATGAATGATATAGTATGGTTTTTAATTTGGTGATTGGGATTTTACGGAGAAGTTGCCGTGATCTTTTTCTGGGTGGTGTTGTAAATTTGATGATATTAAAATAGTTATGTGTGTTATCGAATTATCATATTATTTTATAAATAATATTATAAAAACAATTATAAATAATATATTTGAATCTATGCTAGTATTTTTGGGATTTTATGAAAAACTGCTATAATTTTTTCTGGCTGTTATATGTGAAATAATGGGAAAACAATCATAATTGACATACTTGAATGCATGCTGGTGTTCTTTTTTCAAATAGAATCTCTTCACTTAACGAGAGTTATGGAAAATGCATAAAAAGAGCCCCTTTGTTGCGTCCCGGGTCCCCGGTTGTTGTACGGATTAGGGAGCCTTCCAATCTTCCGTTGCGGGTTGATCTGGATCGGGTCCGGTCTCCGTCGCTGATAACCAAGAACCTGCACAACACAAACAACAAACAAGAGGTCAGAGGCCGACGGGGAGTTGTCCCCCGACGACACTCCGGCGCTTCCAGTCGAGATATCTTCCCGCATAAACGGAGGAATGCATACGTATGATGCGAGAATGAGGGGAGTGTGAGAGGATGTGATTGGAGGCTTGCGCTCCATGAATGCGCCGGCGTGAGGGCGACTTTTCCTTGTGCCCAGCAGAGGGCGGCTTGGAGTGTGCCCGACAAAGGCGGCTTATAGGTGCGCCGCGGAGGGCGGCTTATAGGTGCGCCGCGGAGGGCGGCAGAGGTGCGCCCAGCGGAGGAGCGGCTTAGAGTGCGCCCGCAAATGGGCGGCTTATAGGTGCGCCGCGGGGCGGCAGGGAGTGCGCCGCGGAGGGCGGCAGGTGCGCCCGCGAGAGGAGCGCTTAGAGTGCGCCGAGGCAAAGGCGGCTTATAGGTGCGCCCGCGGAGGGCGGCTGGAGGTGCGCCCGCAAAGGAGCGGCTTAGAGTGCGCCGGCAAAGGCGCTTATAGGTGCGCCCGTGGAGGCGGCTGAGGTGCGCCCGCGGAGGAGCGGCTTAGAGTGCGCCGGCAAAGGGGCGGCTTATAGGTGCGCCCGCGGGGGCGGCTATTTTCAGAGTGCGCCGCGGAGCGGAAGCAGAGGTGCGCCCGACAGAGGGCAGCTATAATAACGGTTGCGCCGCGGTGGGCGACTTTAAGAAGAAGGACTAAATAATACTAGCGAGTAAGCATTCTTGTTACACCGAGCGGAGGGACAACTCTTGGACGCGAGCTCCTGGCTCTGGATAGAGGGATCATGACTCCAAGACGGAGGGTTGAAGGCCTCTGGTTGGCGGAGGGGTCGAGGGGCCTCGGACGGGAGGAGGGGCCTCGAAGGCCTCCGTGCCGGCGGGAGGCGAGGACCTCCCGAGGCCGAGGGCCTCCGTGCCACCCGGGGCGGAGGAAAGCCGTGCCTCCCTGGATGGAGGACTAAGGGCCTTCGAATGGTAGGGACGGCCAAGGCTCTGGGGCTGGCGGAGAGCCAAGGGGCCTCACCGGACGAAAGGAGAGTCGAGGCTCTCCCAAGCCGCCAACTTGCTCTCATTGGAGATCGGCTAGCAATGGCTATACCATTCTCCGAGCCATATGGAGCTTCTTGACTTCTCTCACTTGTCCCTCAATGCCGAGGGTGCTTTTATAGTTGAATTTGTAGATGGATTGCTTCTCCAAAAGCAATGTGGGACTTTTACTTTGAAGTTGGATTGTGGGCTTGTCAGCTGGGCCGGCCCATTATTCTTCCAAACATCACCAAGGGTTGTTGGACCCATCACCCTTATTATTTCTGTCTCAGCTGAATTGAAAATTGTAAAGGCCTAAACCAATTACTCTTGCAAAATTGCCCTTTTATTGTGTCCCAAAAAAATTGCTCTTTTGTCATATACATATGATGGTGGTGGGTCCGGCAGTCCAAGCGACGGCACAGAGACCGGCTTGCAGAAGGACAATGGACCAATGGGCAGCGGCCCAACGAGAAGCTCTCCTCAGCCTCAAAATCCATGACACATGATGTGTAAGGTCCCACATCAGATGGAGAGGGGAACAAAGCGTACTTTATAAGTCGTAGAGATCTTTTCCTTATGGACACATTTTGGGGGCCATGAGCCTGCTAAGATCAAAACCGTACGGATTGAAACCAAAGCGGACAATATCTACAAGCGAGTACCTGAAGACGTTACAAATGGTATCAGAGATGTGGTCCGATTCGGTGTACCAATGTGGACGTTGGGCCTCTTTGAGGGGGGTGGATTGTAAGGTCTCACATCGGATGGAGAGGAAAACGAAAACGTGCTTTATAAGCGTGAAGACCTTTCTCTTGTGGACGCGTTTTGGGAGCCGTGGGCTTGCCAAGAACAAAACCGTGCGGGTTGGGTACAAAGTTGATAATATCTACAAATGGGTGCTTGGGGACGTTACACGGTGGTGGGCCTAATCTACGCACCTCGGGTCTACTCAGCGGTGTATGGACTGTTAAGCCAACCCACTAGATGGGCTCATAGACGCAACTCAGCCCTCTCCAGCTCGACAGATAAATCCATCAATCCCTGTCAACATGTGGTCCCAGGCTGTTATAGAAGCAGGGATCACAGGTAGCAGCCATCAACCCATCACCCAGGGAATTTCGACGGTGCAAAGTATCGAGGAGGCGTGATAACAACTACTCAGAGGTACAGAGCCATAGCACTTGTAGCCCATGATTGCGGGCACGAATGTCGGCCACTCACGGCTACAAGGATGTGGAGCCCTCAAGGTTTGTAACGGCCCGAGCTCGGATCCCTAAACCTGACCCGAACTGTCATAGTGAAAATCTTAAGTCATCCAAAATCATCAATCATACATCATCAATGAACTCAACATCATCAATGATCCTTATAAATACATCATAAATTAAAAATCCATATTAGCAATAATAATAATTTCAATAAATGATATCGATGTCCCAAAATATCAATTCTCATAAAGAAAATCTAACACAAGTCAAACAATAACTAATCAAAAATCCTAAATCCCCATTCAGAGAACCTCGAACTCTGATATCACCTCTATCTGGTGGTTACCCAAAAGTCATGTGATCTCCTTGATCCTGATATCAACCTGTCTAATCTGGAGCTAATAAAATATAAGAGTGAGCCGAATGCCCAGTAAGTAAATATAATCAACAATAGATAAATACAATTAAGCATCTCGGATAATAAAATAATAAATAAAAATCAATAATCGCAGATAATAGATCAACCACTGTCCGAGACTCAATAACATATCATGTCCACAACCCGAATGCCACGTAAACGGTTAAGTATCAAGGAAGCAACATGGATTCCGTCGAATCTGATCATCAGCTAAATACGATGTCACAACTTTATGAACGACAGCAGTCTCTAGGGACCTTGTTCTACCATAGTGGACCAAAGGCCGCGTATTTATGCCTCTGACTGCTGGGTGAGTACCACAAGGTTACCTGGTATCCATGGTATCCCCACAAACCCTACAGTCCTCCCAGAGGCTGTACCTGTAGGATGCTCATACCATCTTCGACACCCCTCGCCAATGATATCCCAGATATCATCCTCTACGATGGTCCCTAGGTTATAAACATCCATCTCAACTAACTATACGAGATAACAATAATCTGAATATCGGCTCAATATGAGGTCACCACTATACAAGATAATAAGAATCTCACTGGATCTTATTCTACCAAAGTGAACTAAAGGCTGTGTATTTACACCCCCAATAGTTGGGTAAGTACAATGAGGTTACCTGGTATCCATGGTATCCCTACTACCTCTACAGTCATCCTAGAGGCTGTACCCGTAGCATGCTCATACCATCTCTGATACCGCTCGCCAATGATATCCCAGATATTATTATCTACGATGGTTACTAAGTTATAAGCATCCCTTCTCAATATCAATGACCTCAATCCTTCGGAATGGAATCAGTATTAGAAAAGTATAGACTATTTTACGGTATCACAGACTCTCATTCATCCAGTTACCGTAAAGTATTCGCACACTCTCCTTTACTTATCCATAGAGTGTCAATAAAATATACGCACACCACTAATATTAACGCGAAGAATCATATATCGGGTTTCATCAATGAGATACAGAAATCATCACGTAACCGATTAATATTATTTCAAGCGTGCCAATAGACAATGGTAATCCCCTGGAATCCGACATCAACGATGATTGGGAATTTTCCCGGTTCATATGTTAGTAAGAGCGACCAGCATAATCACGATAACAATTAATAACGATTCCACCGAATCCGAATAATAATCACGGCATAGGTTCCATCGAATCCTTCACAAATGATGTCCCAATTATACAAGATATCACGAAAGTCTCCTTAGACCTTATACATCACTGTAAACCTTCTATCCACACACCCGACCCACGGCTGATAATCCTCAAGATTCCGGTGCTCGCAAGTTTGACAAGTGACCCTATAGTCTCATCATACTTGCCAGCCGTAGTGTACAAGTACCGAATCAACACTCTCGTTATCCCATCGGATAACCTTCACATATTCTGTGACCCTCTGATTCACAGAATATTCATATCATTATCAAGTCAAACCCAGCACCACCTCGACACGATATCCACTGGTATCTCATAATCGGTTCACAGGATTATAAGTATCCATTCAAATGACCTCAACCACCGGAATATGGATTTAGTATCAAAAAAGTGCAGACTACATTAAGGTTACGTAACCTCCCATTCGACACGATACCTTAGTATTTTTATATGATCTCCTCAACTTAGCCATAGAGTGCCAATAAATTTACGCACGCTGACAAAATTAATGCAAATGATAATTTATCGAAATTTCATCAATAGAATACAGAAATAATCACTTACTGACTATCATTATTATAAACGTGCAAAAACTTATCTACATATACAATATAAATGAATACCGGCAGCTCATTTATAAATGTAAAATACAAATATATATATATATATATATATATATATATATATATATATATATATATATATATATATATATATATATACACACACACTGCCATATGTATATATGTTTATTAACTCCAACATACACCCCACGCACGCACACTGCCACACACTTCACCGCGCACAGTGCACACCTCATCACACCTGCACGCAGCTTTACAAATATAAATACACACACAAACACATCCTTACTCCCATACCCACTGCCGCATACACATATAAATACATACACCCACTGCCCACAACCACGTACACACACGCTCGCACAGTACACACCTACGTATACCAGCTGCAAGATATGCATCTACACATAAGTTATATACATTGTAATATACCCATCCATATACACACCCATAAATCATTCGTATAATACCTCCACATGCATGTTTTAATCGTATATCATTCGTATAGCATCATCGAATTATACCCAACTTCATCTGGTCATATAAATAGAACACAAGGCTCTGTTTCACAAATATTTGAGCCGGCCACGAAAAACAGAGTGTGTGGCCCTACTCTTTCTCATCCATTTCCCAAATTAATTTATATTACTCATAATTTCAAAAGTGGAATAAAGATTTGCAAGAATGAGAAGGAAGCTTTACTTGCTTGTTGAACAGAGGCGATTAGGGTTTGTGACGGCAAGAGATTAACGGCGACAAGGATTTGCGGCAGCGGAACAAGCGGCACGGTAATGGAAAGCGACTTCAACCGCAGCGATCGGCAACGGCGGCGGCCGGTGACTTTGCTCGGCTTCACTTTGACAAATGGCGACGGCAAGCGGCGGTGATGATAATCACGGCTTTCGCGGTGACTCTTCTTCCGGCCTTTGGTTGATGATAGCGATGCCGGCTTGATGGCAGTGGTGAGAGGAACAAATGCGGACGGAGATGAGCAGCGGCTTTGCGGCGAATAACAACGGCGGCGGCTAAGTCTTTGTTCTCCCACTACCTTCCTCAACTTCTCCTTAAATAACCAAAGGGAAATCGACTCTTTCCTTCCTCATTGCCGCAAATCTCGCTCTCCGTTCGTCTTTTCTTTCTTTTTCTTTCCCTCCCCTTCCTCCTTCCTTCTCCTCCATCGTTCGTTTCCCTCCTCTCTCTCCCGTTTTCCTTTTCTTCTCTTTCCTTCTTTTTTTTCTTTCCTTCTTTTTCTTTTTCTTCTTTCTTTTCTTTCCTCTCTTCTTTCATTTACCGATTATTATTATTATTATTATTATTATTATTATTATTATTATTATTATTATTCATTTATCTCTCTTTAAAATATTTATTATTTAACTAGTTATCTGATTACTTCTATTCAAAACATTGACCTAAATTTTTAATATTTTATTTATTTATTTATTGTCAACCAATCTTAATACATTATAAATATTTATCTAATTAATTCACTATTTAATCTAAATTTTAATTAATATTCTAAATATTCAGGCCCAACCCATCAATTCATTTAATTTATTAGACTGAAAGATCGTATTTTAATCCTAACAATAATTAAAAATAATTATTGAAACTAATTTATCAATTTTATTCTAAAAAAATTATTTTGGATATTACAAGGTTGGCTACCTACACTCCCTCAATAAATACATCTCTCCTAGAAGAAGAGGATCCAAACTCTGAAATCTCGAAACGAGAATTCAACTCACAAAGATGGAGAACATTCTCCAGACTTAGGCGCCCACATGCATTGAGACCTCCTGAAGCCACTCCCCTGCGAGCGTACCTTTAAACTACTCCAAGTTGAGTGCACCCTCAGAACCTAACCCTCCATCAAATACTCAATCCCATTGCACATACATTTACGTAATATTTTCACATTCTTTCATCTTTCTCTCTAACACAGAAAGATTTTTAATTTGAGCGTCGAAAAATAAATTGGAAAGCAAGTTTTGCCAATCCTCTGACCTTTGGTTTGTTAGTTGTGATGTTCAAGATCCATATTCATAATAACGAAAACTGGACCCACTTCACTTTAACTTATCGGGTGAAATCAAATATCTCTCCAATTTGTCCAACAACCTGAATCCAGATACATATTATTGATACTACCTGTGGGAATGACTAAAAAGTCCAACCACAATAGCAAATTTAGTCCAAACTTGGGCTCAAGCCAACGCACTGACCTGAGATGTCAACTCATGTGGCAATAACCCCTCCGCTGGTAGCCGTGAGGATAAACGACTAGCCCCTCGAGTGCCGATGCTTCCAACCCAGGTGGACTTCATATCCGAACAACTCTAGACCATATGTACTTGTTTGAACATTCATCAGCTAGGGTGATCCTCCCTTTCGCTCCCAGATCCCTACGTCCAAGAGGAGCAGCCGAAGGAAGAGACAACTCACCCAAGGAATCCAGCGGCCTAACGACCTCGAGGCTCAAGTGGCCGTGAACAACGGGCCCCAGGACATGGGCAAAGGGCCAATTGAGTCAAGGAGTGCAAAATGAAAGCCTGGAGCAGTAGAATCCAAGCAACTCCTGTGACAACCGAAAGCCCCCTATCCTAGCAGAATCCTTTTATATTACCCAACAAAGGATGCAAAGTTGCTCAATCCTGCACAACTCTCCGAGTCACTCAAAGTTGAGGACCTTTCTCTCCACTCAAAGGATTGCATCCTTCTCACGAGCGGAGGAGAGAGCAAGACAAATTGAGCAGCGAGTATCCAAAGTGAGATTCGGTTGTAGCCACCCTATTGGCACAGATGCTGTGTCGGATCCCACCAAGTTTAGTTGGCAAAGTGTCCTTTGCAGATTTTGGAATCTTCAAGATCATAGTCACCGATAACGGAATCTCACTCACCAGCATGCACCTCATCAAGTACTGCACAAGTTTGGCAAGAAAGTCAGTTCACACTTCCGTCGCCTGCTCACAAGCAAGTAGGAAAGCCAAAGTAACGAGTCGAATGCTATTACGTGGGTTGGAGTCAAAGCTTGGGAATGTAGGGGACCCTTGAGCAGATGAGCCACCTTTAGCACTATGATTCTTCCAGACATCACCAAGGGAACCTACGTGGTGATGCCTTGTAGTTTACACTAGGAACTGAAGCGGAAACCTCGGTAGAGATCGGATTGCTTGGACTCCCTGACAAAATCTTAAACCTGTTAAGCAATTCCTAACAACTCCGAGAGAATCCTGACTTGCCTGAGGAACCTTGAGGCATAGCAAGCCCGAGTTCGGCAGCTTGTTAGTAGCGGATCGCTTGGCACTATAGTGAGAAGGTGAGAACACGCCAATTTGGGGTGAATGACCCGGTCCCTTGGAGTGTAGAGGCCATGAGCAAACCCACTAGTACAAACAAACGGCCTCGTTCAGGAGAGACTGCTTCTAGCCTTGACGACCCTCCATAGCGGGGTGTGCGCTACACACCCAAGATGAAAGCTCAATTCCGCTAGCTTGGAGTGCCAACCACCTCAAGAGGTACAATTAGTAGATCATCACCAAGCGTAAGTAAGTCAACTACATCCATGCGGATTGCTTGAATGTCATAAACATGTTTGCTTCAACGAAGGAATTATCTGTTTCATTTATTATGCCAATCATCTAAATGCCTACATGATTGCATTAGTCCAAGGCCTAAACTACCCTTAAGTTGGGTAAACTTCTTCACCTGTGAATTGACTAGCGATCCGGTCAAAGAATCTCGATCTAGCTAACTGAGCAGCCCAAGCGAGGTCAAGCCCTGAACATCAGTTATAGCAACCGAATAGCATAGATGAGTTTGAACATCATGGTCTAGGGAGCTTGTGAATTAAAATTGGACCTTCCCGCCAAGTGGCTACTAAAACTTTAGGGAGCTTTTTAGCATGCGTGCAAAATTTTCTTTAACAGGAATGAGCACTATCAGTCGATAATAGTCAGATACAACAGCCCATGGAGTTTGCGAACTAAATTCAAACCTATCCAAATGAACAGCCAGTATCAAACAAGATAGTCGGCAAACTAAGGCCCGATGCTTGGGTGCAATAACTCTCTCTAATCAGGATGAGCGCCATTAGTCAAGTGTAGGCGACAGTCTAGACTTTGCCAGAACCCGACAATAATAGCAACAACACTTAGCCAGCAAACAATCTCTCCTAATGCTACAACATCCCCTCATGGGAAAGAGCACATGCTTGCAGACATAGTTGAACAAGCCCAACAACAATAGCGACAACGCTTAGTTCGCAAGTAGAACTAGTGTTAGGTAAAGACAAGCCAACATAAACTCAAAAGCATCAGTAATAATGGTTAAACAAATCTACTTGATATATTAAAAAATCAAAATATACATCAAGGATAGTTTGTCTAGAAAAAAATAAAAGTGCAGCCTACGTCTATAACCTGAGCAGATGGTGATCCTAAGGTAGGGGGGCCCAGTGAGCATGGCGTCGGCCCTCCTCCTACCTTCGGAAAGTCTACTAGGTCACCTCAGAGTCGAGGTCCGACATTCCTTGGATTGAGAAAACCAACAGGGAAGCCTAGAACCTCCAAGGCAAAATCTACCTATTGAAGTGAATGCCGTCTCATAACCTCTTGTCTATTGTGCAGCTGATTTCATTTGGGTGGAATCGAGACCTCAACTATCCTTCAAGCTGAACATACTCCCTTCGAAGATTAGCGAGATACTGCCGATCCAACCCCATGCTCTATAATTCTCATCCTCGAGCTCTTTGGATCTCGCCTCTGACTTAGATAGCACCCGATCGAGATAGGCGAACCGCTCTTCACTCTGTAAAGCCTCAATAGCATTCATTCAGTGCTTCATGTCCTCTAGCATGGCGGGATCGACATGCAACTGGGATAGCTGAGGGATCTCGGCTTCCTGCCAAAACAATGCCTCCACCAAATGAAGTGCTTTCTAAAATTGTCAAGCAAAGAGCAACGACCAATTACAAACAGTTGTAAAAAGCAAGGTCGCAAAATGAAAGAAATTTGCGATGAGGATACTTCACTATAAGATGGCTTTCTTTGATGTGACAGGCAAGGAGAATATTTGACGCCAATTCTAGTCAGACGCGGTAAGGATTTCAGTGGTTTCACATAGCAGGAAAGAGATACCTCGAAGACTGGAGGAGGAGTGAGCACCCCTAAAATCCTCTGGGGCTCAAATGTCAATGCTTTTGAGTGGGGCGCCCCCTCAACGACATCCCCAAACTCAAGGTCATCTCTAGCCACTTCTTCCTCCACTTGGCCGCTACCAGCACCTCCCTTTGCAAAAATGGCCGGAGGAGCAGAAACAAATGCTTCTGAAGAAGCCACAAAGGTCGGGATCCTGCACTCGACTGTGGCCGCGGCGATGATCGGTTTGCCTAGCCTACCGACCAATGGGTTCCTCATTCTGCTGCAGTTCTCGCTGGGGGCTCGCTGCCCTCGCCCTCTCCAGGCTATTCACTAAACTCCAGGTTGTCCAATAAAGACTCATCTATGCTTGACCTCTTTGAGGATTCGCTATCAATCGGAGCAAATGCCCTTGCATAGGCTGCATTGATTCTCCATCATTCCTTAGAAAGGGTGGGTGACGAAGGAACCACCTCGCCAAAAGCCCTCTCGGGAGAGTCTCGTGAAAGAGAGTCCCTCTGCTTTCTCTTAGGATAATGGGATAGCGCAGGGAGGCGTCATCCCCCTCTGTCATGACCTCCCACAGTATATCATCTAGCGCACTTTGGGAGACCCATTGGTTAGTGTGGCACAAGACGTCAGTATACTCTTTGACAAGCCTCATATGTATTTACGCCCTCACTCTTCATCCTTCAACGTGTCACCAGCATAGACGTTGTTGACCCTGCCCCATTTATTTGAGATTTTCTAGTCGGCATCAACCACCACAAAAAAAGTGCTCTTTCTAGCCCTTTATTGAGCTTGGGTTACCCCACTAATTTCAAACTTTGCGCAGGTACTAAAGGTGATCCAATTGGCCTCTTGGTTAAACCAGAAGATCATCTTCATGGACCGGGCGTCTAGGGAGTGACCCTTTGTGCAGATAAAGATGCACAGGGTCACCGGATATCAAACAGCGTTTGAATGGAGGTGAGCCACAGGAATTTCCAGTGCCCTCAAGATCTCGCACAACTGCATCGTGAAAGGTATGCAAAGATTAACTTTCATATGTTCCTCATAGATGGTTATGCACCCTTGATGAGGAGTGCAAGCTGCGCCAACACTAGGGACCACATATCGGATAGTGCTAGGAACATGTTACTTGCTGTAAAAGACATAATTGCTCTCTCAGTGAGGATGAATAGAATATTGGCAATACTTCTGGGAGCCATTCGTAATGTGGCACAAGCAAAAGATGATGGAAAACTAGGGTAAAGATACTCCAAGATCGAAAAGATGCAAAAATGGCTGTGGGCTAGCGCTTAAATAGCCACAACGTCAACCCAACAGCGGCGTCACTTGCGGATGTCGAAGAGGTGAGCCCCTATGATGACCCTGATGCGTACCCACATCACAGAATGCTGTTGCATGTCTTTTCACTGGATTTGTCATTTTGATTGACGCTTTGCCTCTACTCATAGCGCATTGATAGTCTGGCGGCTTGAGGCTTAAATCGGTGAGTTGGAAGCATAGTGCGGACAATAATGCCCTGACATGCCTCTGTTTCTGATGTGATGATAGATTGGTGATATGAAACCCTAACGGGCTTGAGACAAGATCGATAGGTATGTGTCTCTACCAAGTCTCGAGAACCCATAATTACCGGTTGGATTGTCAGAGGATCGAGTTGTCAATAATTTAAATTGTCAGACTGTTAGAAATCACTCAACAAAGAATAGCATTCAAATGCTTCAATTATTCACATCATGTAAGAATATTAGAGCCAACAATATGAAGACACATAGTGCTCAGATAGTTCCATTCATTAATCCCTTTTATAATGTACAAGTTTACAATAGTAGACGTATGACTCAGAAGGAAATAAAAACAAAAATAATGATACATGGAGTAGCTACCTGGCTATGGCCATCTGACCGATTTCTAGGATGGATGATTGCAAGAAACAAGCCTCCTTGCTAACCTCCCTATCGAGAGGTTGATACAGTAGGAAGAACATGAAAAGCTTTCCCTTGTAAGAGTAATGGGTAATGTTGCTGCTCTCACCCGAATGGCAACCACCAAAAACCTTTTCCTACTTCCCACATAAAGCTTCTGAGTCCATGGGTCTCTACCAGACCCACACGGCATCAGAGATTAGGACTCGGCATGGACGTAAAAAATTGAAAAAAGAGAAAAGTGGAGAAGCTCTTCCCCCAGCAGTCTCCAGAGGTAGTCCTCTCAAGAGAAGCAGAGGGCAGAGTCACTCGCCCGCCCGAATGGAAAGAGGTATTACCATCCCCTGTTAGAAGGGCCGAGACACCATCCCTTCGAAGCTATACCAGAGAGGAGAACCAAACACAAGTTGGAAGAAGACGAAAACAACCCCCAAAATCGATACCTCATCCTGTATCACATGAGGACGGTTTGGGTTCTTTGGGAAGATATGCTTTCATGATTTGTTCCATATTTCTTTGATTCATTTCCTTGTCATTTTCTTAATTATCAATTCATTATTGAAGACTTATTTCATTGAGGAACCAAGGTTAGTAGGTCTTACTGACAAATCAGCGGTCAGTCGTAGTCTGGATTATATTCACTCCACACAATCCAATAACAAAGTCCTATTCTCAACCAGGAGGGGGCCATCTACGTATCATCCCTATAGAAGGAGCCGATCGGTCTCTTCGGCCTAGTCATAAGTGGTTCCAGAATAGGCAACGACCGTCCGTTATAACATACTAAAACATGTCAAGGAATTTCACACGTTATAAATATGGCTAAGATACATGGTCAAAGTAATCCTTGAGTTTTCACTACAATATTTGTGGTATGTTAAAGTTTGTTATCCATAATCCTTAATCCAAGTTCTTAGTTCCTTATTCCATTAGGCAATTCTCTTCTTAAACACCAAAACAAATTCTTTCGTTCTCACTCTTTTGGAGAACGTTTCTTAAATCAAGCAGATCATTGTTCTGTAGAACAGTTCAGCAGTCTAAAGTCAGTCACTTAATTACAGAATTTCCTACATCATCAGATTTTCTTCATAAGCATAATTTATATTCTTCGTGAGCTTAGGGCCTCACATATTCATTGTTCATACCACATGAGCTTAGATCCCCACGTGTTCATAGTTCTTACGCAATATTTCTTGAAGTTTAGGAGGATTAAGAAATTCCTTTAGGTTATGCCAGACAGAATTCTTAAAACTTTCAATTGTTAATTCTTTCATAAACGGATCATAATATGATTCTTAGAACATTCAAATTATTATGTTCACAATACGTGCATAAACCATCACAAGATTAGAAAATTCTTACCATAACATGCCATACGTGTCTTTGGAGCTTCCACATAACAATTTCCTTCGCAAATGCGTGTATCATAATTTTCAAAACTGAGTCATGCATATTTAAGATTAATTCGAACTAAGTTCACAGAAGGCATGGGTTAAGGTTCCAAAGAGCATAAAACCCTCAAAACTACCAGTTTGGATACCCAAATGATAAATTAACTTATTCATGGTGTGGGTAATAATATCCTTGAGCTAATTCATCCATAATTTTTAATTTAATCAATTAATTCCTACGGGCCATGGGTTTAGGATTCCTTGTCCGAAAATGGGACTAAACTACAAATTCAAATATAAAATTCACACAATCACTTGCCCATATTAAACCAAATATAATTGATTAAACGTGGTCCGGACGCACCTTAAGGTTTCGACGAATGGGTTTACACCTAAAATCACCCAATCGGATATCCAATCGATAAATTAACTTATACTAGATATTGGTAATGATATTTCAGTCCCAAATTAAGCAAAAGTCCCAAACATTTGTTGGTAAAAAGGGGCTCGAGTGCAGGTGAACAATACCCACGTGGGAGCTAGGGTTTTCGGATTGTGATATGCTACTTTAAACTTGATATTTGGATATGATTTTGATGTATTATCATGTTTAGGTTATGGGTAATACAATAGATAAATTTATTCGCATATCGGAATGAGGATACCCAAAAAAAATCGAATAAAAGTACATGAAAATGAAAAATATGAGTATGAGTGCACTTGCCTCGACCCGATCTATAACTTTTCCAACTACCTCGAAGTCGAAATCGGACCCAAAAGCCTCCATTTTCTCCTCTTCTCCTTTGCGTGGACCCCTTCTTCGCCGACCTCCGCGGCGGCTACTGCTGCTCCACACCGCCACGCCAACACGGCACCGCCACGCAACCGTCGCCAGCCAGCGCCAACCCGTGCACCGCCTCCGTCAACACCGTTCTCCTCTCTCTCTCTCTCTCTCTCTCTTTCTTTCCCGCCAAAACCCTCGCCCGAGCCCTCCTTTCCCCCCTGCTCTCCCGTTCTTCCCTTATTATTATTATTATTATTATTATTATTATTATTATTATTATTATTATTATTATTATTGTATAATATATATTACGTTTTCGTTTAATTTTAAAATTTAAATCAATACTCGAGTGATCAAATGGGTGCCCTCCGGGCTCCAGCCCAATAATTTTAAATATTCTCCAAAATTTTTATAATATTTAATTAATTTTTTTATCACACCCAAATTATTCAAAAATAAATAAATCCAATTAAATCGAATAAAAATATTTGAAATATTAAAACTTTGTCCATTATTTTGTCTTCCATCTTTCAACTTCATTGCATAATTTTTGCAGGGTTGAAATGCTTGCATGTAGTTGCCATCTACCGATCATCCACCAACTTGGTGGTTCTACCTTATGGGGATCCGATGCACTACGGTTCACCTTGACGCTTGGTCAGGGGATGGCTAGTCCGATTGGCCTCGAGGCTGCCAGGTTAGGGAACGTAGGTCGATTGCCTCCGGGAAGTGGCACGCCCAAGAGCGACCCACTTGCCTGGGGGATAAAGTTGCTCGCATCCTTCGAGTGAGTGCTGTCCTCGGGGCAATGGAGCACAGGGTTGACATCATTGTGGTTGAGGTGCTTCAGGGTCAATAGCAGGCCAGCTTCATCAATCAAAGGCTGTCCAAGAGTGAGACAGGATTGTAGGAGCTCTCAAGGGCTCTAGATCAGATCGTGTCGCTCGAGGACATGCCTTGGGTGAGCTCGTGGCGGCTTGCTGACCTGTCAAACGTTTGCCCGAGACCTTGGGTGAAAATGTTCACCCGACTTAGAGTTAGTATGGACCATTTGCTTTTATGGAAAGACACACAAGTATTTACATGAAAAAATCAACACGATAAATAATTAACAATTTTATTAATCATAATATGAGTATATCATACATAATCCATTGTCATGTACAAAGTTTACCTACATTCAGTGAAGGTTCATTGATAGTATCTCTTAAGGTGGATGGCATTTCATATCCTTGGAACTAGTTTTCTATTCTAGGTGCATTGTTTGTACACGTCGTTCTAAAGAATCACTAAGATTAGAAATAATTCCACCCGATTAGGGGATGGTTTATTCTTGTCGGCAGTTTTGTCTATTGCCTTTATACTCCGTAGAACTAGGTCTCCACCTCAAATTGGCGAGTTTTTACCTTTTTATTATAGTACTAAGCAATTCGTTACTGATAAGTCATCGTACGTAGTCTTGTTGCATCTTGGGTTTCATCAAGCAAGTTAAGATACTCTTTGATTTATTGGGAGTTATTTTGTGGGTTGAAACTTTTTACTCAGAGGTTGGGTAGGCCGATCTCCACTAGGATAATTGCTTCAATCCCATAATATAAATTGAATGGTGTTTATTGTGTAGGTTCCCTTGGTGTTGTCCGGTAGGACCACAGTAGTGAGGGTAGCTTATCCATGCAAGAGCCCCCTATGTTTTCTATCTTCGTTGTGAACCCATATAGCAGAATTCAATTTGTTACTTCTATCTGCTCTTTCACTTGTAGATAAGCTATGAAAATGTGAACTAGACGAATTTCTAAACTCGTACATTAGTTGATGAATCTCTTGTAAGTGAATTGGACTCCATTGTCGATCAGTATGATCTCAAGAATCCTAAATCATATATGATGCTCTACTGAGTGAATTCTATTGTATTCTGCTCGGTTATCCATGCCAACGGAGAGGCCTCTACCCATTTGTGAAGTAATACATGCCAACTATGATGAATTTCCTTTATCTAAATACAATGGGCGATGAGTTTAAATGTCAAGCCTCCACTGAGCGAATGATCCCAGTGATTACAGGGTCTGTAATTCTATGTGTCGTCGATGAGGGATGTTGTCATGGATTTGACAATTTTTTCGCACTTCTTTACGAATTCCATGGCATGCCACTTCATCGTAGGCCAGTAGTAGCCCTATCACATTATTTTGAATGTGAAGTTTTTACCCCTATGTGTAACTCGCAAATGCTAAGATTCACTTTGTTGAGTACATAGTCAGCTTCTTCTAACATTAGACACCGCACGTAAGGAATAGAGTACCCTCATTGATACAGTCTCCGGTCCATAAGAGTGTACCAATCTGTTGTCTTTTTTATGCACTTGACGTCATCTGGATTTTCTAGCAGATGCTCTCTTTTATGTATCTTCTGTACAGAGTCATCTAAGTATCACCATCTGAAATATAAAGAACTTCTTCTGAGACTTCTATGCTCAGGGTTGTGAGGGCTTCTCGCATATCTCTGGTGTATTGTTTAGAATTATTGGTTGTTGCTACTTTCACCAGTTGATCTGTCTTCTAGTTGTCTTCTCTCGAGTTGTGAAATATTTTCACCCTATCAAATGACTCAATCAGACCCTTCGCTCTAACAAGATATCTTGTGAGCAATAGGTTAGAGATTTTAAAATTTTCGGTGACTTGGTTGATGATCAACTTTGAGTCACCATGGACGATTAGGTTTCTGGCTGAACATTACTTTGATAACTTGAGTTTGGCTAATAAGGCCTCGTACTCGGCGACATTGTTGGTGGCCAAAAATTTGAGTGTCATAGAATATTTCATCTCTAACCCATCCAAAATTCTTAAGACCGCACCTTCTCCAATCTTTGAATGGGATGAGGACCCGATCACATACAAGATTCAGGTTAGAGCCTCCTCTGGACGATGGTGTCTTCGCTTGTGTAAATGTCATCTGGAATCATAGATGTCATTTTAATTCTGAAATTTGTGAGGGCTTGACCTTTTATGGTCAACCACAGTCAAAATTTCATGTCAAACTTACCCAATTTGAATGGTCCATTTAATCAATCATTCGAACATGTTGAGTTTCTGTAGAATCCCCTTTATTGGATGGTCTTTAAGGACGATAATCTTGTGAGTTTGGAAGTATAATCGCAACTTCCTGTTAGAGTAAACCAATGCTAAAGCGATCCTTTCGGTGTGCACATAACAAATTTTGGTGTCGGTTTGGATTTTACTAGCATAATAGACAAGTTGTTGTACCTTGAATTCTTGCTTGATTAAGACTGAACTTAGCGCTATGTCAGACATTGCCAAATAGAAATGTTGTAAGGTTCAAGTTTTTATAACTTATGTTAATGGTGATTAATTTAGTTAATAAAATTGAAATTTGGGTTAAATGACATGGGAAATAAGGTTTAAAAAATTACAAACCAGACAAGTCGCGCATCCGGCCAAGGGCCGATGTTGCTATGCCTACTTCGTGTGTGAGATCCCAATCCCAAAGACAACATAATAATTGGGGAGTGATTTTGTAAAGGCCGAAGTGGCCTTGTAAGCCAGAGTGGTCTTGTGATGAGGCTAAAGTTGAGAGGCAAAGGTGATGGTTGGAGTGGAGAAGTAGCTTGGAGGCCGGAGTGGCCCTGTGAGTTGTGGGAGGCTGAACTTAAGGAGATGAGACTAGAGTGGATGGAATTGATGGAAGGCCGAAGTTAATGATGAGGTAATGGAGGCCGAAGTAGATGATGACATGGAAGGTGAAGTAGATGTAGATATAGAAGCCGGATTTGATGATTGGTGAGGCCGGAGCTAAAGTGATGGAAAACCGGAGTGCTTTGTCAATGTGTTAAGGCCGGAGTGGCCTAGTGTGTGATGGAGGTTGGTTTGATGTGGTATAGTAAGGAGGCCATAGTGATGATCTAGTATGATGGCCGAAAATGATGTAGAAATGAAGCCGGGGTTGATGACCGATTGAAACACATAATAAACTAATGATGGATAGCGTTGATGATATGGATAAAGCCGGAGTGTATGATGTTGAGAACAAGGAGTAAAGTTGTCAAATGCTTTACCTACAATTGCAAACAACTGAAGTAAATTAAAATTGGATTAAGACTGAATTTGTTAATAGCCAGAGTAGATTTACCTACCTTGTTAACAATTTTCACCTACCCAGAGTAGGTAAACAACTCCTACCTACCTTGTTGACGTTCTAGAAAAAGAAGTACAAGTAGGTGACTTACCCCACCAACTCCCACCTAACTCATCATTTATAAATATTGAGCTTCTAGTCTGAAAAAGAAATTAGAAAATCTGTAAAAGAAAGAAGAAGTAAGAGGCGAAAGGGAAGAGAGAGCCTTAGTCTAGTTGGAGTAAAGAGTTTGGAAATCAGGCAACTGTACTCTTCATTTTAAGTTCAGGTTTTAAGAATATTTTAATACATGAGTGATTTGGAGCTTGTTTTCTATGTCATTGCTTTGATAATTATGTTCTAAATCCCATTTTCTGAGTTTCATTATGAAGCATGCATAAATTTTATGATTCTGAACTAAGTTTCATATTTTGAAAATCTGTAGTTTCATATTTTGAAAATCTATAATTCCTAACTCTGATTTCGTGTTTTAGCACATGTTTTATTAATCAAGTTACAATTGGAACTGCGTTGCATGAAAATAACTCTTGACCTTGATTTTTATATGTTGACCCATGTTTCTGTTCATTTCATGACTAGATTATTTTGCATGGAAATCTTATATAGAAATTGGAATGTAAAAATTATGAAGGCCTTTTGAAATTGACCAAAGCATGGAAATATGTAAACTTTGAATCGGCCTTGAAATATGATAAATATTGTTTGAACTTTGAATAAATGCATTGAACCTAGAATTGTGACACAATCAGATAAGGTTCTCTGACATGCCTTAGAACGTTGGTGGTAATTGAGGATAACTCTATCCATAGAGTGATACATGGATCGCCATCTTCGGGCATTGTATAGGGAGGAAATAATATGATATGATCGTCATCCTTGGGGCGTTGTATAAGGAGGAAATGATATGAGATGATTGCCATCCACAGGGCATTATACAGGGAGAAAATGGATATGACTTTGGAAACTTGAGCCTTTGATTATGTGGAGTGAACACAATTTATCCTCGATTACTCTCCCCCTTGGTTGGTAGGGTCTACTAGCCTAGGTCCCTTTGAATGATGAAATTAAAAATGGAAGGACCAATGAAAATGACATGGCATTATAGACTTCAAAAATTTGACCCTATACATGAATTTCGAAAATCGATATTGAATTGTGAACTTTGGATTTTAATGCTGGATTTTGTACTTAGGAAAAAATTGACATTAAAATATAGAATTTTTACTTTGAAAATTTGCATTGAACTGTGAACTTCGGAAAATGGCATCGAATTAAAAACTTCGGAATCGGTATTGATCATGAACTCCAGTATTTTCTATGACTTTATGTTATTGCATTTATGATTTATATTGTATGTTTTCGGTACCTTGCTAAGTTTTGGTTCACTCTGTTATAATTTTTTTCCTCCAGATAAAATTGTTGAATTGGTATCGGACGAGTAGGAATAGATAAAGTTTAGCAATGAAGGATTTTGGAATCGGAAAATCTGTTGAAGATTTTTGAGAATTTTGATGTAATTATCTCAAACTGTGAATGAATGAATGACTATGCTTCCACTTATATGCATTTTGGAATAGATCTACTTCCACTATTAAGGTTTTAGAATGGTATCTTTGTACGAATTTTGCTTTAATGAAATGAAATGTTAAAAGAGTTGGAGCCGTGAATATTACATGACGTTGGATAATCTTGTGTATATATTATGAATATATATATATATATATATATATATAAGTCTATATTTTGTAAGCTTGCATGTGTTGGTCCAGTCTGGACCATCTCATTTAACTATTTCATCTTGGGACTTAGCTTAAGATGAATTCTGACAAAAAGATTTTGAAGTATTAAAAAAAAAATCTGCTCCTTCACATCACGCCTCCCGGATGCCTGAGGCACCGGGAGCAAAGCAGGGCCCACTCGAAGCACACCCGAGCATACTAATAGGCACCGAAAATAGAATGGTTATGCCTATCCTACGCCTGAGGCTGGCTCGAATGTGGGTCCGTTATAAGTCGGCCGAGGATCAGCTTCACCACATTTTTAAGCGGTAGAAGAAATTAATGAGAGAGAGAATAGAAAGAGAAAGGTCAAAGGAGAAAGAAGAAAAGAGAGAAAAGGGGAAAAGCTTCTGGATAGCTCGATTCGGAAGGTTCAAAGTAAAAATTTTGGTATATCAAGTAAAGGTAAGTGCATTTTAAGTTCTTTATTTCTCTTACTGTCAATTTTCACCGATTCTTTTGAATATTATTATTTTAATACTTGTCTCCATTAAAATTCTAAAGTTAATATGGCACAAAAATCATTTCTTCATGATTTTATTGAAAGAATTTCATATTCATTCGTGATATTGCTGCTGTAATATACTTGTGGATTTTTTATATGTTGTTGTATCATGTTTATCCCTTTTTTTACTGGATATATTATTGTCTCATGCATTGCTGACTTTATTAATATGCTATTGTATTGTGTTTTGCTAATTTTAAATGCTAATTTTCAAAGTTGAAGCCTATTGCTATATTATACCTTGCTGATTTTTAGATCTGAAAATCTGTTACTGAATAACTAAATTTCAGTGTTGTATGTTGCAAATCTGAAATTTCAAGGATTGATTTTGTTGGATTTTATTTTTTAAACTTTGAAATTTGTTATGATTCCAGTTCTTATAGAAAAGAAAAATTTGTCAATGGAAGATTCTTAGGAACTTTGCCATATACTATGAATTATAATTATTTTCTCTTGAAATTGAAAAAATTTATGAAGAATAAAAAAAAAAGTGTAGAGTTTTCACAATGATTTAAAAAAATAAAAAATTAGACTAAGAATTATTCAATGGGTAATATTTTCTAACATACCTTAAATATAGTAATAGTTATTGAGGAATTGCCCCTAACCTGCAGGAAAATAAAAGCAAATTATGGCCCCATCTATTGGGTTATAGGTATGTACCACCCATCTTTAGATATTGAATAGAAGGATAAGGCCTTAGATTGTGTAAAAACAAATACAATCCTTTTCGCGATCGTCCGTTCCGTTAGTTTGCAATGTCTACTGGCCTATATTCCTGAGGATAAATAAGTTTTTAATGTGTTTGACTATTAAGACAATAAAAGGATAAGAAAAAGAAAGTTAAATACATTATGAAAATATTTTATGTTCATCTTTTATATTTATGTATATATTATGACTCATATTCCTTCCGATTACTTATTTTAAGTATAATGTGCATATTTATTGCTATATGTACTGTTTTGTTAAGTATTTGACTCACTCTCTTACTATTTTATTAACCTTTAAATGAGTCACATAAGCAAATGTCAGATGAATAGGAATAATGATTGGAGTTTTTATACTTAGAAAGATGGATTTTCACGCTTAGGATATCTATTTCCGATTTTGATATACTGAAATTATGGAAAACTTTAAAAATATGAAATAATATATTCTATTTTGGTGATATTAATTTAGTATTGATTCCATAAACTATTCTAGATATTATGTATGCTTCTATAGGAGATTTGCAGTTATTTTATTAGATTTTTTTCACAAGCATCTTTCCTTAACAAGATCCAACATCGCACTCCTATAGTACGATGTTAGAGCCACTAATAACTTGGGGATTGTATGGATCTTATGTATGTGCATCACATTAATTAACTTTGATAATGGTTAATAATGAAAAAGAGGATGTGGATTGTCACATATATCATTCCTCGCCTTCTTGTGGAGAGGTCAAGAGAAGTGAATAGGCAAGATATTCATTCAATTCTTGAAAGGCTACCTGAAACCTGTTGTCTATTGGAAACCATCTGCCTTCGTTCCTCTCATGACCTTGAAGAAGAGTAGATATTTCTCTGTTGACTTTGCTAAAAAATAGGAGAGCGTTGCAAGTATTCGGTTACCTTCTGGATTTCCTTCATAGTTCGAGGTTGGTTTATATCCATGATAGCTTTTATCTTCTCAGGGTTCGTTTTGATTCCCAAGTGAGACACAATAAAGCTAAGAACTTTATAAATATTACTCCAAACACTCACTTTGTTGGGTTTAGTTTCATTTGATGCGCTCGGAGTGCCTTGAAAGTTTCACCTAGATCACAAATATGGTCATTGATTATTATACTTTTGATGAGCATATCATCCACATATACCTTTATATTTCGTCTAATTTGCACTTCGAGCATTTTGTTCATGAACCTTTGCTATGTGGTTCATGCGTTCTTCAAACAGAAGTGCATGACTTTGTAACAATATGTCCCCTAGTCGGTCATAAAGGAGGTATACTCTTTGTTATCGGGACTCATTTGGATCTAGTTGTAGCCTGAATAGGCATCCATATTTTCCAGACATGTTTTATTCATATTGGTAAAGTTAACACGTATCCATCATTTTTCATTACTTTTCTTCACAAGAACTATATTTGACAATCAATCTGAATACTAGACCTCCCTTATAAAGCAAGCGTTGAGTAACTTCCTGACTTCTTCTCTCATGATAATTAGTTTCTTGATGGATTGGTTTCTCCACTTCTACCTGGCGGGCTTATGATCAGGAATAAAGGCCAACCTATGGACCATTACCTTTGTTGGAATCTCCGGCATGTCAGTTAGTGTCTATGAAAAAACATCGGAGTTTTACCATAGAAAAGTCATTAGCTGCTGACTCATGTGATCCAATAGAGAGCTCCCAATTTATACACGTTTCTTGGGCTCGTTCAAATCTAATGGGATGTGATTAGTTAACTCATTGAATCGACCATACAATAGTGTTGCTTCGTCCCAAAGGTCAAAATCTTCAATCAGCTGATTCAGAATCACCTGACTAACCTGAGATAAGTAGTCTGCCTAGCCGATGACTTGGCCACCTAAAACCTCTCCAACACCACATGCTGTCATGAATTTCATCTTGAGATGTAGGATAGACATCATTACTCTGAATGTAACTAGGCAAAGTCATCCCAAAATAGCGTTCTAGATGAAGGTAGGTCGACTATTATGATTATGAGCATGCATGCCATTATGTTTGGATACATTCGTAGTGTGACCTCCAATTGAATGGTTTCCTTATCGAAATAGGTTCATTATCTAGTTTGTATTGGGGACCCTTAGCCGGTCTCATTTGGTCCTTTTTTAATCCGAACTTAGAATAGGTATTATTATACAATAAATTTTTTAAATTTTCATTATCAATAAAGACTATTTCAATTAGTAATCGTAGATACCATCCAAAATAAGTACAAATACAACAAGATGATCGAAATATGGAGATATTATACAAGTCGTATCATCATTACTAAAACTAATGATATCATTTCTTTCTCCTATCCTTTACTTCTTGCTACTACAAGTCTTTTCTAGGTAGTTAGGAACTTTATTTCTTGGTGATTTCGTGGACACCATATTCACTATTTCAGCTGCAACCTAATTGCATGGCTACTCCTACAACCCTAACTCCTCTTCATTTGCTCTCCCAAAGGCTTGTCCTAGGTCTCTTAAAAACTTGTTGAGATTTTCTTTCTTGATAAGGGTCTCAATTTCTCTTTGTAGAGTAAAACAATTCTCGATGCTATGACTCAAAGATTGATGGTAGAAATAATACTTTGACAAATCTCTTCCTTTTAGGTTCTTGGGCATCTTAGGCCACTTTAGGAATTTCTTGTCCCAAATCTACATGAGGATATTCATCCGAATGTCGTTTAATGGAGTTAGGTTCCGTGGCATAAACTCTCTTTGGGCACTCAATTCTATCCTCGGTTGTTTCCTTGGATCTTTGATGTTGAAGTTGTCTTTGTTCCTTTTCTTCCCACTCCTTGATCCCGGATAATAATCTGTGTGCTCTGACCACTTTACTTCATTAGCCTTTTCAAGGACAATGTATGCAGGGGTGATGATCTCTACCTCAAGAAAGATCTTGAGCTTTAATTAGACCAAGTGCTTGAAGAAATCATTCGATTGTATGGTCATTATAAAGGAGTTCAATTTTACCTCATCGGTTAGCCTTAATATCTGTTGGGCCTCTACGTTAAACCGAGTTAAAAATCATTTCAGACTTCTATTTGGCTCTTGTTAGATGGGAATAAGGTGCCATGACTACCTTTTCTCTCTTCAACTAGAGATAATCTGCGACAGGAAATTACTAGCCAACTCTTTGAAGTTTTGATCGAATTTAGTTGTAACCGATAAAACCAAATTCGAGCATCTCCTTTGAGGGTCAATGGGTACTAGAGACATAATATTACATCGTCTAGGCCTTGGAATCCCAACAGAGTATAAAAATGATCTAGATGGTCCATAGGATCGAAAATTCTATCGTAGGGTTCTAGGGTCGGCATTTTAAATTTGCTAGGGAGTTATTATATCATGATCTCCCTTGTAAACGATGACCTACTCAAGTCGACCAAGTGTATGTCTCGTGCTTCCTCTGAACAATTGCTACTTGATCTTTTGAATTCTCTTCTACACCTGAGAAGTGGACGAAATCCTCTTAGCATTGAGAAAAGTCCTCAACTCTAAGTGGTTCGGGGATACATGCTGGACCGGCTGACTATGAGCCCTTTTTGGCAGGGTGCTACATGAAGCTTCTTCTCGGACGGAAAAGCATCGATCGTCTTGAGAATAATGCGGATTTTACCACTATGGGTTTTCATCTTGTACTCCAAGACTCAATTGGCCTTCCAGCCAGATTTGGGCTTTATCACTCGTGGCCTTTCGGATCTTAAGGTCATCAGGCCACTGAACCATTTCCTTGATGGGCTGTTTCTTCCTCTGATTCCTCCTTCTAGATACTGAAGTGTGGAAGTTGGAGGAAGGAGCCACCAACGGTTGTCCCTCCAATCTAGTGTAGATGGTTTGGAAGACTTTGGACATCGTATCCACCGGGCCGCCAAGCATCTCTATGTTTTATTTTTATGGTTCGGTAAGTATCTTCTTGACTACCTACTGTCGGGTCATCACCATGCGAGATGATATCTTTGGTTGGCACACTTGTTTGTATCCTAGTGTTAGTCATGTCTATTTTTCTCTGTTGTGTGGTTAGACTATTGTCGACCCCACAAGTGGCGCCAATGATGTGTTTCAAAAATTCAGATTGTTAAATGAATTAGGAAGCCACCTTACAAGGGAATCCATTCAAAAATCGGTCTGATCTTTATTACTTAAAATTTAAATGTTGCACATCACAATAAAATGAATACAAGGTAAGTGAAATATGGGTCTCACTTCTCGATATATCTTTCGATACTCAATTCAAAAATCTTTCTACTTGAATGAGAAAAATGCGAGGAAATAAGTGCAAGAATGTAAGTGAAAGGAGATTAAGTGTTTTTGTTTGGAGTGCAATACTCCTTTGAATGCGTTTGACTAAGGGAGCGGCTTTGGAAGTAATGTACTAATATGAAAAGCGTCTGACTTTGTAATCTATCTAATTTCGTCCTGCGCTTCTGTGGGAGAGAAATTATATTTATAGTGAGAGGTATCATTGGTTAGCGGACCCCTAAATCAATGCGTGGATATTATGTCTTTTTAGTGATGATGGGTGTTATTTGTGTATGTAATTGCCACTTTCATTTAACGATAGGTTTGTATTGTTTCTAATAATTAGATTGGTATAGTAACCATCTGAAACTACTTATTAAATATCTATTATTACTCTTTCAATATTAGACATTTCAGGTTGTGTCTTTTGGGTCAACCATTGCGTCATTTGTTTCATAGGTTCAAATGATTTTTTATTAGATTATTGTTATTTAGGCCTTCTTTACTTCTGTGTATTGAACTCAGGCCTGCTGTGTACTATTGTAACGATCATTGATAATAATTACATGCTAAAAATCCATAATATTATCTATTATTTCTATAATTGTCCTGGAAAATAACAAATTGGAATTTTTTTAGTATTATAATTTAAAAATAAAATCTTGGATACAGGATAGTCGAGATATTTTTAATTTATTTTTAGAAAATAATTTGCGTAATGTGTTACAATTACCTACGCTGTGGGGTCGCGGAACCTCCAAGCCGGCGAATCTCTCGCAATTTCGCAGCATTTACGGCTGTCTATAAATACCCCCTAGGTTTGCTCAATTTGAACCCTCCCATGTTGTCTTAGTCTCTCCCTCTATTTCTCTTGAAAATTAACACGGCGAATTCCTCATGAACCTGTAAATCCGACCCTATCTCTCTCTGCTCAAAGGGACGCTCTCTTAAACTCTTCCCTTAGCGTAAGATCATCTCTCTCTCAACAGAGTATTCTTCCTTGATTCCTGCACTAATCTTGTCAATTTTCGAGAAATCGAAGGTGAAACTAATTTCAGATTATTAACCGCATAGGCTTTGAAATGGCGTTGTGATTGCTATAGAATTTGGTGGAGAAAGAGAGAGAGAGAGAGAGAGATAACAATGGAGTATATGTTTTGATTCGAAATGTTTCTTCTTCCTGTCTTTTCCGTGTATTTCTTGTTAAGTGATAATCCAGAAGAAAAGAAATGTTCAAGTCAATTAATTTCTTCTTGTTTACCCTACTTCCACTTGACCATTTGAGCATGGGGTTTTTTGTATATTCGAATAGTTGTTAATTGTTTAACATTGATATTATTAATTGTAGTTAGACTTCTTGTCTTTCACGGCAGTAGATGTAAGTGCGAGGATCCAGTAAGATAAATAACCAAAGATGCTTGAATAGAATATGACTCAGGGCAAAAGATAAAGAGTCAATAGGTCAAGGATAAGAGTTATTCTTCTTATTGTTGTTAGAATTTTTGCGCGCTGACTGTTTTATGTATATCATCATTGATTCATAATGCAAAAACTTTGATTTGAGAGATTCCTGGTTGGGCTTGTAGATTAAAGAATTTGGATCATGCATACCACAATTACAAATAAAAGATCACAAGTAAGAGAAAACTCTTCTGTTTGCCCTCTGGACGGTCAAGTGAATATAGCACTAGCCAAAATAGTAAATGAGGAATAAGACTTGGAAGGGGGTTGTAATGGCTTTCGAAGGACAAGCTTTGAGCCTTAGATATTTTTTTTTGGTTGCGTAGAAGGTTCATAAATGAATTAGATTGATCTGGATCTTGGAATTTTGTAGGATTAAGTGCGGCATGACTTGTACTTCACAAGTGCAAATGTCCTTTCTTTGTCAAGAGACCATATATTTATAGAGGCATTAGTCCATATCTAGTAAATATCATAGTAACTACTTAGGCTAATTGACAACTTAGAGTGGGATCATTAGGGATGGATGGTTTCTCTAACTGATGAGATATGGCATTCATGCTTTGATCAACCAAATCATTGAGACATATTATGAACTTTCCATGTTGGTACATCCACATGAATTAAGGAATCATGGCTATAGTTTCTTTGACCACCAGAACATGGTCTTTATGTAGCATTGCATTTCTCTAATTTCTGGGTCCAAACTTTCACTTTTAATGATTGTAGACTCTTGTCCAAGGGTTAGGCCATTTTAACATTTTGTCTAGACTGACAGGTCAGCCATTATGGAATCTTGCTTGTGACAGTTGATTCTTTGACAGTTTGGACGCTGACAGTGCTTGCCTTCCTAACAATGAGGGCCGTCTGACAGATAGAGCCTTCCTTGACAGATTGACCTTTCTAACAACATGGCCTTTGACAGTTTGTTTTTTGACAATCTGGGATTGGATCTTACTGTTTTTTTGTTGGACTTCAATTATGTTCGTTGTCTAAGGTTTCTTTGTGGAGGTTTGGTTAAATGTGTGTGTGTGCATGCATGTATGTATATGTGTGTATGTATATATGTATATATGTGTGTGTGTCTATATGTTTCTATAGGTGACATTCCATGGTTTCTGATTGGATAAATAATGGGAAGTCCTTTTGGGGGTCTTGTGGGATGTTTGGGATTAGGTTGTGTCAACTTCAGATTAAAAATGGTTGTTTTGTTTGTTTTAACTGATATATAAGCTTCTTTTCTGGACCAACTGCAAATTGGTTTAGTCTTGCAATTTGGAAAGCCTTTGCATTGTAATGCTGGAGTCTCGTTTAATGGGCCACCCTCTATTAGCTAGAATATCTTATGATTGGAAAGTGTCAAGGGTGTTTTAGGAGAGTGCTTTAATTTAGAGATTCACAATTCTGTAAGTTTTACATTGTTTAACTAGCTCATTTCCTTGCAGTCCTAATGTGTAAGTTACAAGATCTGTCTTATATATTTAGAGGGACATGGAACATAGAGATCCAAATTGCTTGAGGTCCATTGTGTGGAATGATGGATCCAAATTGCAATTGCCAGGGAAACAATTGATTGTGACAACTTTGGTCACAACTTGCTGTATTGGCAGGCTTTTGGTAATTTAAAACAGGATATATGGTGCACTATAAATGGGTGTGCATTGTTTGGCATTATGCGACTATAGATGTAAGATATATTTGTGCACTGAGCTGCTGATTCTGATTGACTTGCAATATTTGCCATCAAAACTGCTACTTTTTTGTTGAGAAGAGACAGAAGTTTTTAATGTTGTACTTCCACTTTGATCTTTATTGAGATTCATGGTTAAAGAATGCACATCTGTATGGGCTAGATGTAGTAGGTTTTCAGTTATTCTCCCTCAGTCTTACTGGGGGTATCTGTCCTATGCTATCTGTTTCTTTCTTATTTACTTTCTGAGTTCTATATAACAACAGTGCTTCAAGCTTCCTTTCTATAGCTGTGATCAAAGTTTCTGTAAGATCACTTTTTGAATTTATGCAATAGCTGAATTATGCATTGTAATCATCAGTCAAACTGCTATTGACACGCTGTTTAAATTTCTGTTCCAGGTGTGCTGTTGCCCTTTATCTTGACATGTGCTATTATTGCTGAGATTTTGCCGCCGACTGTTCCTGGGCGCTTTATTTTGAGTTGTAATCCTATTTTGGGCACTTCTTGTAACTCCAAACAATTTGATATAGTTTGTCCTGTATATTTGTTAATAAAGACAAAAAACCCAAATTTGTGTATTTACTTAAATGTTATACTTTGATGGTCATTCTATGATCCCAAATGAACTTGCATTCATTCTTCACCGACATTTTCTTTTAGGTTTTGTTTGGTATATCTCCATCTAGACACAAAGTTGCATTTTATGGGAAATTTGCAGATATTCATCAGCTCTTTGTGGGAAAGGATACAAGCAGTTGACACTTTTGCTGCTTGGTGCTTCATCATCTGAGTTTTGTAAAATCTACTTACCTGTCCAGCATGGAGAATCTGGCACAGCTTGAAGCATTATGTGAAAGACTTTACAATTCACAGGACTCTGCTGAACGTGCTTATGCAGAAAATACTTTGAAATGCTTCTCTGTCAACACCAACTACATTTCACAATGCGAATACATCTTGGAAAATGGAAGAACTCCTTATGCATTATTATTGGCTAGCTCAAGTTTACTGAAGCAAGTCACAGAGAACAATCTACCTTTGCCACTGCAGCTTCACATTCGTAATTTTCTTGTTTGCTTCTGGAAGTCCATTTAGATTTTCTATGCTGATCACTGGTGCTGTACTGTTTCAGTACCACTAGTGTCACTGGTTACATATATACTGCTTCTTACCCTTTAATTACCCAAATCCTGAATTGTGAACATTCATTTTTAGCAGACGCCGTTGAAGTGAGAAGAAAGGTGTTCCTTGATATGTTCTCTGAATGCATAGTGAATGTTTTTTGAGTTTTGAGCTTGCCTGTATGGTGGATATTATTGTAATTTGTAAATTACAGCTGCAGTTGTATTTCGACGCATAATTGTCTCTGAGATATGTCTCTGTATATTAATTTTAAAACCCATACTAATTTGGCCTGTATGCTCTTTATTTGAAGGCGATCTTGTTATAAATTATCTGGCTGCTAGAGGTCCCAACTTGGAATCTTTTGTAATTGTATCCTTAATTCAACTCCTTTGTCGAGTGACAAAATTTAGCTGGTTTGATGATGATAAATTCAGAGAGCTTGTCAAAGATTCTTTGATTTTTCTAAATCAGGTGATGTGAACTATGCTTATTGCTCCATTTACATGTATTTAAAAGAGTGCTGTTTTACTCATGCTGCACAATTTGTATTCTCTTCTTGATTCTGCCATAATTGGGCACCTGAGAAAATGGGCCATTGCTTTTACTGTACATTATCTTTTGCCATTGTTTTGACCATAGATGATCATGGACCTGATCAAGAGGTTTGTAATATGCATTTTCCTTTAGTGTTAAGACAATGTACAGTTTGCTGGAAAACTACACAAGAATTCATGTAGCATACCTTTTTTTTCTTTTTTTGCGGATGATATTGTTTTGACATATGAGACTAGAGGTGGAGTATAATTAAAATTAAAACTATATGGAGAGGCTTCAGAATTTGAAGGGCTCAAAATAAGGAGTGGAATAGAGTAAATGAAATGCAATTTTAGTAATCCCAGCTAGAATAATGAACATATCCCTATTTGATATTAAAGAAATTCCAGAAACTAATAGGTGGTATCTGAAAGTTCACTGTCTGGGTTTTTGACAATTACTTTCTTTTCTAGAAAGGGTATGATCTCTATCCTTGAGTAAATGATTCTATTAGTTAGATAATTGAAATCCATACTGGACTATTTCGATCATAAAGAGAGATCTTTTCATATGGTGAGGAAGACTTGGTAGCAGTCCTTAGGCTGAGAAATGCTTATAGTATCTATCTTAGAAGATGGGCACTGGTTCATGTTGCTTTGGATCTAGAATGCAAGGAAAAGTCTACATATTACCCTCCCTATACTATGGAGTCCTTAATGTGGGATATTTCGTGAAGTGGTCACTTTTTAGGCCTAGAAAAATATTGAGTGAGGTGATAAAAAAGGTTTCAAATAACTTTGGAAGATATCGAGCTAAACTATGTAGAATGGCTGTGGATTCATCTAGTTAATCACTTAGTATGAAAGAAAGTGTTGTTATTGTTGTCGTAATATAAACTTTATGAAGACGGGGCTGCCTAGGCCCACACTAGTTGGTACTCATAGTTCATAGTTTATGCTTGAATAACTCATTCAGTTTGTCAGTTGTAGGCTTGTAGCATATTATTGACCTGGTAATCTGGTAAGCAAAATTTTAAGGCACATGAAGGGGACGTTACTTTGAATGAGGTAGCAACTCATATCTAGTAATCTTTGTCCCAATCTGTTAAAAATGTTCTCTTCCAGGCTAAAAGGAATAGGGAAAATGGATGTTGCTTTCAGTCTTTTGCTTGTAAATGAGAGAAGCATCATAATTTTCTTCTATGCCAGTGATGTACTTGGTGTTGCCTTCCTAAGATTCTATTTTGATATTTGAAGATAGCATTATTGTTTAGCATATTTTAGTTAACATTGCATTTCATCTTCCCTGAATTAATTTGTAGAGGAATAGTGCTAAAAGTCTACATATTAAGCGCAGGGAAAAAATCATTATGTTATTGGATTGAAGCTATTGAATCAGCTTGTCACTGAGATGAATCAGGTATGCGTCTTCTATATGGTTCCTAATATATTAAATCACTATATTATGTTGTCATGGAAAACACAAATTCGATTGTGTGGTAATGTTGCTTTTAAGGGTTTGTTTTCTTTTTTATTTACTGATTATTGGTAAAACAAGTTATATATATTAAATGGCATATTATCTTTCTAATTAACTAGAAAATTTGCAAATCTTATTTGGTGAGCTGAAAATGCATTTTATGGACCTTGCTTGATCTCATTTATTACCTTAACATAGTTGTCAATTAGATGCACTGCAGAATATGACACAATGTGATATATACCATGAACTTTGCTGTTTCTTCATTGCATGATTCCATTGGAAATATGTGGTACACACGCACGCATGCACACGTGCGCGCACACACATATCTCCATGTGGAGGGTGGATTTTGTTGCAATGGTAAACTTGCTCCATAAAATCCAGTCACTGGTTTAAATAATAGAAACAATCTTCTGCAATGCAAGGATAATATTGAGTAAATTTGCACCTTCCTAGACTGAGTACACTTGGCCTCCATCTTTATTGGCCTCAATTGGCTGCACACAACCATGCAAGTATCAGAGGCATGCTGTATCATTGAGCTAATAGTCTGCCATGCTGGCCTCCCAGTTGGATGCCTGATTTAGAGAGGAGGGAAAAAGTAGAGAGAAGAGTAATAGATGGGTAGAGATAAGAACAAAGATTAGAGGGTAAATACAAGAAAGAATTCAAACCAAGGGAGAGGGGAAAAATTACGAATATCCAATTGTATTCGATTTCTCAAAACATTCATTCATTTATTAGTCAATCCAAAAATTAGAGTATAGGGTCTTTATAGAGAGAAATATTAGGCCTAAGATAATTTGGTAACAAATTATCTATAACTAAAAATAAGAAATTACAATAAAATAAAAACATAATGAAATCAAATTAAAATATTGTCCAATAAGTAAAACAAATAAAAGCCAATAAAATCATAATATCTTTGAAAATCTCTTGGAATATTTGATGTGATATTCACATCAATTCTCCCCGAGTGGCTGAAACTCGACCCCATTGAGTTAAAATTTCTGTAGTGAACCTTCCAATCGCAAGCCGAGCGGCGGTGCAAGCGGTCGTCAACGTTGATAGACACATGGGAGTAGAGACGAAATCGAACTGAGCCACCAATATCGCCCGAAGGAACAAGACTGAGGCCTGGAGATGTACAATCCTGCCAATTCTGATCGAGTTGCAATATACCATGGTCAAACTGGTAGCGTATCTCTCAAGCAATCTAAGCAATTTTGGGCTCTGTTCGGCCAATCCATTTAATAAAAAAGCGCTGAATTGATCCATCCCTAGGAGACATAAGCTACTCATTTAAAATAGTATCAATTTTATTAGTATGTCCCGGGAGGGTGGAGAGGTGTGTAGAAATAGGTGGATATGCAATATATGATGTATCGGGAGGGACAGCAAGGGGATCAACTGAACATAGAAAGTACTATCAAAAGAAGATAAAATATCAATAATATATGCAGTTGACCCGATATGCTGTAAAATCTTAAATGGACTAGCACTACAAGTATGCAATGTAGAAATGGGCTCATATAGATGTCGCTTTGGTCTAATCAAAACCATAACAAAACCTCAAATATAAAAGGGAACATGGATTTTATGCACATCAGTGTTAAATTGATATGAGGTATGAATTGTTTTCAATTATGTATTAATTTCAATGTGTAAGTCAAGAAGATGTGGTGCAAATATTTTGTCCATTATGGATGTGGGAACATGTTGGGACATCGGGAGATGACCTAATAGTTTTGGAAAGGCTCCGAGAATAATATCAGCAAACACAATAGGCTCAATGATGGTTACAAGATCACATGCTGAGTAGAAAGTAGAAATTGATGATATGTTGCCTGCGCGAAAGGAGATTCGAATGGATGTGATGGTATAGGACGGCGGGACGACAGAAATTGGTGTTGTTGCTGGTGAATGTGGCAGGTTGGGCAGTGGATGGTGGGGGTGGTGGGGTGGTAACGTAGCTGGTGGGGATGAGGATGTTACTAGTGGGGATGATGTGGGGTAGGGGTGTGGCTGGAGGCAAAAGGGGCTAGATTTTAGCTCTGATACCAATTTGATGTAAAGAGGAGGGGAAAAGTAGAGAGAAGAGTAATAGAGGGGTAGAGACAATAATAAAGATTAGAGAGATAAGAAAAATGTTAAACTAGAGATAAAAAAATGTTAAATTAGGGTGGATACCTATTCCTTGACGATGCGTTTTGGGGGCGAGGATTCCGAACAAAATCATGGGAAGTCACGAATAGCCAATTGCATTTGATTTTTTCCTCTAAACATTCATTCATTCATCAATCAATCCAAAAATTAAAGTATATGGTCTTTATAAAAAGAAATATTAGGCCTAGGATAATTTGGTAATAAATTATCTATTACTAAAAATAAGAAATCACAATAAAATAAAAATACAATGAAATCAAATTAGGATCTTATCCAATAAGTAAAACAAATAAAAGCCAATAAAATCATAATATCTTTGAAAATCTCTTGGAATATTTAATGTAATGTCCGCATCAATGCCACTCCAATAAATAGCAAGAAACCCAATTTGTGTTTTACTTTTTCTCACTGTTTGGTGATGCAACTTTCGATGATTGAAATCTCTTAGATCTTTCCTTATTAACTAAATCCATTTTTGTTGGAGACTACTTGCCCTTTTTTGTTGGTTTTTTTTTAATTACTTAACCTTAAACTTATCATGATTTCCCAGTGTTGCCCTCATCTGCTGTTGTTTAGAATATCTTTCATTAATTGTGCTATTCTGGCCTTGCTGTATAACCAAAACGATCTATGTCATATTTATTTTTTGTAATGCCTGAATAGCTACAAGGAAGACAACTTGAAGTTTGATGATTATTATTATTATTTTAATTTTTAAAATTAAAGTTAGTTCCATACAGTTACTGAGTTTTGTACCAATGGATTTACCAGCCAAATTCAGAATTGTCTTTAACACAACATCGGAAAGTGTCATGCTCATTCAGGGATCAGTCGCTGCTACAAATTTATCAGATATCTCTCACTTCATTATCTGAACTTAAAAGTGATGGTATTGAACTGATCACTGTCTTTAGCCTCCTATAGGTTCTACGCTTATTACTCTATATTTTGACTGTTCATTTGTCAGTCCTTTATCATTCTGATGTTTGATTCTTCATATGCTACTTTTTATTAACTATTATGTTGTTTGCAGTTCAAAGCAAGTTGCAGGAATTGGCACTTTCACTCTCTCTAAGATGTTTGTCCTTTGATTTTATTATGACTTCTTCTGATGATAATTCAGACGAGGTTGGCACTGTTCAGGTATGCATGACTCTAATAAGTTAGGGACCAGGTCTCCTGGTTTCATGTGCACAGGCATATATTGAAAGGTTAGTTTTTGCTAGCTTGGTGCATTTTTTGCTAAGTTTTTTCATATTTGGGTTACAGATCCCATCTTCGTGGAGAGTAGTTATTGAGGAATCTTCAACATTGGAAATCTATTTTCATTACTATTCAATTACAAAGCCCCCTCTCTCAAAGGAGGTTTGTATGATCAGTCTCTGCTTTCACTGGGTGTATAAGAACAACTTTTTCAACTTTGATTAAAGTTTGGGTTTCCTGCCCCTCATTAGGTAGGATAGATGGACTTGCTGAAGTACAAAAACAAAACAGATCAAGTTAATGTTGAAGTGGAGCAAAAAACAAGCCGCATAAGCTTTATTCATGGCTGTCCTTTTAAAATGCTTGCTTGTGTTTGTTTGTTAGACACTTGTGCTCATACTATCTCTATTATAGTCGCTTATCTAAAACCTCAGCTTCATTTATATTATTTATTTCTTGCTCATATTGTATTAAATAAGAGTGGAAATTGTTGTTTATTTGTGTAAATTGTGGTAGAATAACATTTATGTATGTTCCTTGTACAGAAATTTAATATGCATCTTATTTTGATATTTTTGTTAGTACTAATATGTGCATTGGTGTGTCATATGAAATTCTCAGCTTGGTGTTAGGGAAATATTATACATGGATGCTAACTACATACCATTTGAAAAACTGACTGATGACTATAACATTTTACTAAACACCTTATCTCCTACAACGTTATGGATCTTTGATTATCTTCAAATTGTGTTTTATTATGATGCAATCAGGCTAAGTAGGTTTGGACTTTGGAGTCTTCCTTTCTGCATCCTATCCGAAATTATTGGCTTATGATTCTCTTATTTATTTGCCGGGATGGTTGCTGAAGCTGTTAGACCTGTTATCTCTGGAAGCCTGTCTTCTACTTCAGTCTTCAAATTCTCAGTCATTCGCCCTATTAAAGGAATATATGTTTACTTCTCATATGAGATGATTGCTGTGTTGAAAAATCAATTCATTTCAAATGTTCATCAAACTCAATCTTTTCTGAATATGATGTTGGTTTGCTAAATTCAAGCATTAGTGAAATGTGGTCAAATGTAATAAACAAAATTTGGTCATTCTTTGAGATGGTCTTAGATAATCTCTTTGGTTCAGCCACCGTTTTCCCTTCTTTTTCCTATTTATGGGGTGTGGGCTAGGGTAAGGTGAATAGGGTTTTTTGTGTAACCTTTTATGTTCCACGTGAAATTAATTATGTGACTGTCAGTAATGAGTCCTAATTCACTTTCAGGCTCTGGAGTGTCTGGCGCGGCTTGCTTCTGCTAGAAGAACCTTCTTTACTAATGAAGCTGCACGACTGAAATTCTTAGCCTCATTGATGATGGGTACTAAAGAGATTCTGGAAACTGGAAAAGGTTAACTGAATGACAAAGTGCATTTAGATTTTCTTAAGCTTTTAGTTTTTCTTTTCCAGATGTCAGATCCTTGGTTGTAGTTGGGTCCTAGTGTTCTTCACTGTTTACGATGGTTTTTTCTTCTCTTCCTCCCCAAGGGAGGGGTGCAGGTTTTTAGATAGTTGCCCATTTCCTTTCTGTCCATGGATCATTAACTTGATATTGTTATAACTAGAGTTCTTTCCTTCATACAACATTATTTTTTCTTTTTTTCCTTTTTTTGGGTTGGGGGTGGATTGGAGAGTATCTCTTTTATTGGGCTTTCATGATTCATTTACTTCTTGTTTATTTGGTAAATCCTCCTGGTAACTTATGAAAACATTTTCAAAATTAATAATATTTTCGGTGCTTTTTTGGGTTGCCCATTATTGGAAAGATCTCAAACTAGACCTCTTGCTCTTCAGCAATCAGCATCAACCAAGCTGTGGGGTTGGGTGTCTGTCTCATTTTCTCCAATCTACTCTTTGGGGGCAATGGACTATAGAAGTGGAGAAGATGTAAATCTTGTTTACTTCCTCTTATATTTGAGCCTTTTTTAATGTTTACCCCTCGTACTTCCTCAAACCTCAACTAAATTATATTTCCTCAGTAGTTAACAACTTTTTCTACCTTACTAGCAGCTAAACCATTTATCAACTCTATTTTTGTGAAGCTTTTGAATTGCTATGTTTCTGTTATTGAAATGCTGAAGTCATTTATGCTGTTATTCTTTGTTTGGCTAACTGCAATTTCTTGTAGAGTATGGAAGAGATGTGAACCTCTGGATTAGTAGTTTTTGTTCTGAAATTTCTTTCTATTATCAATTCAGAAACTTGTTTCCAGCTACTAAAGGAGATGCATAAGCATTTGATCTCCTGTAAGGCTGTAACACAACAATATGCAAGGAAATTTGATAGATAATAAACCTCTTGCAGAACTCAATACTGTTTTATCTCTTTGTATCTTAGAGTGCTTTAATTCTGAGTGTTGTCTATTTTACAGGGTACTGATTCTTCTTGTTATTTAGTGGTTGATTCTCAATTAGTTTCCTGGGTCTAGTTGAGGCTGTCAGCTTAATTTGTTTTTACTTTCCCTATGTCAGAAGGCCTAGGTTGACTTACTACTCTAGGTATCCTGTGAGAAAAATCTGCCATTCCATTTCTGGGTGGTTTGGAATTTTTTCTTTCTTTTTTTAATCAATGGAGAATTTTATTTCTAGTTTTCAAATTACCCTTGGGATGTTTTCTTTGGAAACTAAATTGTCAGCTATCCCTAGAAGTTTATGGATGGTCCGGTTGATGGAAGGAGGACTTGTGTTTGATTTTTTTTTTTTTTTTTTTGAATTTGTGGATAATACATCCTCATTGCAGGTCTTGGTGATCATGATAATTACCATGAGTTTTGTCGTCTTCTCGGGCGCTTTAAAGCCCATTTTCAGGTCTCTCTCTCTTTCTCCATATGCTTGCATGCTTGCATATACGCAAGGCTTGGAAGTTGTATGATTTGGGTACTTATCTATGAATGCTTTGTTCATGATAGCTATGTCTTCTCTTCTTTAATGGTTTCATGCTTCAAATTCATTTCTTATGGCACCATTGTCAAATTTCTACTTTTAGTTTTATTTGTAGATACACTGCATTTTAATTTTTATGTCCAAACTAAACCAAACTATGTCTTTTCCCAATAAGTGGGGTTTCGCAGCATTGATACTTCCCTTCCTTTGGGCTTTGTTGTACACAACAGTGTCTTCTACTGTGGGCAAGATAATGCCTCGTGGTTTCCTACATACTGTTTTTTGGTCTTTCTCTGTCTCGTATATAGTGAGCTTCTTCTAAGTTCTCACATCTCCTAATAGGTGCATCAGGTGGTCTTTGCTTCACATTACTAAATTACCTCATGCCCATGTCCTTAATTCTTCTCTTGAGTGTAACTGACTCTCTCTTGTATAAAATTATTACAAATTCCACCTCTTTTTTTCATGACAATATATCCATTTCAACATCATCATCTTCTTTAATGTCATTTTTTGAGAAGTTTATTTGATCACATACAAATAGGATCTATGAAGCCCTTCTCTACTTCGTTCAATCTACTTTAATCCAATGAGTAGTATGCCCGTTGATCATTCCATCATTTTGAACCATTAATTCAAGATATTTAAATAATACCTTTGGTTTTCAATCCCTATTTTCACCTCCTCACCATCCACTTCTCTATGATTTCTACACTCAAATTTCATCTATCAAATTTTTGTTCTACTAATTCTAAAACCTTTGGCTTTAAAAAAGAAAAATCTTTCTTGAGAGTTCTATATTAGTGTTAAGCCTCTCTTTTCTCATCCACAAAGACTGTCTGTGAAAGCATGCACCAATGTGCTACATCTTGAATTTTATTGATCAGTTCAATTAATGAAGCCAATAGATCTGACTTAAAGCTGACCCATTGTGTAAACAAATCATGATTGAATATTGAAACTCTGTTTTTGTCCACATTCTCTGTAATAATTTAATGGGGATTGTATGGTATGCTTTTGTTTTTTTGGGGGTAACCATTGCTATTCCTAAATCGATTAATATCATATGAAGGTCTTTTTATCTTTCCTCAAATTGCTGCATCATTTTCCTTAACAAATAAATAATTTCCATAATAGACCTGTTTCTCGTGAATCACAATTGATTATCCAATGTACCCATATCTTGCTGTGAACTCCTTTCAATCACAATTTCTCACAACTTATTGCAGGACTTGTTAACTTAATACCTTTATAGTTGACATTACTCTGTACAGTCACTTTGTTAATTGTTATTGTAAATGACTACCAATGTGCTCTTTCTTTGCATCTTGTGGTTACTCAGGCTTTTCTTAAACAATACAGTCATCCACAAAATTCCCTCATTACCCGTACATTTTCGAGCCTCCCTTGGGTAAATTGTTGGTATACCAACTTGTGAACTGTTACAATATACTGACTCCACATCAAAGCGTGCTCATCAAGTTTTCTTTATTGTATTTGCACTATTGTTTGGGTTCACTCAATTTGGATACATAAGGTGTGCTCTAAATGATTGACTCTGCATGCCAGTGTAGTATCTAAGCCTCTAATTAAGCTGAATCTGTATCTTAGGCTGGAGCTATATGTAATGGATTGAGATCATGTATTTGTGTGCTCTCACTTAGAAATTATGCCAATCTGAGTTAATATTATGATTGGACAGCTTTTTTGCTAATAATTTAGTCTATTATGGAAGTTCTTTAACTTTAGCAAAACTGATCCCTGGTAACAGCTTCTTTCTTTTAATGCTTTATTTTTCCCTTATCTAAGCATGTTGCCCTTAGTCAACGGAAAGAGTGTTGACACACTCAAAGTAGACGACATCATTGTAGTGTCAAGTGGTTAATGGCATCATTACCTTCTAATGAGTATATAAATACAAAGAACAGCAAAACACGTATGGCTCATCTTGTTTAGTATCTATTCATGCTTGTCATTACATATAGGTAGGATGTAACCTCCTTTCAGCACATGATGCGGACTGATTTTCTGGAATGAATTCTGATGCCAATTAACAATTGATAATTCAAATTATAGGGACAAAACGCAAGGGATCACCTACCTTTGATAGTTGTCTTTGGGACTTGTTCACTGACAAGATAACTAACTTTCTCATAGGAGATTTCTACCTAGAATTTCTGATTTAATCTAGCTTTTCACGTAACAAAAACAGTGCTCAATTTAAATAAGAAAACCATGTTGGAAATATGTAAGTAGAATTACTTCACTGTGCTGGATGCTTAAGGGGGCCAAGATTGATCAATCTTGGGCAATGGGTTGGTGGTTTACAGGTGGAGGCGGTGATATGGTTTGGGAGTCCCAAGGGTGGTTAACTTACTTGGATTTGCCTCTTTGGGTAGCCTCCCTTGATTAATGGGAATCGTTGACTTGCTGGATCTAAGTTGTCCAGTTCAGGCCTCAAGTCCGAAATACCTGACCCTTACCAGCATCAACACAACATCAAATATTTCAAAATTTGATGAATGGTTTTATATTGTCTACTAGGCCAAGCACCAAAATTTTACATTAATGTCAATCAAGCAACAACAGAACAGGTTCTCATACCCCCCTGGAATGATGTGTTTGGACTTCTAGTAGTACTGTATTAATCAGTTTATTAATGGTATAAGGAGGAAGGGAGGACAAAAAATGTGGGTTTTACACAACTATGCTTACATATGTATTAGGTGAAATGCACATGGATCATAGATGAAAATATGTATTGATGTTTTAAATATCAATTAATATGTATCAGTATCGAACCCTAATAACCATATTTCCCAATACCACCATAATATCCTGATATGTTAACGTATCATATTTTTTTCCTATTAGCTTATGATTCCTAGGAACTTTTTTTCTTCTGATATATATCCGATAACATTTATATTATTCAATATCTCCGATACTAATATAATTGCAACCAATATTGATGCGATAGTTTCATCCATGGCATGGATACATCTTGAAAGAGTACAGTAGTGTGCTTAAACTTGTTTGTTGCCTTAAATACTCCACTGCGATACTATACATTGTCAATCATGGCCATTATTTGATCCAGTGAAGCAAGCTCATGCTTTCTTATTCTCGTTGGTTTGAAAATATGGCCATTTTTTCCTTCTTATGAGTAGAAATACACATCTAAATTTTTTTTTTTATTATTGTGTTGCAGTTAGCAGAGCTAGTAAACATGGAAGGCTATAATGCTTGGATTGACTTAGTAGCAGGGTTTACAGTGAAATCTCTGCAATCCTGGGAGGTTATAATTATTATTATTAAATTTTTATTTGGAGTAACACTGAATGAGTTCTGTTGTAACTTTATTCTCAATTGTTTTTGTATATTAATAGCTTCCATTTTTATGAGACTGATCAAATCAAAACATCTGTTTCTAGTGGGCCAGCGGCAGTATTTATTACCTACTTGGGCTCTGGTCCAGAATGGTATCATCTGTACCATATTTCAAGGGTGATTCCCCAATCCGGCTAGATGAATTTGTTCCCAAGATTTTGGAAACTTTTATTTCTTCAAGATTTGATCCTCTGGAGGTTAGAGCACATCATAATGCAACAGGAATTTCATTTACACCATATATATCCTCTCTGAAATTCTCCCATTTATTTCATCTGTCTATTCAACTTCTGGTTTTTTTAGGGGTGTAAGAGGCTAAGTAAGGGCTCATTCAACTTTCGGTTGTTACAGGTTGGAATCTCTGATGATCTTTCAGAAAATCCACTTGATAATGTTGAGATGCTCCAGGATCAACTTGATTTCTTTCCATACCTCTGCAGATTTCAGGTTCACTGCTGAGACACTTCAGCCTAACAGTATTGCTGTCCCCTGTGATTCTTTATATTTTCTTCACGGGGAAGTTTTATCTCCTGATTCATCCAATTATTTAATCATATAAACCTCTGATTGTGTGGGATTTCTGTTTTGCCATGCTGCAGTATGGAAGCTGTAGTACATACATGATGAAGATTATGGACCCTATCTTACAAACATTTATGGTGTGGTCAAGCATATTTTCCAAGCTTATGTTCTTTTTTGGATCTTTGCATGACTCCCTATTCTGTTCTAATTTTGCTTTGTGGATGATATTTACGTAGGAAGGGGCAAACATCCTAGATCATTTAGATACCAGCAAACTTTCTGTCATTGAGACCAAACTTGCTTGGATGGTGCATATAGTTGCTGCAGTTCTGAAAATAAAGCAATTTGCTGGGTCTGCCATGAAATATCCTGCTAATATTGATTAATTCCAATCTCATATGACGAGAATTATGTATTTTAAATAGTTTTTATTGCTGCTCTCTTGCAGTGGGGAATCACAAGAAACAGTTGATGCAGATCTTTCTGCACGGGTGTTACAGTTGATAAATGTGATGGACACTGGTTTGTACAGTCAGGTAATATCAATTGGACCCGTCCTTTATTCAATTATTTGAAGTTTCTTCTATTTATGCGGTATCTTTAGTCTTGTTTGTTTGTCCAAAAGTAGTATATGGTCAAGTCAAAGAGGCAAAATGTATAAAAAAATAGTTTCTCCTTTTGGGAAGATAGAATAGAGGGTGAACTTTGGTGCGACTTTAAGGTTCTACCATAACCCGGAGGCCAAGGGTTCAAATAATGGAAACCATCTCTTTACAATAGAAGAATAAGACTATACATTTGACCATTTCTAGATCCCACATCCACCTTTTTTTCTTTAGGCTCATGGCGATTTTTCAATACATTGTATTCACCATGATAATCATGAATTTTTCTTGATTAATTTTTATGATTAAGTACAATATCCTTTTTCTGGTGTAATTTTGCCTAAACTTGCTTGGTTGGACTAATTGGGGTGTGATATGGATTAAACTTTTATGGCATTGAAATATTTTTTGGTAGTTTTTTACTTGAAGATGTTACCCTTGTTAGAACTTCTTTCAATTAATAGGATTTTCCTACAATCACAAGTCCCTTATGATCTTCGACACCACTTGAAATTACTGTAGTAGAAATTATTGAGTGACCAGGATTGAGAATGAAGACCCAGAATTTTATGAAAAGGACATTCCAGAATCAAAATGTTTTTTTTTTTTTTTTTTTTTGTGTGTGTGTGTGGCTAAGGTTCTGGATGGGCTGTATTCAATTTGCTTGCCCAGCAAGACAGGAACCCACGTGAGAGAGTTGAATGTCTGTCTAGTTATATCCCCAATATTTAGATAAATGCAATTAAGAATTAGAAAGCCCAGTGTATTGCAATGTGTTTTGATCAAAGTTCCAATTGTTACAGATTTGGAGCTAGAAAATGTCCACAAATTAGTTTCAATTGGGAAGCCATGTCTTTTATATGTCTCTTGGAGGAGTAAGATGAAACTTTGAAGTATGAGTACATGTTGTGACGGAATGGATTTTTTTTTTTTTTTTTCATTCTGCCAATGACCTCCCGGAATTGACATTAAGGTGTCGGTGATCTAGTCCGGGCCGGTCGTGCCTACCGATCACAGGATTACAAATGTCATCTAGGATCCATACATGATATCCATAAAATATATAACGGAAGTCAATCTATTAACTTGCCGAAGCGTTTACATCCATACCCATAAAAATCATTTTTTTGCATACATAATCATAAAAATCCAATTACAAAAATGCATATATTTCGACCGGTTCATTACAATAAAGTTGCTTCTTCCGGGTAACTCCGAAATATACTTCAGAATCTTTAGAGTAATCCGGAAGGAGCTCTAGTCACTCCATCTCGTTAGGCATGAGCTCTATAGTTTCATCTGGAGGAAGGAAAAAACATAAAATAGTTAGCCAAAGCTCAACAATGTACATGTAGATTTTCCGTAAACCGTTTATACTGTAGGGCGGATACAGATACATATGCATCATGAATATTATAAAATAACAGTTGACCGGATCATGCCAAATACATAATGCAAAGAAGTCAGGAAGGTCGGAGCAGTCAAATTTTAGAAATTGGGATAGAAAATAGAGTCAGTCATGTTATAAAATTATAAAATTTTCTCTTCTCTTTTAATTTTATCGATAAAGGACATTGCTAGCGGAGGGAACAATAATCGAGGATAGATTGTGCACATCTCTTCACAATCACGGCAATACGAGGTCGGCTTTCACTTCCTCATTGTACAAAGCCTCGAGGATGGCTCCCTCTCGTTATCCTTGATTACTACCATAATGTTCTAAGGCATGTCGGAGAACTTTATCTCCCTGTGCTAAAGTCCGATCTTATTTATCTTGTTGTAGGGCCGGTTCACTTCTTCTTTAGTTTATATTTCGGATGGGCACAAAACTTTCCGTCGTCATAATATAAAACCGATTTTAAATTCTCTTTTTTTCTTATTCCGGTCAAGTATAAAAACTTTCAGTTGACATGAAGCCGGTTTCAATCCATAAAACTCATTCCAGTCAATAATTATAACGTTATGATTCAAAGCGGTTTACGTTTTCCATTCTTATGCAATTCAAGTTCAATCATAAGTTGAGTAGAAAATGGAAAGCAGAAAGCAACAAACATGAATTAACCGTGAAATCAAAATTTATATTTTCAGTCCGATCGTAAAACAAGCATGGCGTTAGAGATGCAGCTTATCAAGCAGTAATTAAAAACGGCAAGTCTAATATATTATGTGCTTGAAGTATTAGAACACTTATAATTTTTCTTAAAGTCGGGACTTGAAAACAGAAGTAAAATTTGAGTTTAAAAAGGAAAGGTATGCTTGCATTAAACCATTATTGCAATTTAAGCTTGAAAACGGGGGTACACTTGCCTGACTGTTGACCGCCCACTCCGACTGACTTGAGGCTTTTCTCCTTCTTTACTCTTTACCCTCCTTCCTCGTCAGGAATTCCACACCCGTCCCTCAACTGGAGCTCAGTATATAAAGAGGAGGGATTAGGTGGCGTAAGTGGGAGTGAGTCACCTACTTGGTTCTTCCTTTCAGGAGTTAGGTGGGAGTGAGTAGGGTAAGTTACCTACTTGGTACTTTCATCTAGAAAGATCAACGGGTAGTTCACTTGCTCTGATTAGATTTGGATATAGTTGGGATCTAACACTAAAGTTGGCCCTTGTCTTCTAAATTCGATAGTCAATTCTAGCCGGTCAACATTTTCTTCAAAGTCGGTCAACCTTTTAATTGGTCAACTTTTTTGGTCAACGCTTCTTACTCTAATCTGGTCCAACTTTTACTCAAAGTCGCTAACATCTCTTTTTTCTTATTCAAGGTTGGTTAATTTTTCTAAAAACCAACCTTCCGTCAACCTTCCGGTCAACATCATGACGCCGGTCAATATCATGACACCGGTCAACATTTTGACAATGGTCAACATCTCGACGTTGGTCAATATTTTGACGCCGATCAATATCATGATACCAGTCAACATTTTGACGATGGTCAATATCATGATGTTGGTTAACATTTTGACGCCGGTCAATATCATGACACCGATCAACATTTTGATTACCCTTAGTTCCGGTCTTTCAGTGGTGTAAGGCCACTCCGGTTTAAGTCGAAATTAAAACATTCCGGTTTTTAAGTAGCAATATTTACTTTGATTTTGGGACCTCACACATGTAGTGACACAAACTTCGGACTTCTTGAATATACCTTTAAAAGAAGCATGCTCAAGTAAGCAAATAGCATAATCGTCTTGCCTACAAGTGTCTATCCATCACATGGGCTTTTGGATATCTTGGTCTTGACTGCCAAGGTGCAGTCACCAAAAGATCATATGGGACTATGCATGTATAATCCCAAAACTGCGAAACTTCATTTTGTCCTTTTGGTCCCACTCTAATTCTTTGTTATTATTTGCATGTGGCAGAGATATAGTGAACCAAGCAAGCAGAGGCTTGATCTTGCAGTTCTTGCTTTCTTTCAGAACTTTAAAAAGTCTTACATAGGTGATCAGGCAGTGCATGCTTCAAAGGTATATCAGTATTGCCAAGGAACCTTGTTAGGCTGTAGCTAGGTACCATATTTCCATGTTTTGGGGTGTTCATTCTTGTTTGTATGTTCTGCTCCTATTGCAGCAGTTATATGTTCGACTGTCTGAACTTCTTGGGCTTCATGATCACCTGTTGGTTTTGGGTCTCATTGTCCGAAAGCTTCTCACAAATCTCAAGTGTTACTTGGAGGTAATTGTTTGTTGATTTCTTGTTGTTTACTGGTTTTGCTTGACATAATGCTGCACATTTTTTTCCCTTTTACAGGGTAAAGAGGTTATTGACCAGACATTAGGTTTACTCCTGGAAATGGCATCTGGGTTCGTTCTATCACTGCTAAAATTTTGTTTATACATAGATGTTTCTTGTCCTTTTGTGTAATGATGTGACATTTGTGCAGATATATGACAGGGAAACTGCTTTTGAAGTTGGATACCATTCAATATATTATGTTACATCACAATGTAAGCACAACTACTATATGTATTAGTTATTATTATCTCAATGTATCTTAATAAATCCAGTTCCGATACCCTTCCATGTAAGTTTTCTGTCTAACGAGGTCTTTTTTTGATATTAAGAGAGAGCACTTCCCTTTCCTTGAAGATTATAGTTCCTCTCACAAAAGAACGACCTTCTATTACACTATTGGTTCGTTGATATTTTTGGAAGATAGTGCTATCAAATTTAAAAGTTCAATGGAACCATTTTCTCAGGTATGTGTGACATATTGACAGAATGGAGTACTTGATAGTCTGGTGGTAATTAATTTGCTTCATTTTCAGTGACTAATTTAGTGTCTCATTGAATGATTATGCCAAAATAAGGTTTTAGTCACCTTAGAATCAACACCTGATTCAATGTTCCAGAATGACCCGGTGAAATATTCACTGATTGGGTTGATGCGGGATCTGAGAGGAATCACCATGGCTACTAACAGGTTAATTTCTTGCCATTATTTTAATATTATTTTCAAAACTTATCTAATTTTAATTTGTGTGCTTTCTTCAGTCGCAGGACATATGGATTTCTTTTTGATTGGCTGTATCCAGCACATATGCCACTTCTCTTGAAAGCAACAGCACTCTGTGCTGATACTCCAGAGGTTAGGGATTGAATTTTTGTGTGCTTCTGTTTGTACTCTTTGTTGGGTGTTGTCATTTATGCTATGGAATCTGGAAGATCACCATCCAAAGGTCCCAAATGGAGCCTTTTTTCTTTCTGTTTGCCTGAGTTTCGAAAATTGGAATTGATGACACTGGATGCTTCATTTTGGTTCAGATTATTTTTCCTGATATGATCATTTGGCTAATTTGTTATAGTAACTATAGTTGATTGGATGATTATAGATCTAACCGACTTATCACCAAGTTCTGATTACGGATTTAATTGAACATGATTTCTTTGGCTTAAATAATATGAGCCAGGAGCAGCAGCATTTTACAAGGTCAAGCATGCCATATCACCTCCATGCCTTATGTAGCTTGATATGATAATTTGTTGCATTTCTGATTTTTTTTACCTTACAGAGAAAGATATTGCTGCAGGTCACAACCCCTCTACTGAAATTCATGGCCGAGTTTGTGCTGAACAAATCCCAACGCTTGACATTTGACTCATCATCTCCTAATGGAATACTGCTTTTCCGAGAAGTTAGCAAGTTGATTGTTGCTTATGGATCTAGAATTCTTTCTCTTCCAAGTCAAGCTGATATATATACTTACAAGTACAAGGGAATATGGATTTCATTGACCATTCTTTCTAGAGGTACATGCTTGACTTAGTTAGTACAAATAGTGATCGTGTAATTTTTTTCCCTTTGTGGGATAGAACAATAATATCTAGCCAGATAGAATCAATACAAAGCAGGGGGCAGAAATTATTTGGAATTCTGTTAAAGAGCAAACAATGGAAGGAACTGACTCTTTGTCTTCGGAATGCCTCCCACAATATTAGGATGGTAATTTATACCAATAAATTGATTTCTAGTCCTTGTCTCAGTATTGTAAGAAGTCTCCAATATCTTCCGTCGGTACTCTTATCATTGACACTGTGGGAAGATGTCACTGTGTTATTTATAAGAGACCTAAGGCCACAAGTAAATATAGTTTTCCTACTGAACATTTGGGGAATTGGAAAGAACTGGACTGACTAATAATCCTTGTGATAAGTGATGGGACATCTAGGCTATTCTAGTGGTGCGTTGCCTTGTTATGTAGGCCAATGGCCTGGCTTCAATATCTACCAACTCCTCCCCTTCTCATCTATCCTTTTAAAAATGAAAAACAAAAAAAAAAGGAGCTGATGTGACTGGGTATAGTTTGTGCCCCTTTATTCATTATTATTGGGAATTGACAGCTTGCCTGTTGGGGGTGGGGGGGACAAGGGGCAGCTAGAGAGGACTAACCACGTGAGCTGTAGTTTAACCCCTGGATTTACATTATGGTCAATAATTTCTTCGTGTACAATCTCAAAAAAGACACAGTGGACAATTATCTGCATCATTATGCATCTGTAGTGGTGGGTACATGGCCACGTGTTACCAGAATTTCATACTGCCACTATTTGGTGTTTTTGTAGCATTAACAGTGGATAGAGACGTGACAGGGACACTATCTGTTTCTAAAATTTAATATGATTATAGGATACTTTTAAAGATGGGGTTCATGAATGCACCAAATGAATACAACTAATGGAAAGTGTGCCAGTAAACAATGTGACATACGATTGATAGCCCATGTTATCTTGTTACTCAAACCACAAACACAAAAATGTAGAGAATGTTTGTTTTATGCATGGCATTCAGCATTTATTTTCTCTGTTTCACTTTGATGATTTTAGCTGCTTTAACAGTCCTTTATCTTTGAATGACAGCGCTTTCTGGGAATTATGTCAACTTTGGGGTATTTGAGCTATATGGTGATAGAGCACTTGCTGATGCCCTTGATATTGCTTTAAGGATGATATTATCAATTCCGCTTGCTGATATATTAGCATATAGGAAGGTATGCCACTTTGCTGTTGTCTTCTTGTAAGTTTGTTCCAAATTCATGTTAGGAGGCACTAGGACATGATTAGGAGGACTTACAAGCATCAAATGATCTGAAAAGGCCTCTTGGTTATAAATTTGTTTTGACTTGTTCTCCTTCAGTGGGGTTAAAATTATGAATCCGCTTCCGTCATTCTGCATACTGTTTTTAAATTTGTCCAATAACCCATTGTGCTCATTGTATGCTTTGTTATATATTAGCATTTTCCCCTCAATGTTCAAGCCCCCCTCCCAAACTAGGTACTTATAACACGATAGATAGTAGGTGTTTTGTTCCCAAAAAAAGGATCTTTGGTCTGATGCAGATTTCAGTCAAGATGTTAGTAGATGTTTTCAAACTAGAATGGCATAGGAATAGCCTATAATACCGTAAGATTACTTCCATAAATTTTCAAAGAAAAAACAGGACCCTTTATTTTAGAATATCATGTGGAATCTAAGGTAAAAAGATGTGGCAATGACCAGAAGTTTACAATCATGGATAAAGGCTATAGATTGGGTGGTTTGTTTTATTTTAGTTCTTTGTTTCCAACTTCATTTTCCTCTTTAAATCTGTCTTCACATCATGCCTGTTGTCTTACCAAATGTCATATATTCCAAGAAGACTGCTGTTGATCAGAATTATCGGATTTGACTCACCTATCTTCTACTGCCATACTTGTGAATTCTAATCCTTTGCTGTTTGTCTATCCATTGTTCCTGATATGATCATGCTACCATTTCATAGCATTTTTTTAGTGCTTGCATTTAATGTGCTTTTCCAGAAACATTGCACGAAGCTTATTTAATGGAGATATTTCATAATCTCAAGTCTGGCAATCAGTTGTCTTTAGTTTCTTCATTCTATCCATTGTTATTATTTACTAAAGCCACAATTAAATAAATAAAAGGAAAAAAAAATCCATTCACTATATTGAGTCTTTCCAAATATGTCCAGAGAAAATCATTTATTTTTTTACAGTTTATGTCTCAATAATCGCTCAATAATTAACCAACTTTTTTCATAATCAACTAATATTTTAATATACCTAAGTAATACACACACACACACACCCAAAATATCAATTTTCTTCTTCCCACGTGCACACAGAAGCACATAGCAGCAGCTCCTCTGCATAGGAGCTGCTCCCCTGCATGGTGAACAGTTCTCAAGAACATGAAGATCAGCCAAGTCTTCTGTTTTTGCCTTTCTTGACCTGCATCTTTATTTTTCTCAAATTTGAATTTGAGTAAGTAATTCTTTAATCTTTTTGTTATTCCATGATTTAATGCATTTCTAATATCTTGAATAATCGTTTATTTGTGTCAAACATTTCTCATATAGTTGAATTTAGTAAAAATTGAAGAGTTAGACAAAAATAGGGGCTTTCAGGATTTTGAGAAATTAAGGGCCAAATTCAGAGATTTGATCAGTGAATCTGATTTTGATAGCTGTATAAGGATTATATAAGATGAGTTTGATAAGTCTCATGTGAAGTGTTGATAAAGTTTCTGACCGTGCATTCTGTGCATGTTGGGCATTTTGATCTACAACTTGTGAAATTGATTTTAGCACTCTGAATGAATAGCAGATTATCTTTGGTATAGTTGCCAAAAAGAATTCCCCCTCCCCAGTTAGCCCAGGGGTTGGTCTTTGTGAATCAAACATGCGGACTTATAACATGATTTATAGGATGGATTTATTTTTTAAACATTAGGATTTGATTTTTGATTTTTTCCAAAATTGATGATTTTTTTTTTTTTTTACAAATTGTCAGGTTGCTGGGGCTTATTTCAATTTCATGGCAATTCTACTCAATAGCCATATCAAATTTGCTTTAAATCTTGACACAAGTACCTTTACGTATATTGTTAGATCTCTTGGTTCGGGCCTTAAAGTTCTAGATTCAAACATTGTTTCACAGGTACGTATTTACAAGTGCAGTTGATTTTAACTAATCTGTTTTTCCCCATTCTGCACAAAGTTTTTGATTTATCAGTCTAGCATTAACCTTCTCTGTCTCCAGCAAGAGAGGGACCATAATGATTATATTTTTCAAAAGATATAGGTATCAGATATACTTTCCCTCTGATAAAAATAGAAAAAAATTATGTCATTGGTATTGAGGTTTTCTTGTTTATTTATAAAAAATGGGGATATATCCAATTTTATTGAATAGTAAAGGACTGACCTTTAGCCTATATTTCCAGTGTGCTTCGGCTCTTGATCATTTGGCAACCTACTATTTCAACAACATTATCATGGGAGAGGCACCTGCATCACCAGCTATACTTAATTTTGCCCGGCATGTCTCAGAGTGTCCAGACATCTTTCCAGATGTAAGTTATACAATACTTTTTTTTGGCATTTTCGGAATTTTGACATTGAAAAGTGGCATTCCGTTGCATGTAGCTCTCATATAGTAGGGTCTAGGGAGTATGCATTTTTGAACCCCTCCCCCACCTAAGTTGGAGATGTGTCTCTTTTCTCTTATGTTTTCCTTTTTGTCAATCAAATGGAAAATGCTATACATTCTATTTTGTCTTTTTGATTTCAAATATTATCATGCAGTTGGTAGGATAAGAAAAGACGTTGATTCGGAGAGGGAGGAGTGGCAGTCAACGGAAGGAATGTACAAGAAGGGAAAAGCAATGATATTACTCATCTTTTATTTATTTGGTTTAATGAAAAGTAAAAATGAAAGGATCTTTCCCTTTGTATGGTCCACCAGGGCAGATAAGAAACTTAATGCTGTAATCACCAATTTGTGATGAAAGGAAATGGTTGATCTGAAGGGGAAGGTTTCATCCATTCCTCTCCAATTAATTAGCTGGTGATGCAGCGAAAAGGAAGTTGATAAATTGTATATTCTTGAGTTGCTTAATACCCTATGGCAGTGGAATTGGTGGTGCTGCTATTAAACTTTAAAAATAACCCTCTAAATAGTTGTTTTTTGTTTTCTTTGTGTATTTGGGTTTTTACATGTGATGGATATTTATATTTAAAGGAAAATTAGAAAAAAAAAAAAAAAAAAGGTCCATGATCATTATTTTTTTATTTTAAAATCACTACCATTGGATTTTTCGATCCAATGGTTGAAAAAAGGGGTAGTATGGATGTGTGCTACTTGGAAAATGATATTGCAGTTTCTTGGTCTTATAATTGGCTTAAGTTTCCCACTGATGCAAAGTACATATGTTTTTCATTGCAGATATTGAGATCCCTCTTTGAGATTGTTTTATTTGAAGACTGTGGCATCCAATGGAGTCTGAGCAGACCAATGCTGAGCTTGATACTCATTAGTGAGGAGGTATAAAATTTACATCTTCTGAGGCTCTCTCCTGCGTATATTTTTTACAATTTTCCTTTGGTGTCGTCTAATATATTATAATCCTTCGCAGATGTACTCCAATTTGAAAACTCAAATTCTAGCTTCACAGGTAAGCTCTGTTTTCAGATGTTTTATGAATGGAAAGGCTCTGGGCTGGGGACCCATCAAAGTCCTCCAATTTTAGAATCCTTCCACGCCCTGAGCCGTGGGGATTTCATATTGACAATTTGGACTGCTAAGATTATAAAGATAGGATGAACCTATTTTAATGTGTTGCCAAGTCATTGCCAATACAATGCCTGAATGTTGTTTTTTTATGTAATAATTGATTGATTCAGCCTGTAGATCAACAGCAACGACTTCAGCAGTGTTTCGACAAGCTTATGGCCGATGTAACTAGAAGTTTGGATTCAAAGAACCGGGACAGATTTACCCAAAATCTACCGAGATTCAGGAACGAATTTCGTGCCAAGAGTAACTAGAATCTCTGTTCCTTTTTTTACACAATCTTAGTTGTCATTTCGTGTATTTAGCTGACCTCAGAAATAGGTGTTGCAGTTTCATAATCATACAGGTCTTAGTTGATTGATTGATTGATATATACATATATATATATGTACACGTATATTAAAGCCTCACGGTTGGGTGGATCTGGCGCAGTTTTTCGCAGGTGCTATGTTCCATTAGGGTTGTAAGTGAAAACTGATGTCAGCTTCTTCAATATGGGAGGGAAGCTGGTTGTAATGTTCCCAGAAGATATTCCTTGTGATTTTGTGGATAGAAATTCAATTTGATGGTAATTTCATTCGATTCATGCCCTAATGACTTGATTTGATTTCTTTATTTTAGAAAGAAGAGGAGAAGAAAATTAAAGATCATTCCACTTGCTTAATTTTTGGAGATGGAGAATGGTTTATTTTTAATGAGTCGTGTTTGGAGCGTCTCATATTATCCGTCAATTCACACTAATAGCCCCCAGAATAAGAGATGCGCTGATGAACGTTATGTCACCTCTAAAAGTTGCTAAAGAATTATTTTCAAAATATCTCATTTTCAATGATTAGGATTTCAGCTAAATCCAGCCCCCAGGGATTTGGGGTTCTTTTTTGCTTTATTTGAGTCTTCCCTAAAATTTAGACATCAAATAATATTAATTAGTTTTTTTTTTTTTTAATTTTTTGTAAGTATTAAATTTAATATTTAATAAATATTAATATTGTAAAAAAAAGTTAAAAACATAGCTATCCTCGATAATTTTTTTATTATTTTTAAATATTGATCATTAAATTTTAATTTAATGATTTTTATAAAATAAGTATGATTCCCCATTCTCATCATCAGTCCCCCGGGTGGCTCTTAAGCCTTTTAAACTTTTTTAAATATATATATATATATATAGTGAATACATGTGACGCTTATGGTGGGAGATTTCTGCACTTCAGGATTCCATTTTAGGCAATTGGTATTTTTTCCTGTGTGATTTGGTTGTTGAGGTGTGGATTCTAGCAATTTCTGATATATTTTTATGTAATTTTGCTGAATTTCGTTAGAATATTTACGCAGTTTGCCCTATTGGAAAAGGTCCTCTAATGTTTTCCCCTGCTACATCCACAAATGTTGAAAATTATATAAAATTTGTATTATTATATGTCATATGTTAATAAATATATCATTTTTTTTTTCCATTTTCAGCAGTAGGCATTTTAAGAAACAGGCCGTGCTTATGGTAATATATATGTAAAAATAAACATGTTTTTCATTCTTAAATTAAATGAAGTTAATATTTACCCGGGTTAATATAATTAGTAAAAATGATTTAGCTTTTGTCATTAAATCTATAATTATAAATTTAATTCTTACGTTACATACTTAAATTTATCTAATGTATGATATTTTAGAAAGGTTATATTTGTTTAGATAGAGGTAAAAATAGGCAGAATAAAGTACGTAATATTAACTATTTTTCATATGAAATTGATAAAATCATATAAAATTACAGTCATATAACATCATAAAGACCCTTGGTTGATTTCATTCACTTTTAATTTTTACAGTTTTATCTTTTATAATATAAGAAATAATCATATTAACTATAGAATATGAAATAAACCTCATTTAAAAGAAATTTACACAATTCAATATTTTTATGTTCTACATTATATATACCAGATAAAATACAGTTGATAGATTATTATAATTTTTACGCTTAATAGATTTTACTTTCCCATATTTTAAAGTATTTAATATTTTTGATAAATTGTTTTCATTTTAATATATACCTAGAGAGATATATATAAGATATTCTTTAATTATGATTTAGGATATCCTCTATTAATATATTATTTATTTGTTTATTTATTATATAATTTATTTAACATAATTAATATATATAATTGATGGGTATTATATCTGATAGCCCAAAAAAATTGGCCCAATACAATTTCGGCCCAAAACGCTTTCACGGCCCATTTCAACAAATATGGCAGAGGCAGTTTTACGATCTAGACGGCTATCCAACTAATGATATTAGACGTGAATTGAAACCACGATCGTGATAAAGACTAACCGTTCGTTAGTTTTTATAACGGTTAACCGTCGCCCATCTTCTATAAAATCTATGCTATCCAATTTAAGGGGACAATTTAAGATTTTTCAAACTAAAGTATACAAAAACTAAAAAGATACCAATAGCGTACACTCTTTCAATCTAAGGTGCCATTTTAAGAGCGCAATACCTCAGACATTATATTATATACCTTTTGCATCCTCTATCTTTCTTTTCATCTAAAGAAGATACTAAATTGAGTGTTAAAGAATATATCAAAAAGTGAGTTCCGCCAATTCTTTGACCGTCATTTTGTAATTGCACAAGTTTTGATTAAAGACGTACGGAGACTAAAGATACCTTAACATCCGATGGACAAATTTTTTTTATCTGTACAATAATCAAAATCCTCGAATGCAATATTGGCACCGTTTGTAAAAATACGTGACTAAAAGTCCGAAAATCACATTCTCTATAAAAATATAGTAAACACTAGAGTACAAATTAGAGCACCAATCAGAGAGGTCACTTTATGTGATAACTGTCCTCCCATTGTTGATCGAATAGATAATCATCCTGACCCTTATATGCATGCACTTGCGATGAAAATGGACATCTCTAAAGTCATATAGACAATTTACACATGGTTGAACAAGCGGCCAAAAGGAGTCCTATTTTCGACCTCTCAAACCACCACGTCCAAGAGGAAGAATAGGGAAAAAAACACCCCTCTACGAAGATTGACCACCAAAACAACCTTGGGAGTGAAACAACCTCAAACGATAAAGTCCCATCATGACTTGAAGGTCATTTAAGTTTCCAAGTCCGAGAGGATAGTCCTGAGAGATGAAACCTTCGATAATCTTGTGATGAGAGGGAGCCTACACTCCTTGGAGGGCCCTCTTGTAGTGAACATCCACCAAGGGCTGTGAGCCACCCTGTTTCCCAGTCTATCCAAAATTTCTCCAAATTGAGGAATTTTCTCAATGAGAAGGGGATGGTAGCTCCTCCCAAAATGGGGAAAAAAGTTTAGAGAATTTGGCAACGTGTCTTTGGAGAAGACACTGGAGAAAGAGCCATTAACTTGCGGAGATCTCCATTTAGTACACATTCACTTCCGTATAAATTTAAGATGCCTACTCTGAAGCCATATGATGGAAGTTCTGATCCTATGGATCATTTGGACCACTTCTATATTCTCCTTGAAAGCATGGCAGTTCTAATCCTATGGATTAGTTGGATTACTTCTATACTTTCCTAAGCTTTCAAGATTTGGATGAAGCAGCAATGTGCCTCTACTTCCCCCTAACCGTAAAAGGAGATGCCTAAGTATGATTCTATCGGTTTCAACCAAATTTTATCGGGCTTTCCAAGATTTGGCCGATAGTTTTCTATCTCAATTCATCTCTAGTAGGAGGGAAAAGAAATAGTCATGGCATCTGACCCGAGTTAAGTAAGGGCCAAATAAATGTATAAAGAAGTTCCTGACCAGATTTACGGCTAAGGCCAGAAAAATTCTAAAGCTCAACAAGAGGTGATGATTGGTGCTTTTATATCCGCATTGGAATCCGATAACTTTTTTAGGAACATGGCCCATAAGAATCTATAGACCTTTAGAGAGGTTGAGACTATTGCTCGAGCCTATATAGCAGTCGAGAAAGCTAATGAAGTAAAATGGTCAAAAGACCAACCCCATCAAAAGACAACGGAGGGAAAGAGGAAAAATGGGAACAATATGGGTCCCCGAGGATCAAGAAAACAATAGAAGTCCGAGTCAACACCAAGAAGGGGGTTTAGGCAACAAGATCTAACTCCCCTAAATTACTCCCACACCAATATCCTAATATAAATTCAGGATGAAAAATTTTTTAAATGGCCGAAGATATTGAAGAATCCTAATAGGGGTGACCAGTCAAAGTATTGTCACTATCATCGGTGCGGGGGACACAATACCAAGGATTGTAGAACACTATAGAAAGAAATTTAAGAGTTATCCGGAAGGGATATTTCAACCAATTTCTACAAAGACCCGGAACAGACTTTTGAAGGAGTGGACGGAGATGAGATTGAGTAGCCAAAAAAACGAGTGGCAGTTGGCATCGTAAACATGATTACTACGAGATTCACTCGGGATGACATTCTGAAAAGCTCAAGAATGGCCATCAGCTTCAAAAAACCAAGGAAAGAAAATATGGATGATATTATTAGTTTTAGTGACAAAGATTTGACTCATGTAATATCTCTAAATTTTGATCCCTTGGTTATAAATGCGCTTGTTTCTAATGGTAGTGTAGACTACCAATTGAAACAGGTATTTGTTGATAATTGAAATTCTAAGAATTCACTTCACTTGGACACATTCTTCAAATTAGGACTAAAAAGAAGTCAATTAAGGATCTCAGAAGGACCCTTATACAGGCTGGATAACGAACCCGTATTCATGGAAGGGTGATCCAATAAGAAGTCACTGGGTACATATCTCTGAGGATAGCCACCAAGGTGCTTTCTTTCTTGGTTATAGATCTTCCATTGGTCTACAATACAATCCTCGGATGACCCTACATAACAACGTTTAGAGCAGTGACTTCTATTCAGCATTTGAAGATAAAGTTTTCGACTCCATTTGGCATCTAAGAGGTCTTAGGTGATCAAATGACTGGACGGACGTGTTACTTATCTCAAGTCACTTAGACGCTAACAAGTCAACTGATCTAAGACCTCGATTTCTGTGACAAGACCACGTTATTACAATCCCAATTTGAAAAATCAACAGATTAAGTTCCACTAAATTTCAATTATCCTGAAAAGTATATACAGATCAAGAATTCTTTGTCCAAACCGTTCCGAAGTCAGCTTATTGATTTTCTTAAACAAAATTTCGATGCCTTTACTTGGACACCTAGAGACATGTCAGGGACTCCAACTAAAATAATTGTTGATAAGTTGGGCCTAGATCCTGATCATAAACCCATCTGATAAAAACAAAGAAACTACTCTATCGAAAAGCTGATTGCTATTCGGAAAGAGGTAAAGAAACTCCTAGATGTTAAATTCATCAAAGAAGTTCTGTACCCAAACTGGTTATCAAATGTGGTTATGGTAAAAAAAGGTAATGGGAAGTGGAGAATGTGCATTGTTTTCACCGACATCAACAAAGCCTGTCTGAAGTACAACTTCCCGTTACCAAGAATTAATTTGTTTGTGGGATCTACGTTTGGACACAGATTACTCGGTTTCATAGATGCATACTTGGGCTACAACCAAATCCGGATGAGTCTAGAAAATGAGGAGCACACGGTTTTTATGACTGACTAAAGAACATATTGTTATAAAGTTATGCCATTCGATTTAAAAAATGTCTGTACAACTTATCAATGCCTCGTTAACAAAATATTCGAGGTACAGATCAGATGAAATGTGAAAGTATACGTGGATGACATGCTCGTGAAGAGAAAAGTACAAAATAACCATATTCGCAATCTGGACAAGGCATTCAATGTCTTGAGGACACACCAGATGAAGCTTAATCCAACTAAATGTACTTTCAGAGTAACCTCAGAAAAATTTTTAGGCTTCATTGTTTCACACCGAGGAATAAAAGCCAATCCTAAGAAGATCAAATCTATCTTGGATATGAATCTATTTTGAATGGTAAAAGAAGTCCAAAAACTAAATGGAAGATTGGTGGCACTCTCCCGCTTTTTTGCTAAATAATCCGAGAAGTACTTATTCTTCTTCAAGGCCTTGAGGGGGACAAAGTCGCCAGCTTACAGTGGACTGCGGAATGTGAAACCACTTTTCGAGAACTCAAGGAGCATTTCTCACACCTGTCACTGTTAACTTCTCTATAATAGGGTGAGAAATTATATTTATATCTGGTTGTATCTAAAACTGCTTTAAATTCGGTCCTAATTTGACAAATGTCTGACAAACAGCGACCTGTATATTACGTCAACAAAATCTTGACCGACACAGAAAGTCATTATTCCCATGCAAAAAAAGATAGCTCAGGCACTTGTGTATTCCACCAGGAAACTACAACCATATTTTTAGGCACATAAAATTATTGTCTTGACAGACCAACCTTGAAAGAAATTTTACAAAAGCCAGATGTGTCAGGACGATTAGTCAAGTGGGCGATTGAATTGGGAGAATTTGACTTAGAATTTCGACCAAAGCCATCCTTAAAAGGTCAGACCTTCACGGATTTCATTGTTGAAATGATGATACCAACTCTTGAAACCCTTGATCTTATTAGGACCGACGGTCCCCAAAGTACTCCAACATAGACTTTACACATGAATAGCTCTTCAATGCAAGTTGGTTGTGGAGCCAGAGTGGTGGTAAAAACTTCCAATGGGTTAGAGATAAAGTATTCAATGACCCTCAAATTTTTAACGACAAATAATGTGGCCGAGTATGAAGACTACTTGTTGGATTAAAATTGGCCGAAGAGTGCTCGGCTGCGAACCTTATAGTATATAGTAACTTGGAATTAGTTATTAATCAAGTCTGAGAAAATTTTGATACGGTCAATCCACTACTTTCCCAATACATCTCTAAAGTCCAAAATTTGATTTTCATATTTGATAGTGTGGAGATGATTCACATTCCAAAAGAAGAAAATGGAAAAGTAGATCAATTAGCAAGGGTTGCGGCAACTGGAGACCCAAAGCAATACGCACGAGAATTGTGTGAAATCCTTGAAGTTCCGAGCATCAATGACTCATAACAAGAAGTCATATAGGTAACTAGTGCTGATAATTAGATGACTTCCTATGTGAAATATCTGACTGACAGTATATTACTAGAAAATCTAGATGAAGCCAAGTGTCTGAGAAAGACAATGTGATGGTATACCATTATAGATAAAAAGTTGTACAGACGAGGGTACTCGATCTCATACCTACGATGTCTTATACCAGAAGAGGCCAAATATGCCATCGAAGAAGTACATCTCAGTATTTGTGGATCTCATATTAGAGGCAAGAACCTTACTTTCAAACTCATAAGGTAAGGATATTATTAACCCACCATAAAATACGTCATAGACTTCGTCCAAAAATATGAAAACTACCAGATGCATAGGAATCTTACCCATCAACCGTATATGGACACTGAGCTCTGCAATCACCATGGCCATTCGCACAATGAAGAGTTGATATTCTCAGGCCACTTCCAGTGGCATCGAGACAAAGAAAATTCATCATTCTCATAATTAACTACTTCACAAAATAGGTCGAATCAGTCCCACTCGCCAGAAAAATCGAATAGAACGTAACTGAGTTCGTCTAACAGAACATCGTTTGTAGATTTGGTATACCCGAAATTATTGTGACTGATAACAGAACCCAGTTTACTGGTAAATATTTCACAAAATATGTGCCAGTTTGAAGATAAAGTTGATTCACACTTCCATCGCTTATCCGCAATGTAACAGATAAGTGAAAATTACCAACCACACAATACTGCACAGTCTAAAGACGAAACTTGAAAATGTTGGGGGCTCCTGGGAGGACAAGCTCCCATCCGTCCTTTGGTCATATAGAATGACGCCCAAAGAATCGACCTATGAGACTCCTTTCAATTTATACTATGGGACCGAGGCCATTATTCTAGTAGAGATCAGAACTCCTAGTCTTCGAGTCAAATCTTTTGATTCATGTTATAACTCATAAAGATTTCGGAAAAATCTTGATCTACTTCCAAAAGTCCGAGACGAGGCACGGTTGCGGACGGCGGCATATCAATAAAAAATTGCTAGGTATTATAAAAATGTGAAGGCACGACAGTTTGATGTGGGAGATCTAGTATTAAGGAGCATTGAAGTCACTGACAAAAATGCTGATCAGAACAAACTCTTACCTAACTAAGAATGACCATTCCTAGTCTTAGTCATTCCTAAGAATGGGACGTACAAATTACGAACTCAGAATGGAAAATTAGTTCCTCGGATTTGGAAAGCCTCTCACATTAAAAAATATTTTCAATGATTAAATGTACTGCCAAGTAAAGTTTGCACCATGTGAAGTGTGAGGTGCTTGTATCGTTATAAAATTTATTAATAAAATTTTAGTTTCTTTTATTCATTCATGTGCTTGCTTGTCTTTCATTACATTACATAACCTAGGTTACCCCTAAGTCAAGTGAAGTCCATTCACTTGACCGAGGACCATACTTGTCAGTCCATAAAACTCAGTCATGTAACTGAGCAACCTAAACGAAGTCGTTAATTAAAACTTGGTTATGTTATCAAAAGGCTCAAATAAGGCCAATGACTAAAAACTTGGGGGGCTTCTCTAGAAGCGTGCATGCAAAGACTTTCAAGGTAGCATCATTAATCAAACATGGATCTCGAAAAAATTAAATTAGACACACGACTATTCAGACAACCTTCGGATCATCTAAGGACAAGAGTTATGAGTCAAAATTGTGATGGAATGAATTTGTTTTTGTCATCAGATAATTCCGTCATTACAAATATAGAAACAGAAGCCCATATCCCAACTTAAGGTATTAGAAAAAAACGGGCAGAATCTTCGCTAAAATTGGGATAAATTGAAACATAAACCTATATAACATAATCAGTACATGCACACAACTATCTAAAAATCACAAGTTCTCCTATAATACATATATACAGGATCACAATTGCTACATACATCTATGGTTTTAACACACAATCCTTTCCACTATATCAAAAATATACGAGAGATGTCATTTAGAACCTATACAAATATAGAAAACATATAGCGGAAACAACTAGATCCATAATATAAACCTGCAAAAGCATAATTTCTGTTTCAACAGTATACAGAACATATCATAACTATTAATACATAGTTTCCTTCATAATTTAGACATTTACATTAACAATGTCCAAAATTTCAAGTCTTCAAAAGCTCTGAGAGTCCATCCAATTCCTTGTTAAGCTCTAATCACTTTTGTTTATCCGATATCATCTCTATGTCCTTATCTGGAGGGAAGAAGATAAAACAGTGAGTCAAAATCAAATAATGTACCAAAACATGCAGAATATAATACTTTCATGCAAAATATAAGTATAGATGAACAGTAATATTGAAATATTCAAGGAGCCGAAACACATAGAAAAACCATGAGAAAACATAATTCAATACAAGCCGATTTCGATAACCATAATTCATACTTTCATACATAACATATATATATTAGAATGGAAATCATAGCGATATCAGAAGAACAAAGGCATTCATGGGAACAAGAAGAAAACATAATTCCATTTAAACACGTATCAGAATCTATAAAACAGTTCCAAATCTTATTTATAATTTAAAAATTCTAGTTCAATATTTTAGAGGCCCATCTAGTATACTGTACTAGTCGAGGGGCGAATAATCGAAAATAGATTGTATTCAATCCACACAATCAAAGGCTGATGGTTCGATAGTATATATCTCAATTCTATGGTTCAATAGTCTGATGATTCGATAGTTCAATAATTATCCTCGGTTACTACCATAACGTTCTAAGGTATACCGGAGAATTTTATCTAATTGTATGACAGTTTTAGGTCTGATTTTTCTTACCAATTAACTTAATTCAATGCATTTACTAGAAATTCCATAATCAAAATCATCATATTTCAAGGCCACGTTCAGATTTTAATCAGTTACTCTTTCTGATGATTTCAGAGGTTTTCATAGTTCGATAATGCGATTCCATAAAAAGTTTTTAAATACAAATCATTCAATAAACTTTATCAAGGTATCAATTTAACATTTAAATCTCAAAGTTCCAAGTTTCCAACGCAAATCTCTAAATTTTCATGCTAGGTTTTGGGTGAACCTTCCGGGCATAAATTATACATAAAACATAAGCCTAATCACAAAATCAAAACCATAATTCATAAAACATACATATAACATGGATTAAATCAAAGATTTCATCTCATTTTCGAGCTAGGGTTTCGGGCAGAATTTTCGGACAATAATCGGACACCAAATATGCGTGCAATCACGAAATCGAAGCCATATGTTGTCATATATACAGGCAAACATGAAATCTATCAAATTAATTTACAAAATCATACCTTATTTACACAAAATATGTAGAAACATGAATTTAGAGTATAAATATAATATTTGAGATACTGAAAAGTTGTAAAAATAGTAAATAACGTCTGAAATACATTTGCCTGAGTTTGATCTATGTTATTCTTACTCTGATCAGAGTGGAACGGAAGATTTTCTCCCCTTTCTTCCCTTTCCTCGCCTTCCTCTTCCTCTCCTTTCGTGTTCTGTCAAGCTTTTGTCCTAAATGAGCCCCAACTTCCCTTTAAAAATCGAAAAAAAAAGTAGGTCACGTGTGGTCACATGACTGGTGCTCGAGTGCCCGCTCTCGCATTTTTGAGCCTCAGTTGGGGCTCAAGCGGCCCTCGAGCGCCAACCCCTCATACAACCCTGGTCCCCGCTCCACCTCAGGTAGTCCCTCGAGCGCAATTTTTACAAATTTGTGCCTCACTGACGCCGAGTACCGCTCAAGTGTCGATCCCATTTTCTTCCTATTTATTCCTTTTTGCTTCGATCATCATCAACTTAATCACTCCAAAATTATCAAGTTTCGGGATCGGGTCGTTTCACAAAATTAACTTAAGTAATATTTAGAGTCAGACATATAAAATGTCTGACTAGCAAAACACGTTAAGAAAAGAGAGAGTGTCAATTTGAGAAGTCAATTTCATTCATTAAGAAATAATTACCTATATATATATATATATACACAACAAGTGATTTTTATGAGGAAGGACGAGGCCCAAGAGTTTCCGGTATAGGCTCCCAACAGTCCATATCGACCCTAGAAAGGTACAATATATTGAAACTGTGCCTAGCACTGGCATTCCTCGGGTGAAGTGTAGAAATAGGAATATCAGGTGCCAACATCTAGACAATATGTCTGCATAGATTAATACATTCCCAATAGCCACACTCTAACATCTTTGTAATGTCCTCCGGACAAATGGAAGCACGAAGCTCACTTTCAATCTTGAAGTTCTTATCTCTGAGGAAGGCGTAACTCTGCTTCATGTTGACCATGTTACGCTCAAATTGAGAAATATGCTCATCAGCAACCAGAAGTTTCTCTTTCTCCACATAGTTGTGAGAAAGTGGTTGGCAACGCTAGCAAGACGATTGGCCATTTCTTAGAACTACAAAGAGAGTAATGCAAGTTAATAAATATGAAGAGGATGATCTGAAAGTTAAAGAAGATTTCAAACAATACCTCAAAGATAGAAATATTCCCAAGAGTTGCATCACCCGATGAGTATCTAAGACAACTTCGACATCGGCTCCTGGAGACTCTTAGCCTGTCACCTCTATCTTCTCTTCAGCTCCTTTAGGCTCTATCTCCTCCTCAAACACAGGTACCTAGGGGTTGGAACTAGATGTTCTCGTAGCAGATGTGAGGGTTACCTCATATTCAACCTTGGCTGTGAGGGGCACATCTGCCATAATGATTCGACCATCGGTCCTGACTTCAAGATGGACTTCGGGCTCTAGGGATTCAGAAGAATGCTCCTTTGCAGTATCAGCATGAAGTTCCAAAATGATCACCTCAATCATGTTGATCACTGAGAACTCGAGTAGGGGCACCCCCACAGCCTCACCAGATTGAATCTCGCTGATCCAAGAAGTTTTCTCAACGAATGTAGTCGTAATGTTAGGTAAGGACTCCTCGGGCAGTGGTGGCAAAACAGTCGAAACCTCATATGAAGTAAGAAGTGGGGCTGGGATCTGGACAACCTCGGTCACCTCCTCAACAATAGACCCTACAGGCTCGCTCCCTCCAACTGGCCAGACAGGCACTGGAATTTGGGCCGAGGAAGACGTAGAAGTTTGGTCCAATGTGACGGTCAAATACTTCCTCTTTATTATCAATCAATGGTCGCTTCATCCTCAAAACTATATTCAACTGAAGCCTCTTTATTTTCAAGCGCTATAGCCGACGGTTCATTTATTTGAATACCGTTTGAGGCTTCTTTGACCTCTGGCTTTTTGACCGAGGACTCCTTTATTCTAAACTCCTTAGCCTTTCTGTTATATCTTCTCTTAAGGAAAGACTTTCCCGCAAAAGCTTCGGATCTTTCAACCACAGGCTCCCACTTAACTTGTAAGAGAGACTCAGGAAAAAGCCAGTGGTTCTTTTTATTTTCATTAAAAGCGGCGGCCTTTTCACGAATAGGATCCGTCAACTTTTGGACTGCGACTGTGATGTTTCATATTTTCTGCAGAAAATCTGGTAAAGTTTTCTCTATAATACGGTCGTCGACCAAAAATATAAAACCTATAGTAAACCTGTACATCAAGTATATAACCTTAATATAAACAAAATTTCATATAAAACTACTCCAACTCATCCAAGAACAACAACATCCGAACAAGTTTCACAGGACCCAAATGCCACAATAACCAAGGGTGGCACCGATATTGTACTTTCGGTACAACACCGGTTCAAGAAGGATACCAACTAGGAACCCATTTGTAACTATGAAGGATACCTGCGAAAGCTACTACATCCATCAACATAGATACTTTGATTAATAACAGAAGGGTAAAAACGACAATAAACCATAGATACTTTGAGTAATAATCATGGGTTACATATTTTTCATGATTTGAGTGGGTATCAGAATAATAATACCCGATGGAGAAAGAATAAAAATTGAAAGAGAAGATAAAAAGGGTATGAGAGCACTTGCCTCGACCCAATCTACAACTTTTGTAACTAGCTCTCGGATAGATTCGGACTCCATGACCTTGATCTCCTCCTTTCTCTCTCATATTCGTCGTTCTCTCTCTCTCTAAGGGTTTTGTTCGTGGGAAAAATAAAAAATCTCGAAATAGGTCACGTAATTAAAATGACCTAGCGTTTGAGCGCCAAACAAGCGTGTAGCGAGTGCGGTACCACTAAATATTTGGCTCGAGCCTATGCTTGAGCGCACAGCAGGCACAATGCTGCTAGGTAGCACTTCAGCAACAGCAGCCCGGTTTTTCCTCGATTTTTACTTCCGATACATTTACTTTCGCATACAATAGACCTAATATTGATTATTATTATATTAATTACCTCGTATTTATTATGTTTTAGATTCGAAACCTCAGAACCCTCCCCCATTTATAAAAATTTCGTCCTCAAAATTTAACGAATCTAGAAATTTAATTAAACCTACGTACCTTAGAAAAAGTGGGGATACTTTTCCCGGATTTCGTCCTCTCTTTCCCACGTCGCCTCCTCGCGAGAATAATTCATCCATAAAACCTTTACGAGAGGGATCATCTTTGAGCTCAAAATTTGGTCTTTACAATCCAAGATATCCACCAGCTCCTCTACATATGATAAATCCTCCCTAATAGCCAAGGGACCATAATCAATCACATACGCTGAATCGTAAACGTACTTCCTCAATATCGACACATAGAAGACATGCACATCGGCTAAACCCGACGGCAAAGCCAAACGGTGTGCCACTTCACCAACTCGCTCAAGGATCTCAAATGGTCCAATGAATCACGAATTTAGCTTCCCCTTAATGCCAAATCTAGAATTTCCTTCCACGGCGATACCTTGAGGAAAACAAGATCTTCGACCTCAAATCTGAGTTCGGAACCTCCCATCGGCATAACTCTTCTCCGGCTTTAGGAAATTTTCAACTTCTCAAAAACCACCGCAATCTTTTTCGATATTTTTCGAATAACATCCGGACCCTACAAACGTCTATCTCCTGTCTCTTCCCAATGGATGGGTGATCGGCACTTCCTACCTTAAAGTGCCTCGAAAGGAATCATGCCAATGCTTGCTTGAAAGCTGTTATTATAGGCAAACTCAGCCAACGCCAAACGATCATCCCAATTTTCTCTCATCTCTAATGCCAAGACTCTAAGAGTATCCTCCAATATCTGAATTATCCACTCAAATTATCCATTGGTCTGAGGATGATAAGCCATACTAAACTTCAGATTTGTCCCTAATTCACGATGCAAGCTTTTCTAAAATTTAGAGACAAACAGTGGATAATGATCTGACACAATAGACACTGGCACACCATGCAACCTCACGATCTCACTGATGTATAGTTGTGCCAGACGATCATGGGAATACGTAGTCCGAATGCTATAAAATGGGTAGATTTCGTCAATCGATCCACAATAATCCAAATCACATTTCGGAGTCTTGGGAAATCCTGACACAAAATCCATCGAGATGTCCTCCCACTTCCAATTGGGAATGGACAAAGGCTACAATAATCTAAAAGGCTTCCTCCTCTCAGCCTTCAACTGCTGATAGATAAGACATCGGTTAACAAAATCCATAATCTCCCTTCGCATATTCTTTCACCAGAACATTTTTCTCAAGTCCTAGTACATCTTGTTTATACCGGGGTGAATTGTGTACCGAGTTCTGTGTGCCTCCTTTATTATTTCTTCCTTCAACTCTTTGTCATTTGGCATACATAACCGCTCTCTAAATCTCAAGATTTTATCTACAAGCACATTAAAATCAACTCGAGAGTATCTGTCAAGGTCCCCTACAATATCCATAAAAACAGGTCATTCACTTGCCCTTCCTTAATCATTTGGAGGATCTTGGGCTGTACCTATAGAAAGAATAATATCATCCTATTACCCTTGACGTAAAGCTAGATATGACAAGACTTTAGACAGTCCAGCAACTCCATTTGCTTAATTTGCATTGTTACCACTCAACAAGTTCAGCGACTTAGGGCATCCGCGACCACTTTTGCTTTCCCTAGCCGGTACTAGATCTCACAATCATAATCTTTAAGAAATTCTATCCATCGCTGCTACCTCATATTCAACTCTTTCTATGAAAATAAATACTTGAGACTTTTATGGTCGGAGTACACTAAAAATTTCTCGCCATACAAATAGTGCATCTAGATTATCAGTGCAAAGGCCATGGTAGCTAATTCTAAATCATGGGTTGGGTAGTTCTTCTATAAGTCTTCAACTGTCGAGACTCATAAGCAACCACATTTCCCCTCTGTATAAGAACACATCCGAGTCCCACCTTAGAAGCATCACAATACACCTCGAACCCACCGGAGTCATCAGGAAGAGTTAGAATTAGGGCAGTGGTCAACCGATCCTTCAACTCTTGAAAGCTTCGGTTACACTCCTCGATCTAATTAAAGCTCTCTTTCTTTTTCGTCAAACGGGTAAGAGGTAGAGCGATACAGGAAAAATTCTCTACAAAACGACGATAATACCCGGCCATCCCTAAAAAGTTTTCGACCTTCGACGCGGTCATAGGTCGACTCCAACTAATCACTACCTTAACCTTCTTCGGTCCACCGAGACACCACTATTAGAAATGGCATGGCCCAAGAATACTACCTCATCTAGCCAAAACTCACATTTCTTCAACTTCGCGAACAACCGATGCTCCCAAAGAGTCTAAAGCATAATTCTCAAGTGCCCCTCGTGCTCGGTATGATCCTTGGAATAAATCAAAATGTCATCGATGAAAACTACGATCAACTTGCCCAAGTATGGCTGGAAGACCCGATTCATCAGGTCCATAAACACAGTTGGAGCATTAGTCAATCCGAACGGTATTACAAGAAACTCATAATGACCATATCTCGTCCAAAAGCCATCTTCGCTACATATTCTTGCTTAATGCAAAGCTGATAGTATCCCGACTAGAGATCGATCTTAGAAAACACTCGGGACCCCTACAACTAGTCAAAAAGTCATCAATCTGAGGCAATGGGTACTTATTCTTAATCGTGATCTTATTCAACTCACGGTAATCTATACACAGGCTCAGGGTCCCATCATTCTTTTTGACAAATAAAACTGAAGCACCCCAAGGTGAAACATTGGGTCTAATAAAAACCGTATCAAGCAAGTCCTGTAATTACTATTTCAATTCCTTTAGCTCAGTAGTAGCCATACGATAAGGGACTTTCGATATGGGTGTCAATCCTGGCACAAGATCAATCCCAAACTCAACCTCTCGATGTGGTGGCAAAGTAGACAACATGTCGGGAAACACCTCTTTAAATTCACACACCACCGAAATATCCTTCGCGGACAACTCCCGACTCTCCACCACGCTGGCATAAGCCAGAAAAGCTTTACATCCGCTTTTCAATAAGTGGCGAACCTGGAGAGCAGAAATAAAACTAGACGCCTCCACTTTGAAAACTCCCTAAACATAAAAAGGTTCGCACTCTGGAATAGTAAAGACCACCCTCCTGTGGAAGCAGTCAATGGTTGCATGATATTTAGATAACCAGTCCATATCCAAAATAATATCAAAATCATGCATATCCAATAGGATCAAATCAACAGCTAGAGACAGCCCATTCACCTCCACAATATACCTTGGGTAGGAGACGTCGGTCATAATAGAAGATCTCGTGGATGTGGATACGATCAAAGAAAAATCAAGGGTCATGGGAGATGGTACAATACAAGTCAGTCGATGAGAAATAAATGAATGTGTGGACCCAAAATCAAAAAGCACTAAGCAAGAAATACCACCAACAGGGAGTATACCTTCCACCACATCGTCAGATGCTTTGGCTTTACTAGCAGACGCTGCAAATACTTTACCTTGTATTACTAGCTTCGGAGCACGGACCCTCGGTGGCTAAGGGCATTCTTTGGCTTTATGTCCCCCTTGACCACAATTGAACTAAGCACCAGTCATCCAAAAGAAAGTTTTACCTCCATGCATCTTTCCGCAATTCAAACACGGGCCTCCTAAAGCTTGTGACGATGTCGGGGTAGGACCACTCTTTTTGCTAGAATCTAATTGCTTAGACTTTTTGAATGGTCTCCCCGACTAGCCCCAAAGCTAGCACTAGCCCCACTCTTACTCGGCAACAGCTTCTTATGAAACTTCTCCTTTGCAAGCTCTTGTTCATAGATCATAGTACAATCCAACACATCAACATAAGTCGTCAACTTAAGGGTAGCCAGCTGCTTGAGGATATCATCCCACTAACCCAGTAGGAACTTTCTGGTCTTCCTCTCCTCATCATTAACCATACAAGGAGAAAACTGTGATAACTTAGAAAACTTGGCGTCATATTCCGTCGCAGTCCGGTTGCCCTACATCAATCTGAAAAATTCCTCCTCTTTCTGAACACGGAGGCTAGAAGGAAAGTACTTCTCCAAGAATGCATCCTTAAACATTTTTCAGGTGATCTCAGCCTCAGGTACACCCAGCGCTCTTTTCTTCATTTGCCACCAATGAAGCCCACACCCTCTAGCTGGTAAAACACAAACAAAATCCGATCCTCCTCGGGGAATTTGATTACTATGAACACCTTCAAACTTTCTAGCCATGTCTCTACCTTTATTAGGTCAGGCTCCCCTAGAAATGCTGGCACTCGCTCCTCAACGAAGCGATCATAGGTGGATGGCCTAGGATTGACAGGAGCTTGGATGGGAGCCGGAACAGGAACAGGGGCAAAATGTAGCTACTCCATATTCTCAATGATGTTTGTAAGGTGCCTCAACAAATTTAAATACTCGGCCTCCTAATCACAGGATGGACTTACAAACCTTGATGTCTCGGCAACACACTTGACTTTAAGAATCACCACTGAAAAAGAATGATTTTGGGTTAGATAGAAAATTAAACCCTTATTACAACATTACTAGATATGCGAAATTAAGGAAAACTACCATCCTAAACAAGAGCACTTAAGTTAGCTATCCTAACTTGGTCCTTTTATTCCTACGTTCACTCGTTCAGCCTTAACCTATACTATCCTAGGCTTCTGTATAAATTCAGATCAATCCTAAGGCATCCCTTCTCTATACTAATTGTGACATTTCGTTTTTTTGCTTGAAAATTCGGTAGAATTTTCTCTATAATACGGTCATCGGCCAAAAATACAAAACCTGTAATAAACCTGTATATTAAGTATGTAACCTTAACATAAACAAAATTTCATATAAAACTACTCCAACTCATCCAACAACAACAACAACATTCCAACAAGTTTCACAGGACCCAAACGCCACCATAAATAAGAGTGACACTGATATCGTAACTCCGGTACGACGTCGATTTAAAAGGATGCCAACTAGGAACCCATTTGTAACTATGAAGGATACCTACAAAAGCTACTACATCCATCAACAAATAGCGAAAACTACTGTACATCCATTAATAATCATAACATATGTATACATGACAAGAAATATCAAAATAATATTTCAACATTCATGCCTTAAACAAAATTACAAAAACCAAATCCTCAAAAGCTCTTTAGTATAATCAACTGTCTAATCTGCGCTTATGATCTATCCGGACTTATCGGGCATGGGGTTTGTTCATTTGGAAGGAAAGAAAAACAAGAATGAGCTAACAGCTCAACAAGCGCATCATAATATAAATGATAAATAATATAGATGAGGATAAGCAAGAAAATGTATAAGTATGAAAGATATACATAAATAGGAATATGATCAAGTATACTTTGCTACACATTTTACTTCTATTTTTGGATTAGGATTTACATATAATTATTCATCTTTGTGGACCAGGGTCAGTAGGCCTTATTAACAAAATGTGCAAGAGGACGAGAAAAAGATCATGACATCCCACATGATCTAAGGTCACACGATATAATCAACATCCAATATAGATTGCCAATATAGGCATTGATTGGCCAACAAAGACCGAACACCACGTGGCATAACACACGCTATCCTTACCTCTCGCGGTCCAGAGGCAGTCATCATCCTTCCGCAATAATATCCTAAGGCTTGACAAGAGTATTACCCGCTTCAATAAGTGGTCAGGATACGTGGCCAGAGTAATCCTTAAGTCTCTACTATGATACTCATATCATACTCAAGAATATCACCCATCGTAAAATAGTCCATGATCCTAGTTTCATTTTCCATATTCATTCGAGGGAAAGTCTACCATATCCAATTCAATTCACAATATCTCCATTCGGGAGATTCAACACTCACATATCACATTGTGAGCTTTCCTTCAATCACATATACGATCACAAATTCGATTACATTCTTTCCTTTGGACTTAAGTCTTTCCTCAAGTCAATTCAAATACACAAATATCATATTGCATAGGGAGGGTTAGAGTTCCTTACCTCATTATACAAATTTTTACTTTAGGGTCCTCCAGAATACATTTCTTTACAAACAAAGCACAAACATATATTTTCGAGGCTTACAATTACATATAAATAATTAGTCATAACTCACATAACAATTTATTATGATAGGAGCATGCAAAAATTATATTTATTCTCGGGTGAACAGTGTCAGGGCCCTTTTAGAGCGTCCGGATATCGTGAAATGGGTTGATACTTGTGTAATCGGACACCCAGCCAAAGTATATGCATAATTAGAACATGATAATTCATATTTTGGGGTCATTTTGGCATTTAATCGAAGGAGAAATGAGAGAACCCGAGCAAGCTACGAAGCCAAACCGGATCAAATGAAGGGTAAAAACGGAAATAAACCATATATATACTTTGAGTAATAATCAGAATTATATATTTTTCATAATTTGGGTGGGTATCAGAACGATAATACCCAATGGAGAACAAATAAAAATTAAAAGAGAATATAAAAAGGATATTGGAGCACTTGCCTCAACCCAATCTACAACCTTTGTAACTAGCTCTCGGACAGATTCGAACTCCACGACCTTGATCTCCTCCTTTCTTTCTCCTGTTCATCGTTTTCTCTGTCTCTAAGGGTTTTGTTCGTGGAAAAAAATGAAAAATCTTGAAGCAGGTCACGTATTTAAAATGGAGTGCCAGGTGAGCGTGCAGCGAGCGGTACATCACTGGATTTTGCGCTCAAGCCTGTGTTCGAGCGCACAACAGGCGCAGTGCTACTGGGCAGCACTTCAGCAACAGCAACCTAGTTTTCCCTCGATTTTTACTTCCGATACATTTACTTTCGCGTACAATAGACCTAATATTGATTATTATTATATTAATTACCTCCTATTTATTATGTTTTAGATCCGAAACCTCACAGCGACTTTTTCATGGTCGTAGATATTGGTCCATATAACAGCAAAAACCCGACCCCACTCTGAACAAAGCTCTCATGTGAAAGGAACCGTCAAATAAAAAAATCGGTCATTTCACCTTTTTGTGGAGTCTGGATTTTCTCTACTCAAGCCGTACTTCATTCTGAGAGATACGGTGATCCAATCTTGTCCGTGTTGAAAACGGAACAAGACTTTAATGGCCATGGCGTTAAAAACCACGTCATAAATCTGAGCAAAAACACATAAGAAATAAGGTATCTCACTCCATTTGGCTGGATCTGGCAATCTGTACATGAAACTCTACCATTATTTTATAAAACTCTGAAGCGAAAGGAAATCGAAGACCACCCTTTAGATGAGTCTCGTATACAGTGATATATCCTTGCAGAGGAAAAGAAGCTCACCCGCTCACTCTAGACAAGAGATACACCAAATAACTCAGAATCTTGTACCGAACTCGAAGGTACTCGACATCGGCAGATGTAAGGATCGACTAAATATCCTCAACTCCAAGTGCCATGGAAATTCTCCAACAAGAAAAGGCAAGAGAAGTTTTCTGAGAGAGAAAATGGAAGCAGAGGAATCGAAAGTGTTTCTTAAACATTCAGACGCCAATTTATAGGCAAAAGAAGAAAGTTTCAAACGACACCGTTTGATTTCAAAATTCAAAAGACACGTCTCATCATGGCACTAATACATGTTGGCCGCTCATTCACTCTGCCAAATATCAAATCGCCCGATGTCAGTAATGATGGCTTGTGCGTTTCGAATAAGCCGTTCAGTATCCAAAGTGACGTGTATTTAATGCAACAACTGACGGTAGGGACATAGACCCTTGGGTTAATTGCTCTCATTCAATGGAAGCCTTCGGATTGAAAATTTTTATCAGAGGAGCTGATGAAGCTCACCAAATAAAACTTCAGACTCAGACAAAAATAAGCTTTTCGAACTTCATACCAAAAGGCTGAATTTCAAGCCTTTCCTGGTATGAGGGGCTAGTGATAAGTATTATATCCGACGGCCCCAAAAAATCGACCCAATACAATTTTGTCCCAAAACACTTGCACGGTCCATTTCAGCAAATATAGCCGAGGCAGTTTAACGACCAAGAAAGTTACCCAACTAACGACATCGAACACTAATTAAAACCGTTGTCGTGATAAAGACCAACCGTTTGTCAATTTTCTTAACGGTTAACCGTCGTCCACCTTATATAAATTTCCGTCTTCTCCAATTTAAGGGGACAACTTGGGACTTTTTAGACTAAAGTATACAAAGACTAAAAAGACGCCAAGAACGCACTCTCTCACTCAATCTAAAACGCTACTTTAAGAGCGTAATTCCTTGGACCTTATATACCTTTTGCGTCATCTGTATTTTTTCTTATCTAAAGAAGATATTAATTTGAACGTCAGAGAATATATCGATGAGTAAGTCTTACCAATTCTTTGACCGTTATTTTGTGATTGTACATATTTTAATTAAAGATATACGGAGACTAAAGACACTTTAATATCTGACGGATAAATCTTTTTTTTCATACAATAATCAAAATCCTTGAAAATAATAATAATATATTATTATTAAAAATATTTTAAACATGGCTAAAAAACGTATTCTCTTTCTCAATGTCCAGCAATAGGAAAATAACTAGGGAAGGCTTCTCTTATATGATTCGGGGTCGTTCGACCAAAAATAATTTAAACCCTTTTTTATTTATTTTACTAAAAATAATATAAAATAAGTTTTTTTCGTTTTTTTAAAATTTTACAATATTTATATTATAAAAAGATAAAAATAAATTATTATTATATATTTTAATTTTTTAAATCCTAGCCGTTAAATATTTCGACCAATTAATTGTAGTCACCTTGGAGAGGCTCCAGCTCACCTCTGCGGGAGCCCCCCGGATGCACAAGGGCCTGAGTCACAATGGGAAGCGCAGCTCTCTTCCTTTTAGCGAGAAACAGCTGTGTGAATCTCACGGGAAGGGCTCACCGGTGTTACTGTCGACATCTGTAATTAACCTTCACTTTCAGTTAGCGGCGTCTTGAAAAACGATCTGACTATTAGAATGATCAATGCTAATCTTTTTAATTATGGTTAATGTCCACTGCGTCGATCCTACTATTAAGGGATGCTAATTTACTTGTTTGGCTATTAGTGCACCCGCTAAATCCCAACGATTATCGAAGAATCGGTTGAGATTTAGATGATATCCCACACGAATAAAGAAAATTTCACTCTCAAGTTGTGCAATGTGTCATTAGGAGTTTAAAAAAATTGTAGCTGTTTTTATCTTATGCATAATTGTCTCACTTCTGTATCCTTGACCAAATAAGCATCCATGAAAATTGAATGGATATAGAGTTGAAAAAGCATGTGAGATGAGAGACATTAAGGTGAGTTTTTGCGGGTCGTGGGATACACATTTGGCAGCTTAATTTCAGGCAATATTCCGCCAAGCTAACCGTTGTATGACCCGGCAAGATTTCCTTGGTTTTTGGGAAGAATTGGTCGTTGGAGAGAGAGAGAGAGAGAAAGAGAAATGAAGAGCAGGAGAAACTGTATCTGAGGCTGAACGGAAGAGGGGAAAAAAAGCAGCTTCTTCCACTCTGCTTCCTGCCCACCACCTGTTGGCAGAATTTCCCATGTTGAAACATCATTAAAGAAATGGAATCTGTTGCTGATGGGTTGGAATCAACAAAGATTGGGAATGTTGAAAATATCCCTGATCATGATAACAGCACATTGCCTCTTAATCAAAGTTCTAAATGGAGTACTCTCTCCCAAAGCATTCCCTCTTCGAAGGTCCGGAGACTTTATCAAGTCTGGCCCGGAAACAATGTGTGTTCTATTCTCTAACATTTTTCAGACCCTTTTTAAATTAAGTTGTTTCCCATGTAAAGCATGTCTAGTGGGCTAGTTCTTTTGATCCCCATTTCACTTTCCATGCATCACGTGTCATTATGTGTATATTGATAATTATTTGTCATTACCATTCTTAATTAGGATTACAGTCTGTCATGAATATACATTCTTTTTGTTTTGGGGGTGTGAAGTTGGTGAATCTTCCTTGTAAATCTGGCAATGATAAGATTGCACGTTGAAATGAGTAATTTTAGTCTTACAAGGGACCTATTCACCATTTAACTTTATCTTACGTACGACTACTAAGGTAAGGCTAAAGTATTCTAAAAAGTAACAGAAAGTCCACTATGTAGATTGAAGAAAATTTGGAGTTACGGAAAACTATCATGTGAAGTAGTTCTAATGTGTTTCTTTTGTTACATGCCAGAAATTTCTCTGTGGTGGGAGAATGATTATGGGTCCTGATGCAACAGCACTGTTCTTGTCTACATTTCTGATAGGGGTACCTGCTATAGCATTTTGCATAAGAATGCTCCTGAGACTCAAAGAAACTCATCCCCTTTGTGGGCACACAGTACTGATTGTGGCAGTGATCCTTACTGTTTTGGTCAGTATGTTTTTCTTGGTTACTCCTCCCCTCACCCCCCCCCTTCCCCAAAAGAAAAAGGTATTTCTTGGTTGTAAAGGAGTTCGGATAGTAGATGAAATGTTAATAAGCAGCTGAGAGTTTCATTTATCTCCTGGATTATGTAGGATTTGACATTCCTCTACTTGACATCTGGCCGAGATCCAGGACTGATACCTCGGAATGCAACGTTTCCCAAGTCAGACCAAGAAGTTGATGTAAATACCCCAGCAAGTGAACGGGTCACTGGCAAAACCTCTAGTCTGAGGCTTCCCAGGACAAAGGATGTTATGGTTAATGGCTACACAGTCAAAGTGAAGTTCTGTGATACTTGTTTGCTATATCGTCCACCACGGGCTTCTCATTGTTCAATTTGTGATAACTGTGTTGAGAGATTTGATCACCACTGTCCATGGGTTGGCCAATGCATCGGATTAGTGAGTTGATCTGGACCTTACACTTGAAAAAATATTACCCTATCATTTTCTTATGCTTAATCTAAATCATGTATAGGCATTTTCTTTCGTGTTATGTGTGTGTATTGTTTTATCCTGTTTCTATTGAGATTCTACCAAAACTTGCATAGCCAGCATAGTAAAATAAACTCGAATCTCCGTCACGCATCAACTACCAAACACTTGACCCCAAGGAATATAACGTTGTACAATGATTTTTAACGTGAAAAATTATTCCAAATTAACGGAAAAACTACATCCTCCAAAATCCCTTTATTACAACCTAACAACTCATAAGAAAAAATATATTGAGAAAAATGAGCAACTGAATAATAATACGTCCTAGAAAATAACACTAGAGCAATGTACCTGACCTTATATTAAGAAATACGTAATATTTTTATTTTTGGTAATATTTTCGTATTTGGTTAATATTATATTTTTGTTAATATTGTATTTTTAGGATTTTTCATTCGCTGTATATATTTTTTTCTTTTTGTTGTATTTTTTTCTTTCCTTTGTTTTTTGCCCTTGCCATCTTTGGGCCATATACGTTGTATTATATATTCCTATATTGCGGTGTGTGAAGATGTAATAAAAGAGCATGCAATTTTGTCTGCTGGCACAGAGCTTTGCCATTTTCCAAGAACGGTGTTGTCCTTTCTCTTCGTCTTCATCTTCGTTTTCGTCTTCTCTATCCAGCGCTCCTTGTGTTACAAAATGATTTCAAATACCCTAAAATTGTATCAGGAGCATAACGTTGTAGTAGTGACGGCACATGAGCGCAACCGTTGCTTAACTTCTCCGCTCAAGCGTTCCACACACGAACATTACACGTCCTCCAAATGACTCGTCCGTTTGTTGTAGTGCCCATATGAGAGTAACCTAAAACCCAACGGTTATTATATAAGATTATGTGTCTAAACTCAATCCATGAGGTATCTTCTCTACAAGTTAGCTTTTCAATTTAAAGTGACCTGATTAAAACTTTGCTGGGACATCTGCTACGGTGATCTTATTCAACATAACCATGATTATGATATATAATAACAATTAAAACAGCAATTTTAAGAGCCTTTTCATCGTGTTGCTTCCTGCCTGCACATTGATCCTTAAATTGTTTTTATTCTGTTTTTGGTTGTTGGAGTTTCTCTCAGAAGCAACTGGCATTCTCAATGTTGTTCATATGGTTGCAGCGAAACTATCGGTTCTTCATCCTGTTTATATCGACAACAACATTCTTGTGTATTTATGTTTTTACATTCTCGTTGATCAACATTCTTAGCAAAGGGAGCAACATCTGGCGTGCCATGTCCCAGGATGTCTTGTCGGTTATTCTAGTTGCCTACTGCTTCTTAACTGTCTGGTTCGTTGGCGGTCTCACTTTATTCCATGTGTACCTAATGTGCACCAATCAGGTGACTATCTTACACGAAAACAAAAAGGACAGCTGAGATCTAACCACTTTTTTAAAAATTAAAATTGTGTTAATAGTTTTTTTTTAAGCAGTTAAATTTCAGCCGTTTATTTCAAATAAATGACTTAGAATGAGAGAAGCATCAGCTACTTGTCCTCTCTGATAAGCAGCGCCTCTCAATCCATTTTTTTACACCCAATAAGTTTGAATTTACAGCAGTTGAAAATAGTTCAGTGATCTTTTCCTTATAACTTGTATTTTTTCCCCCAATGCAGACAACTTATGAGAACTTTCGATACCGACATGACAAGAATAGAAACCCACATAATGTGGGTGTGTTAAATAACATAATACAGATACTTTGCTCAAAGATACCACCTTCTGCGATCAACTTTCGGGAATTGGTGCCTGTAGATGACATCAGTTTAATGTCTGAAGATCAAAACTGCGGTGACTTTGTAGACTCGAAGAGAAATTTCGATGTGGAAATGGGTCATAAGCTCAATAACAATGGCAGCTTGATACTCCCGGGTAATTTACACAATTTGCATTATTCTGGTGTCGGCGATATGTTGAAGAAGAAGGCAGGACATCAAGGTGCTGCTTTTAAAAATCCATTTCTCTTGCCAGACGAAGAAGCCTCACAACCATCTGACCTTAACCATTGGAAATAATGTTGAAGAAGAATCGGGATGATGATTTCAATCTGGGGTAGATAATCAAAGTCCTTGATTTTGAAGGTGACTTCTGTTCATCTTTTTTCCTACATATTATCGAGTAGCAGACATATGCTTTTTGTACTCAACTGAAGTGATTGGATTACTATAATAAGCTCTTCTATGTTGCCTTCTTAGCTTTATTTATAACTACACAGCTAGTTCGATCGTGCTCTGACAATTATTTCTCAATGCAATGTAACGACCCAGATTTAAAATATAGAAAATTCCGGTCATTGAATCCGGTCAACGCCAGTTGACCGGAAAAAGTAATAAGAAAATAACTTGGCGTGAAAATGAAATCAAGTTCAGCCTTACTTGATAAAAAGAAATCCGGAATGTTTCTTGATAAAAGAAGTCCGACTTCCTTAATAAAAAAATCCAGTCGGAATATTCCTTAAATCCACTCCGGAATTCCTTAATGAAAATCTAGAAATTCCTTAATGAAAATCCAGTTAATGAAAATCCATTCGGATTTAATTGATGAAAATCTACTCCGTTTCCGTGATGAAAAGAAGTCCGTTTAGATGAAAAACGAGTCCGGATTTCCGGGATGAAAAGAAGTCCGGATTTCCTTGATGAAAATCAACTACAACCATGTAAGGCCGAAGTAGAATTGTGTGAAGTAAGGCCGAAGTGGCCTTGATGGCCGAAGTGATTTGTGTGAGGCCGAAGTAAGATTTTGGAAGAGGAAAGCCGAAGTTAATGTTGATAAAGGAGCCGGAGTAATAATAGAAAGACTCAACCGGTCAAGGAAAAATTAATGACTCAGGGCTTTGGGAATGCACGGCCATAAATAATATACTAATTTCGAAACTTTTTAAAAATGTAAAATTGTAAATATCACCCTTTGGAAAATGAAGAGCCATAAATGACGGCCACCAAAACCTCGGGCTATAAATAAGGACTAAGAATATCGAGAAAAATGCACCCAAAGAAATTCTAAGTAAAGAAAGACGATAAAGAAAAGGAATCCAGGATACTCATCCCTTTTTAAAGTCCATAATTATGCATGGTATTCTTATGAAAGTATGTTTAGAATATATAAAGTTTATTCCTATCCGATATATTGATCAACTTATGTTTTAACGCACGTCTTGTTTGAATTATTCGTAATCGCATGATTAAAAAGAAAGCCCATATTTATAATGTTTGGTTTTATTCGCTTTGAAACATGATTATTGTCAATTAATTACGATACATGCATGTTTAAGGTAAAGAACTTCGCCTTAGACAACAAGAACTCCTGTAGAAGATGAATTCCGATTTCAAAAAAGATCTCTGGTTTTAAGAAAAAGAGCTCCGGCATTTTTATAAGAACTTCGTCCGTTTAAAGAAAAGAACTCCGTCCAAAAGAACTCCGGTCTTTTATGAACAAAGTACTCCGTCCTCTTTTTGAAAAGTACTCGGTTTTGAAGAAAAGGAACTCCGGCCCTTACGTCTTTAAGAAGCACTCCGTCTTTAAAAAGCACTCCGATTTTAAAGAAAAGACACTCGGATTTAGCACTCCATTTTAATGAAAAGACACTCCGGTTTTTAGCACTCGGATTTTAAAGAAAAGACACTCCGGTTTGGCACTCCATTTTAAGAAAAGTCACTCCAAGTCCGGATTTTTGAAAGAAAAGTCACCCGGATTTTAGAGGTTCGGAAATTGAAAGAAAATGAACTCAGATTTTTAAAAGAAAAGCACTCGATTTTTGAACAAAAGCACTCTCATTTTAAAAAGAAAAGCATTCCGAATTTTGAAAATATTTTTAAAAAAAAGTACTCCAAAAAACACTCCGGATTGTTGAACATAAAAGCACTCCGGACTTTTGATGAAAACACCCCTATCCGGTTATGAAAAGAACTCCGCCTTCTCGTTTGAAAAAGAACTCCGCCAATTATAGAAAAAGAAAACTTAGGCTTTTTACTCGACTTTTTACTCCGCTTTTGATAACAACTCATGATCCAAGAACTGCTTTTGAAACGAACTCCGGATTTTGGAAGTCCGGCTTTTCATGTAAAAGAATTTCGGCTATGTAAAAGAGCTTTGACAAAAGAATTCCTGCTCCACAGAACTCCGCCCTCTCAAAAAGAACTCCGGCCTATGTATATATGAACATGGAAAAATACATGTAATATGGACAGTAAGTGAAACTCTACGACTTTTGAATTATGATGAATGGCCATTAAAGAACAAGAACTATGAACCGAGTCTCCATTAAACTTGCTGTTAAAGATGGATGAAGGATATTGGAGTGACACTCGAGAATTACCTCCTGGGCCACGAGAGGGGACTTTCTGGTGGCATAAGAACTATGGACTATGGCCCCGTATGCCGGGTTAAAGGCATTACCTCCCGGCCCGGGGAGCATAATGAGGGAATACGGCTTTAAATTGTGGGGTTACACACAACCCGTCCTCGATGTTATCTGCTCCCGTCCGGTCCCTAAAGATGATAAGAATTCTCAATGGTTTTTATGAGTTTTCAAGAAATAAGACAAGAAGAAAAAGACTAAGAAAATTCAACTAAAAGACATCCTAAATTATATTCGCTTATATGTATATGATATGTTCTCTGTTTTTTACATGTGAGTATTTTGCTGGGCTTGTAGCTCATTCTTGTTATTTTCAGATAACGAAAGGCTCATGGATGACGAAGTTGAGTAGAATCTTTATGGTGTAGCTATGTGGCTTAGCGGGCCGGAGCAGACTTTTGAAGAGATTTTAATCATGTTGTCTTTTGATGTTTTGAGGATACATGTAATATTGTTCCGCTGTTATGAACCTATGAATATTAGCATGTTTTCGTGATTGTTTTTGGATAAATGAAATTAATAAATTTCTAGTATGCATCTCAGGTTTGAAAGAAGAAAAGAAATTTTTATGTCCACCTAATTATTGACCATTAAGAAATTTAGACTTGACGGAGGCTTTATGTGGTGGATTAAAAGCCAGTCCGTCACATGCAAAGTATGGATTGAGCTATGTTTAATCAAAGCAAGAGCAGCCAATCAGTGACATTGAGTCTGAAGATGAAGAATTTGATATTGGGGTTTGTGAACATAGTGCACGGTCGGTTTAGCTGCAATGGCATGATGATTACAGAATCAAATATTGGCAGATATTCAAAATACTAATTGATATATATCGGTATTAGATTATCTAATATGATTTTTTTCAATCGTAATAAAATCGTAATTTGTTGCTATATTAACAATAAATTGGGATATATTTGGCCCTTTTCTACTAGGTATATGTTTAATATTAATACCTATAATATGGTACGTGCAATATTAATATGTGTTGGCGGACAATAGGCGGCCTACTGATAAGGATACAAGAATCGGCCAACTGATAAAAGCACACGAGCACTGTGAAGTAGAGGTAAAAGAAGAAAAATGAATACCAAACATTTTACGTGAAAAACCCTTCTGAAATAGGAAAAACCCACGAGATACTAAGTCCACAAAATCACTGAGTATAGGAACAAATTACAGGATGTGAAAATAAAAATAAAGCAAAAGTAAACAAAGCCCTCACACTTCGTTTTCACTCACAACTCTCTTTCTTTTCACTTTCTCTCTTTTGTTTTTCACACAATTTTTTTCCTCTACTTATCCCGTGTCTTGTCTCTTGCTGAGTGTTTATATACACACATATATATACTTGTCCCTCACCATAACCTAGCTTGGTGGTTGGTGCTCATCTTCCAAGGTCTGCATGTGTGCATGCACACGCCTTCCCGCAGGCCATTCGCTACAAACCGATCGGCCTTTGGAGTCCCAAGAATGATGTCTACCAACTATCCAATCGGATAGGTCAATACCTTTTTGGGATACGGCCTCTTATTCGCACCTTTCATTGATCTTTTCAACTCGTGACACCGTTATCTCATATTAGCCAGTTAATCAAATCGTTGATCGGTCAAAGTAGTTCGTCCTACTTCTTCAGCAGAGTTAGTCGTCTCACGACTTTTGCCGGTCAACATATTGACCGATAGAGTTAACCGTCCAAAATATTCTGATCAACTATGTTGACCGAAATTCCTTCCTTTTAGCACACACGTGCTCCGTCCAACTCCTTTGATCACAAGGATTTCCACACGGGAGTGATCCCCAACAAACTTCTCCTCACGATCGTGACGAAGTTAAGTCTATCATTCCGACTAGCCTGCAGCATGCTTCATTTTTTCCCTTCGGTAGAATCTTGGTCATCATATCTGCCTCGTTTTCTTCAGTGTCAATCTTTTCTAGTGACAATTGACTGGCTTCTAATACGTCTCTCACCCAATGATATTGCACATCAATATGTTTTGATCTGGAATGGGGTGAGGAGTTCTTGCAAAAATAAATTACACTTTGGCTGTCACAGAATGCCACATACTTTTCCTGTTCAAGGCTCAGTTCTTTAACGAACTTTTTCATCCACAATATCTCCTTGGAAGCTTCTGTCACGGTAATATACTTGGCTTCAGTAGTGAAAAGAGCAACACATTTTTATAACCTGGACTGCTAAAAAACTACTCCTCCTGTAAATTTCACCAAGTATACTAAAGTGGACTTGTGACTATCAATGTCTTCGGCCATATCAGCATCCGAGTAGCCCACCAACTGAGACTTGTCACTTCCAAGACACAAGCACATCTTGAAAGTTCCTCGGATATATCTCATAATCCACTTTACCGTGAACCAATGCTCTTTCCCTGGATTGGACAGAAATCGACGGACTGTACCAACAGCATGTACTATATCCGGCCTAGTGCATACCAAGGCATACATGAGGCTTCCTACGGCTGAGAAGTAGGGAACGCCTCTCATGTATGCCTTCTCTTCGTTCGAAGATGGACACTGGCGACTACTCAACTTGTGATGATTTGCAAGTGGAGTACTGATAAGTTTAGACTTATCTATGTTGAATCGTTGGAGTATCTTCTCAAAGTAGTTTTTTTGAGACAACCATAGTCTCCCTACTTCCCGATCGCAAATGATTCTGACCCTAAGAATCTAGTTTACCGGTCCAAGGTCTTTCACCGCAAAAGATTGCCCAAGTTACTCCTTCAATATCTTTATCCGAGTACTATTTTGTTTAACAATCAACATGTCATCCACGTAAAAGATAAGGATGACAAAATCGTCTTCTAAAAATTTCTGTGTAAAAATACAGTGATCACAAGTAGTTTACTGGTATCCTTGACTAGTCATGACTAATTTGAATTTCTTATACCGCTATCTCGGAGCCTGTTTCAATCTATACAGGCTTTTCCTTAGACGACAGACTAGTTGCTCCTTTCCTTTAGCCTTTGTTAGAGACATTCGTCTAATTGGCATATTCCGTGACCATATGTATTATTGTATTAACGTCGGGTTGTGGGTTATTGGTTTAAAGTTCGTTCTATTCACCCTCCAGTCGCTCGAGCCTGTCCAAAGCCTTCCCCGCCACCACTCGCCGATACCCGCCGAGCCTAAAATCGAAGGTCCCCGCCGCCAGCGCTCGAGATCCACTTAGCCGAAAATCCACAGGGTGCCTCGCCACGCGCACCCTCTCGCCGCCGAGCGGTGGTGCAACGGGCAAAAATTTTGAACGTGTTTTTGCGCCCTCTATAAATACTCACCTCATGTTTTTGAAACCCTAAGCACGCCAGAGCCTCCATTGATATCTTAAGGAGCCATTAAACTTGAGAAGAAAGCCTTTCATGCTTGATTGATTTAGCTTCTCTTGAGAAAACCAAATGATTACAACTTTGAACTCCATGTTCTAAAGAGTTTTCTCATCTCTTTTCTTTTTCCATTTAACCTTTCCCATCCTTCTACCTTCGTGGAGACGTTGGTTCGTGAAGAAGGAGATCCGATCGTGGTTGGCACTTCAAGTGGCACGAGAGGGAAGATTGACGGAAAACCGGAATGGAGTTCGGTTCCGCCGCTGGCAAATCCAAGGAGTTCCTTGGTAGGGATCACGGACAGAGTAAGTCGGCTAGGTTAACGCGTCGTTACCACCGACCGTAAGTTAATTTTCATAGTGCATTGCCTTCCCCGCCGTTGAAGCCCCGGAGTTTTTTTCGACACCGTGGGTATCGAAGCCACTTCGCCACCAAAAATCGCGTCTTTATCTTTATTGTTCATCATTGTTTATATTGTGCATGCTTGTTATCTCGTTAACATCTAGTATTAAATATCTTTTACGTGTATTAGATATTTATTTCTACTACTTCCACTATAATTTTCGGGGTCGAAACTTGATTGTCCACGTTAGCACCAAAACGTGCTTTTTCAATTGGTATCAGAGACTTACCCCGATCCGTGACCCCCGATCTAGATGTATACAAGTGGATCACTCTCCGTTTCTCCCTTCTTTGATGGGAGTAACTATGCCTATTTGAAGGTCCGGATGAGAGCCTTCCTAAAATCTCTAGATGAGCGTGTTTGGGCACGTACCCAAGTTGGGTGGACTCCACCCACTAGTTTCTCTGGTAACGAACCAAAAGCCTTATCTTCATGGACCAAAGAGGAACTCGATGCATGTAATTGGAACAGTAAGGGGCTACATGCTATTTTTATGGCTGTCTCTCCCGATGAGTTTAAACGAATCTCAATGTGTGAGACCTCCAAAGATGCGTGGGATATTTTAGAAATCACTCATGAAGGAACTAAATTAGTTAAAAATTCAAAATTGTAAATGCTCACCACTAGATTCGAAGAAATAAGAATGAAAGATGATGAGTCATTTGATGAATTCTATGCTCAATTAAATGATATTGTAAATTCCACATTTAATTTAGGCGAACGAATTCCAGAAAACAGAATTGTTAGAAAAGTTCTACGATCGTTGCCTGAACGATTTAGACCCAAAGTGACGGCGATTGAAGAGAGCAAAGATTTAGACAAATTAAAAATCGAAGAACTTGTAGGGTTCCTACAAACTTATGAGCACACATTGCCACAATCAAAGAAGAATAAATCACTTGCTCTAAAATCAAGTAGGGAAGAGCAAAATCGGGATTCTGATGAAGAATCGTGTAGCGATGACGATTTTTTCTTATTTGTTAAGAATTTCAAAAAGTTTTTAAAGAAAAATAAATCTTCATCAAACAAAATTGATGTGGATTCAAAACGGTCATCTCAATTTGAGAAGAAAGACCGACGTGAACTCAAAGACTACAAATCAAAAAATATTCAAGGAGTTCAATGTCATGAATGTAAAGGCTTTGGCCACTACCGGGCTGAATGTCCTAACCTTAAATGCCAACAAGGTCAAGCCTTTAAAGCTAATGTGACCTTGGGTGATGACGAAGAAGAAGAGGGTGAAAAATGTTCTGAAGATGGCCCTGTCAAGTACATGGCCTTTATGGCTTCAATGTGTGACAATGCTGTAGAGAATATTAATCAATCTGATAACTCTGAGGTCGAATCAGAAGCTGAATTTGATGGCCTTTAAGAAGCATATGATAAACTATTTAGGGAATGTTTGAAAGTAAAGAAATTAAATAGAACTCTAAATGGTAGGATCATAGATTTAGAAAAAGGAAACATATCTCTACAATCCTAGTTAGATTTTAAAACTCAAGAAATTGAGAATCTGAAAGTCTCATTTACTAAGCAAATAACAACTTTAGAATCTGAACTTGAGGTCTCTCAAAAGATTTAAAACAATTCTTAAATGAGTCTACAAAATTAGATCATATGCTCGGGTTGGGAAAAATTGGTGGAAATAAACAAGGGTTGGGGTATGCTGCGAATATTGTCCAACATGATCTACAACCTCAAACTGTATTTGTTCCCGCCACAAAAATTCCACACCAACACGCTTATAAATCCAAACTCCCTAAGTAACCGACTCAACGTGTGGAAAATAGTGTTCACTCCCATCATTTGATCAACTTATATAGTCTAAAAGATAGGGACAAATATTCAAAGTATGTGCCTACCTGTCATGCGTGTGGTAAAGTTGGTCACATTCGTCCTCGTTGCTACACCATGAATTTGTTGTACAACCAAAGACCAGGGCTAAAAATGTATGAACTTGTTGATCACATTTAGATATTAAATGAACAAGTAAAATGATTGAATTCCAAAATACATTCAGTGAGACAAGTCTTGGTTAAGAAAAGTGAGTTACACTACCCCTTGGCCATTCGTGACAAAAAGGGGGAGACTTGATTCACTTTGATAGGGGGAGCTTAGGGGAGTGGAGCCTGCTTATTTTGGGGGAGTTTTTGTTATTTTCATATCATTTCAGGTTGTTATTACAGTTAGGGGGAGACTCGTTATTTGTTATTTTCGCTTTAGTCAGTACTGCTTGTATCTCATGTTTATTTACAGTGCATGTTGTTCTCCCTTATTATACTTTGTCTTGTTGGTACTAACCTGCTTGTCCAGGCTATTCAGTTACATAGTCCTCGCAGCTATCATCACTTGCCGCAGCAGTCCTAGTATAGCTGTTTACATTTTTTTTGTGTTTCTTATGTATCACTAGGCGTAGGTTTTCATGTACACGGATTTTATCTCGGTGGTGTCTGAACCCGTGATTCCCTTGTATTTATTTATTTATTTATTTTCTAGATTTTGTCATGGAATTGCCAAAGGGAGAGATTGTTAGAGACATTTGTCTAATTGGCATATTCCATGATCATATGTGTAACGTCCCCGGCGCATCCGCATGACGATATTGTCCGCTCCGGGGCGGGAACTTGTGGATTTTATTCCCCGGGTTTTAATCCACCGCCCCAAAAACGCGTTAAGGAGAAGGTATCCACACCCTTATAATAAGGTATTCTTCGCTCACCTCCCCATCCGATGTGGGACTCTACACCCACCCCCTCGGGACTCAGCTGCCTCACTGGGCACACTGCACCGGATCCCTACCTGATACCATCTCGTAACGCCCCGCGCATCCGCATGACGATACCGTCCCGCCTGGGTTTGGGAACTTACGGCGCCTCAGCCAACACACAAACCCCGCACGGTTGTTTCGGGCAGACGGAATCCACCGCCCCAAAACGCCTATCCACACCTTATAATAAGGCATGCTTCGCTCACCTCCCCATCCGATGTGGGACTCTACAATATGGCCGACAATGTCGGGTAAAATCCGCTTTAAAGCTCCTGGCCCGCCTCCGGGCCACGCCAAGCCCGCCCAAAGCCTTCCCCGCCGCCACTGCTTCTATACCCGCCGAGCCTAAAATCTAGAAGGTCCCCGCCGCTGCGCCGAGACGCCTCAAGTCGAAAAACCAGCGGGGGTGCCCACTGGCCGAGCGCCTCGGCGCCGAGGCGGTGCAACGGGTAAAAATTTTGAACATGTTTTTGCGCCCTCAATAAATACTCACCTTATGTTTTTGAAACCCTAAGCACGCGAGAGCCTCCATTGATATCTTGAGGAGCCATTAAACTTGAGAAGAAAGCCTTTCATGCTTGATTGATTTAGCTTCTCCTTAGAAAACCAAATGATTACAACTTTGAACTCCATGTTCTAAAGAGTTTTCTCATCTCTTTTCTTTTTCCATTTAACCTTTCCCATCCTTCTACCTTCGTGGAGACATTGGTTTGTGAAGAAGGAGATCCGATCGTGGTTGGCACTTCAAGTGGCACGAGAGGGAAGATTGGACGTGAATACCGGAAGGAGTCCGGCCCGCTGTTCTCAGCGCAAATCCAAGGAGTTCCTTGGTAGGGATCACGTGACGGAGTAAGTCGGTTAGGTTAGCATGCTCGTTACCACCCGACCGTAGTTGATTTTCATAGTGCATTGCTTCCCGACCGCTGAAGTCCTGTGTTTTTCTCGATTACCGTAGGTTCGAAGCCACTTCACCAAAAATCGCTTCTTTATCTTTATTGTTCATCGTTGTTTATATTGTGCATGATTGTTATCTCGTTAACATCTAGTATTAAATATCTTTTACGTGTATTAGATATTTATTTCTACTACTTCCACTATAATTTTTGGGGTCAAAACTTGATTGTCCACGTTAGCACCAAAACGTGCTTTTTCACCTTGAACCCTTCTGGCCGCTCCCATAGAGATTTCTTTATCCAGTTCACCATGAAGAAAGACTATTAGGATATCCATTTGTTCTACTTCCAGATTTTGGGCGGCTGCCAAGCCCAACACAACCCATATGGAAGACATTTTTACCACGGAAGTAAAGATCTCATCGAAGTCGATTCCCTTCCGTTGACTGAAGGCTTTAACCACTAGCCGTGCCTTATACTTCGACTTCATGATAGTTTCATCCATTTGTAACCGGAAGACTCATTTGTTCTTTAGGGCCTTCTTCCCTTTAGGAAGCTTGACTAAATCAAATGTGTGATTTTCATGGAGAGAACACATTTTATCCTTCATAGCTTCGCAGCCATTTTTCCTTATTCTCGTCCTCCATAGCCTTTTCATAAGTCTTAGACTCTCCGGTATCAGCGAGTATAACATACTCACTAGGCGATAGATGGACGAACGACCATCTATTTCGTGAGAATTTTCTGACAGGCAGATCCTCGGCTGGTTGAGATGACTTCATGTTAGTCTTCATCAGGAGTCATTATTTCCTCTCCATTATTCTCAACCATCTCCGAACTATTGTCCTCGTCTTCCTGAGATACCAGACGGACAATTTCGACACTTACTTTGTCCGTCTGCTAGCCATCACACTTGGCTTTTCTGCCAATATCCTTGATCGTTTTATCTTTAACGAAGGTTACATCCCTTGACCGAACAAGTCTTCTTCTAGTTGGATCATAAAATCTATAACCCAACTCATCTTCCCCGTAGCCCAAAAAGACGCACTGCATCGTCTTTGCTCCAACTTTATCCTTTCATCTCTTGGAATATGAACGATTACTTTACATCCAAACACCCGTAGATGATCATAAGATGGCTCATTGTTTGATCATATCTTCTTCGGCACTTCTCCCTTCAAGGATTTACTGGGCGACCTATTTCTGATGTAGGCCGCCGTCTTCAATGCTTCGGCCCAAAAGTGTCCGGAAAGTTTAGCTTCGGAAAGCATACACCGTACTCTTTCTAGGAGTGTGCGGTTCATCCTCTCAACCACTCCGTTCAACTGTGGCGTCTTTGGAAGTGTTTTCTAATGCCTAATACCATGTGACCGGCAATAGATATCAAAAGACCCTATGTATTCACCATCGTTGTCGCTTCGGACAACTTTCATTTTCTTCCCCATTTGTCGCTCAACAAAGGCATGAAATTGTTCAAATATACCGAGGACCTGGTTCTTGGTTTTCAATGGATAGACCCACAGTTTTTTGGAACAATAGTCAATGAAAGAGATGAAATAATATTGAACTCCACCAAACGACTTCTCTTTAAATGGTCCACACACATCTGTGTAAATGAGATCAAGTAGTTCTGCTTTTGGAGTGGACAAGTCTCCATAAAATGAGACTCTTCTTTGTTTGCTGGCCAAGTAGTGAGGACACGTCCTTAGTCCGTCCTCCTTCACTCGACAATAAGGCCCTTTCGGGCCAAATGATGCAGTCCGCATTCATTCATGTGGCCCAATCTCCTATACCACAAATTATCAATTTCCTTGCTGATTACAGCGTTTATATCTCCGGTCATTGCGAACACCTTCATAATGTACAGGCCGGAGTACCTTTTCCCTCTTGCCACTATCAGAGATCCTCTGGTAAGTTTCTACTCACCTTCATAAAAGGTGTTACAATAACCTTCATCATCCAGCCGACCAACTGAGATGATATTGAGTCTGATGTTAGGAACATGTCGAACATCCTTTAATATCAGTTTCGTCCCATTATTGGTAACTAGTACAACGTTACCCTAACCAATAATTTAGAATGTTCCTTCATTGTCCATCATTATCACTCAAAAGTCCCTTGAAGTGTAGGATGTGAACAATCTCTTTCTTGATGTGGTTTGCAAGGCGGCACTAGAATCAATCACCCAGTCGGACTCCTAGTCCGTCAGGCTTGCATGTTCTCTTCACATGTCAACAGGAGATCGCTTCTTGTGACCACTGAGACAGAGGACTTGTCCTCACCTCGCCCCTTTCTCCTTTCTCCTTTTTCGCGTTCTCACGCTTTCACTTGAAGTATTATTTCTTGATGTGGCCCCCTTTTGCCATAATGATAGCACTCAATGTTTTGATACATTGATTGACATTTGCTGCGTCCTTTTTCTCCTGGCTGCGTCCTCTACTCCGTCCCCTAGACTCGATCACAAGTACTTCACTATGAGAAAACATTGAGGCCCCTTGTGACCACCTTGTCTCATTCATGAGCAAGGAAACAATTACCTCATCCAACTTCAATGTATCTTTTCCAAACAACAAAATAGTGACAATATGGTCATTAGACGTCAGCAGAGAGGCTAGCAGCACCAATGCCTTGTCCTCCTTCTTGATTACCTCATCAAGGGCTGGATATCTGTGTTACGATCCGATTAAATTCATCCAAATACTTTTCAAAGCTATCACCTTCTGACAACCGCAGACCATAAAACTGTTTTTTCATATGAAGCCTGGTTGTCAAATATTTGGACTTATATCGGTTCTCTAACTTCTCCCATACCTCCGCCAGATCAATCAAGCCAAGGACCTCCTGGAGTGTGTTGTCCGCCAGGCATAATTTGATAGTGTAATTAGCAAGATCTCGTTTATCCTGGCCATCCTTCACTGATAGGTTTTTCGGCTTATCTTCCTTCTTCTTTAGTGCTTTTATTATTCCTTCTCTAATAAGGATGTTCTTCACCCTCTCCAGCAAGAGGATGAAGTTGCCTTACCCATTAAACTATTCTATACTGAATGGCAAGTTCTTTGATGATGATGACGCCATTCAGACGGAATTATCAACATGTCTCTGATACCACTTGTTAGCGGATAATGGGCGGCCTACTAATAAGGATACAAGAATAATCTTTCTATTGGCCGGAATGAGCGGCCAACTGATAAAAGCATACAAGCATTGTGAAGTAGAGGCAAGAGAAGAGAAATGAACACCAAATATTTTATGTGAAAAACTCTTCTAAAATAGAAAAAAACTATAGGATACTAAATCTACAAAATCACTAAGTATAGGAACAAATTACAGGAGACGAAAATAAGAATAAAGCAAAAGTAAACAAAGCCCTTACACTTTGTTTTCACTCACAACTCTCTTTCTTTTCACTCTCTCCTCTGTTTTTCATATAATTTTTTTTCTCTACTTATCCTGTGTCTTGTCTCTTGCTGAGTGTGTATATATACACATATATACACATGTCCCTCACCATAGCCCAACTTGGTGGTTAGTGCTCATCTTCCAAAGTCTGCATGTGTGCATGCGCATACCCTATTCTGCAGCAGGTGGCGCATGCCTGCTCCTGCAAACCGATCAACCTTTGGAGTCCAAAGAATGACATCTACAAACTATCCAATCGGGTAGGTCAATTGTACACCTTTTGGGATACGCCAGTCATTCAGACCTTTCATATTCTGCCAATCAACTCTGTTGACCGTCCTTTCATATTAGCCGATTAATCAAACCGTTGATCGGTCGAAGTAGTTCGTCCTACTTCTTCAGTAGAGTAAGTCGTCTCACGACTTTTGCTGGTCAATATATCGACCGGCTGTAGTTAACCGCCCGTAAGATTCTTCGATCAATATAGTTGACTGAAATTCCTTCCTTTTAGCACACATGTGCTCCGTCCAAGTCTTTTGGTCACAAGGACTTCCACACGGGAATGATACCCAACAATATGATTGTAATTAAAATCAATATTTTTATCTATAATAAAAATGCATGCTCAATATATGATCAACACATGATGGTAAGAAAAGCATACGAGCTGAGGATGAAGCAAATTTAAGATCATTCATTAAGTGTGAGGATGAAGCATACGTCCTTGACCGGACAAGTCTTCTTCCAGCTGGATCATAAAATCTGTAACCTAGCTCATCTTCCCCGTAGCCCAAAAACACGCACTGTATCGTCTTTGGCTCTAACTTTGTCCTTTCATCTCTTGGAATATGAACGATTACTTTACATCCAAACACCCGTAGATGATCATAAGATGGTTCCTTGTTTGACCATATCTTTTTCAGCACTTCTCCCTTCAAGGATTTACTGGGCGACCTATTTATGATGTAGGCCGTCGTCTTCAATGCTTCGGTCGAGAAGTGTCCGGGAAGTTCAGTTTCGGAAAGTATACACCGCACTCTTTCTAAGAGTGTGCGGTTCATCCTCTCAGCCACTCCGTTCAACTGTAGCGTCTTTGGAGGTGTTTTCTAATACCTAATATCATGTGACCGGCAAAGACATCAAAAGACCATATGTATTCACTGCTATTGCCGCCGACGGCCATTTTCACCGTCTGCCGCCAACAAAGGTATGAAATTGCCAAATATACCGAGGACTCGTCCTCGTTTTCAATGATAGACCTACGCTTTTTTAGAACAATCGTCAATGAAAGAGACGAAATATTGAACTCCACCAAACGACTTCTTTTTGAATGGTCCACACACATCTGTGTGGATGAGATCAAGCAGTTCTACTTTTGGAGCAGTCAAATCTCCATAAAATGAGACTCTTCTTTGTTTGCTAGCCAAGTAGTGAGGACACGTTCTTAGTCTGTCCTCATTCACTCCGACAATAAGGCCCTTTCAGGCCAAATGATGCAGTCCGCGTTCATTCTTGTGGCCCAACCTCCTATGCCACAAATTCTCGGTTTCCTTGCTAATTACAGCGTTTACGTCTCCGGTCATTGCGAACACCTTCATAATGTACAGGCCGAAGTATCTTTTCCCTCTTGCTACTACTAGAGATCCTTTGGTAAGTTTCTACTCACATTCACAGAATGTGTTACAATAACCTTCATCATCCAACCGACCAGCTGAGATGTTATTAAGTCTGATGTCAGGAACATGTCGAACATCATTTAACATCAGTTTCGTCCCATTATTGGTAACCAGTACAACGTCACTCTTACTAATAATTTAAAATGTTCCTTCATTATCCATCATTATCACTCAAAAGTCCCCTGGAATGTAGGATGTGAACAATCCCCTTCTTGATGTGGCGTGCAAAGTGGCACTGAACCAATCACCTACCGACTCCTCGTCCGGGCTCAGTTTGCCACGTTTCTATTTACATGTCAACAGAAATCGCCAGGACTATCGAGACGGAGGACTTGTCCTCACCTCGTCCCTTTCTCCTTTCTCCTTTTCCGCATTCTCACGCCCCACTTGAAGTATTACTTCTTGATGTGGCCCTTTTTGTCATAATGATAGCACTCAAGGTTTTGATACCTTGATTGAGATTTGCTGCGTCCTTTCTCTCCAAGCTTCTGGCTACGTCATCTATTCCGTCCCCTAGACTTGGTCACAAGTACTTCACTATGAGAAAACATTGAGGCCCATTGTGATCACCTTGTCTCATTCATGAGCTCTTTGATCACTGCCGATCAAAACTGGCTGACGGGCCAAGTAGTCCGCCCTACTTTTCGCCAGAAAGTTAGTCGCCTTCACGACTTTTACCGGCCAATATATCAATTTGGCTGTAGCTAACTGCCTGTAAGATTCTGATCAATATAGTTGACCGAAATTCCTTCCTTTTAGCACACACGTGCTCCGTCCAAGTCCTTTAGTCACCAGGACTTCCACACGGAAATAATATCTAACAATATAATTGTAATTAATATCAATATTTTTATCTACAATAAAAATGCATGCTCAATATATGATCAACACATGATGGTAAGAAAAGCATACGAGCTGAGGATGAAGCAAATTTAAGATCATTCATTAAGTGTGAGACCTTTATTGAGAAATATATATATATCATCAAGGAAGTGAGCTCCACAATAAAAATAAAGCAAGTCTCCTACACACCTCACTCTATAAAGCCATATTAGGCTAGCTAATATTTTTACAAAAGCCAATATTTTAACATTCGTTTTCCAACTGAGAGCGAGTTGAAGACCAAAGAAAGCTACAAAACTAGAATCACTCTCTTGCTAGGTCAATCGAAGTAACATCATCAATTTTTTTTTTTTTTTTTGGTTACATCTAAAAATGAGGGTTCTCTCTAACAAGATCTTAGGATATGTCACATTTATTTTCTCAAACACAGTTACAACATATTTGAAGAGCTAAAATAAAAATTTTATTTATATTTTATCCCATATGAAATATGGATACTCATATTTATATTTTATATGTACTATTTAGTCATTTCAATAATAAAAATAATAATTCTAAAAAAATTATTATTTATTTAAATAATAAATATTTTATTATTAAAAATATTTTTTCTATTTATCATTACTTTAAATTAGATTTGATTAAAATTAAATTTCGATTAGATACAAATTGAGTTTAGATAAAAATTTGTGACCCTTAAGTTAGATCAAGTCAAATATGGCTTGGTTAGCCTCAAGCTAAAATAGCGATTGGTCAAAATCAAAATCGAATCGATTCAGATCGAGACAATGATATTTTTTATGCTTTAATATTTTTTTTAGAAATTTAAAATTATATAAAAAATATCTAAAAATATAAAATATTTTAAATTTATAATATTTTGATTAAAATACTAGCTAAGTATATATATAAATGAAAGCTTTCATATTAAAATTATCAATTGTATGAAAGCAAAATCCATCGAAATGTTATTCAAGAATTTCTTTATTTAAAATAAAAAGTATATTTTAAAAAAAACTATAGTTTAGGCTGAGTTCATCTCAATCAATTAATTTTAATTGTAATTATATCTAATTTAAAATTTTAATTAGATATAATTTTTTGATTGTATCATTCTATAATATTGATATATCATGATGAAACTTATAAAATTTTAATTTAGTAGGGTCAAATCATTTAGGGGACCTAATTTTAATTAGATTAACTCCAAACATTTTAGTGTATGTTGAAACATTACTTCTTCAAATAGAGATAATAAAAATATTTTATACAATATTATTATTATTATTATTATTATTATTATAAGATTATTATCTTCATTGTAAATAATCCAGCTACCTTGAAATGACTTGTCCTAAAAAAAAAATTTTTAATTATCAAATAGAAAAGTTCTAGGAGTGTTATATTTTAATAGTAAATGATTGATTAAATAAAAAATATTAATTTTTAATTTTAATTTTATTTGTTAAAAATAATTATTTTTATTTTTATTTTATTTTAATAATTAAACATGGATCAATGAATAAAATTTATAATTTGTTCTCCCATATTAAATTAATGTTCTCTTAACTTTAATTGAAAAAAAAACTATTCAAGCTTCACTGACTCCAACTTTTGATATTAATATGTCAAATTCAGATCAGATTTTAACTCAATAAAATATGAGTATTATTAATTGTATCTTGGGACATTGGTATTATCAATATTGTTAACTATATTGTTCCATAATTTTTTTAAAAAAAAAAAACTCTTGAAAATATCAAATTTATCCTAAATTTTTTTAAAATGATCAAGAAATTAAATATGATTAGATTGATTAAGACACCGATAGGGTGAGAAAGAGCGGCAGTGACAGCGTGACAAATGGGAGAGGGACAATAGATCAAGAATCAACCTATAATTTAGACTTTTTCAATTTTTATAATTTATTTTAAACAGTAAGAGTTATCTTATATTTATTTTTTAAATTTATCTTGACAGCTTTTAAAAAATAAAAAATGACAAAATATATTAATGTTATAATGATATCAACAAATTTGGTAAGGTCTCAGATATTTTAAAATGAGTCAGTTTTTTAGGTGAGATTATCTTATATATTTAAATTATAATATTATTTTATAATATTAACTAATTATTTTATATCACTGACCACTGATTAATTTTAAGAAAATGACTATTTTTATTGTTAAAAAAATTAGAAAATAATTCAACGATTATGATATATCTTGAAGTCGGCATTAATGGAAGGAAGCAGGCGCAGGGCACGACGTTGGTTCTGATGCTCTACGAAGACGCAGACGGATCCCTACGAGTAGGGCTGTGCTATGATAATTCATTTAAGTATTATTGTTAAAATAATTCAAATTATTTTTAAAATAATAATATAATATATAATTTTAGTTTTAAATTAAAAAGAGCTATTAAAATTTAATATTTAAAGGAACTATAATAAAAGATACATTTTTTAATGAAATAAGTAAAGAGGAGCGTGGTCCACATTTTAGAGAAATCGAGGCTCCCGGCCCAAAAACAGACAAGGAGGAGTAAAATGGTGATGCCAAAAATTAAGGAAAAAAAAAAAAAGGGGAAGGTTGGAGAGTTCAAAATTGAAAGCAGATGAATGCCGTCGTCTATCTAAATTCACTGATGCTCAATTCTATACTTTTTCGCCTTTCTACTGTACAGAATCTCCCTCTCCCTCTCCCTCTCCCTCTCCCTCTCTCCGTGTGTGTGCGTGTGTGTGTGGGTCTCTGTTATCTACTGTGGAGAGATCTCAGCTGCTTTGCTTTTCAATTACTTCATTGCAGAGTAATAATTCTCTTTTTGACCTGCTCTTTCTGTTTCTTCGTCTTAATTTTTAACCCTTCAAGTCTCTGACCTTGTTTTCAACGCCTCTTCCCTCTTTCACTGTAGCCCTTATTCGAAAAACGCTTTGTTTGCAACTGGATGTTGGGGAAAATTTGACCCCCAGATATCATCTTCCTGTTCTTTATTCAAATTCGAGGTCAAATTGGATTGGGCACTTGATGCTCCATTATTTTGAGTGTGTTATGTATTTATTTCTTGTGTGATTGGCACAACGTATTGGGGAAACAACTCAGCTATTCAAGGACATCCGTGGCTTTGCTGGGCTCCTTTCAAAGGGGTTCTGTAGTATTTGTGCCCCGTTATTATCTTCCGGGAATCTAGTGCTATAATTTATGCGAGTTTCGCTTTATCTTCCTTGTAAGCCTCCTTTCTCTCTCCCCTTCCCCCCTCCCTGATTGTGTGGGTTTGCTTCATTGCTCCTCGGATTTGTGTGTTTACTTTTTTACTGCTGAGCCTTCTTATTCTGAGCAAAGTGCTTCTGAATAAAGTGCATGCAAATATGTTATTTTCCTTTATCAAGATTGAGCTCAATTTCTGTGCCCAATTTGGTCTTATCTTGACGGATGTTAAAAATTGGGAGGTTAAACTTTTGTGCAGCTCCCTTCTTGCTGAATGGGATTCATTTTAAGGTTAAAGAGAGTATTAATGTTGAGCTGTGTCAATTCTGATGGCTTAGGTCAAGGATGTTCATGCCTTATATTAGTTTCTCTCTGTCTCTCTCTTCTCTCTTTTTCCTTTTGAGGGTTAGCTGTTATGATTTATTTTGTCCTTGTCTGTCTTAATACATTGTTATGATGGCTCCGTGTCTTATCTATCAAACAAGGAAAAAAAAATGATGATTCAGTATCTATCAAAATTATCTGCTTTGCTCTATCTGAGAAGGCTTTTTGAAATTATGAACTCACGGATAAGTTAAATTAGGCATTTGACCTGGTTTCACTTTTTTGTATGTTGCATCCAAGTAGTTGTCGAGTTCACGTATGCTAATTGAAGGGATTCTTACTTAACCCCTAAAAATTTAAAAGTTTAGTTGTTGACATTTCGCCTGCCTAATACCACTCTAGGAACTTCATTTTGTCATGCAAGTCACATTTGTCTTTGGATCCTTATACTTTTATCATCGGCATCCTCCAGGTTTTTTTCTTATCATGCAACTGGTTCTATTGTTGGTTTTTTTATTTTCATCCAAGGAGTCAACAATCTCACGAAGTGAAGTGTTCTGAAGGGTCAATTCATATGTTCTGTGTTATGTGAGTGTGGGATATGAATATTGAAATTGAGTATGTATTCAGGCTCCAAGCATAGCTTGTTCTTAGAACCTCGTTAAATTTTTCACTGATTTACGGAATCTAAGTTTTGTAAGCATGCTCAAGTGCCATGTGTGCCTGGAATTTTTCGTTCTTCCTTAAGCATTGTAGGGGAAATTTCTAGCTAACATCTGAAGTTTTAGAAAGTAATTCTTGCCTCTCCTCTTACAACAATAAAAAGAAGGCACTACTTCCCCTTTAGCTAATGTGGATATCTGAAGGAGGGTCAAATATATGGGTTCCCAATCACCAAAGCTTTACCCATAAAGCCGAGAACTAATCTCTATAAGGATTGTTAATGAACCATTTGTTTGAACCCATAAGGAGATGATATCATAATACACCATACAAAATAATAATCATAATTAATAAGATACAAAATTTTACGTAAAAAACCCTTTGCGAATAATAGAAAAAAATTACGAGATGATAGATCTCAATAATATCTATTATATGATGAGACTAATTACAAAAATTTTAATAATATAATAATATAATACCTTGTAATAAACAACCTGAATAATAAATAGTACAAGAATAAATAAGAAGAAAACAACTAGTAAAATTTCTTCTTAATATCAAGAATGACGTACCTAAGGTTAGTAAAGAATGAAATACAATTCGAAACCTAAATGGATGATGGAAATTTTCTCTTCTTCCTTGCTCTCTTATTTCTCTTTCTCTCTCTATTTTGGTGCTCACTTGCTCTCTTGAAACCTGTATGTAATGATCTAAAAATAAATCATGCTTTTATGAGGGGTTGCAATGCACAAGTGCCCTTCGAGTATACAGCAGGCGCATCTATTTCTGTCGTAAATGCATACAAGTATTTATCATGCGCCTATCAGGCACAATTGTTTTTAGTTCGCTAGAAATAGATTTTGCTCAAAGTGAATTTTGCATGAACATTGCAATCTTTAGTGAACAATATCGCTTGAGCGACCCTCAAAACATTGCATGACCTTCATATGTATCACGACCTCGGTACAAGTTGGAGATAAATTAAATAATAAATAAACTCGAATAAGAATTTTTTTTGTTTTTCCTTAATGGGCAAAACCTAACTAACTCGAATACTAGGTTTGACCTAACAAACTAAAATTCAAAACAATACAATATCCATAGTGCTTAATAGTGGATACAAAATCTAACTGAACTAATCTTATCCAAGTTCTAAATAATCATAATAATAACTTGTTCATAACAAACCTATTCATAAGAAAAGTATCAAACAAACATCCAACCATAACATTATAAAACCCATACGAATATCTGTCTGATAACAGTATCCCCCAAATAATGCCGACCATAATAAATAAAATCCCATGGTAATTCTTAATACAAATCCAAATACATATCCAAGTAGCAAATAATAAATAAAATCTTTAGATTTTCTTTGTCTAAGATTCTACAAGTAATATAATTGTCCTCTAATCTAAAAAGTAAAAAAAAAAAAAGATAAATAATGAGTTTAAAGTTCAATAACTATATATATACACATATATATTACACAAATCATCTAAATATGATAAGAAGACTAAAAAAGTGTAAACATCATATCGAAAATCCAATATGTCAAAAGTTTTAAACATGTCGTTCAAATCATGATTTTGTATACAAAAATTCATAATACATATAAAATACTAAATAATCCAAATTGTATGAAGTCGTCAAAAAGTCTAAATTTCACAATTTTGAAGGTTTAAATGTCCAATATCGAATAACTATGAATATTGTGCAAAACTTGTAAATCTTAAAAGGCTAAATATTATAAAATATCAAGTATGATACAAGTAATAATTCTGAAAATCCAAAACATGCCAAAATTAAGAATTAGGGATTAAATGGCTAATTTTGAATAAGGATTATACATATTTCTGTTAACCTTAAACCAAAACACTATTATAAGACTCGTAGGCGGGATGTCTATAAATTACTTCCTAGAGATAAGATCAAATGTCACTGTTTTTGTTACTCGTGGATGATAAGTATAATCCTCAAATTTGTTTAATATACTTATAAGTTTGAATATATTATTTTTGTTCAATTTTCTATAACGGTTCTAAAAAAATTAATTGCAGGCTCCTATAACAAATATTCAAAATTTCTTTGCTCTCAAGGAAAAGGCAAAAATGTCTAAAACGTTTTCACTTAGAGAAAAGTGCAAATATTCAAAACTCTCCACTAGGTGGAAAAGTACAATCCATATCAAATATTAAAATAGAGTCTGACCCGAAGTAGTTACATAGAATATCAACATACAAAGTGAAATGCACAAGTTTTATGACTTTTTTTACAAATATTATCATATACGAACATAATATTTTAAAATATTTAATTATTCCATGAAAAACGAACAGAGTTTCAAACTTTCGATAAAACCTAACAAAATTTTAAAACGTTTGGTGCAAATCACTTGTATATAACAATATTTAAAACACATGCACAGTAAAACTAGTATTTTAAATAAATTCAAAGAGTTCACAAAATAGACCAAAGAATAGGATTAGAAATACTTGCCTTCAATATTTAATTTAGCAGATTTGATGAAATAAAGTTTCAAAATTTTCTTCCTCTTTCTCTCTCCTCTTCTTCTTATTTTCCTATCTTCTTTCTCTCTTCTCTCTCTTTCTGACGCGAAATGACCTTCTATAGTCACACCAAACCTTATATACTACAATTGGCATAGGAGCACCCGATAGGGTTGCATCAGGTGTCGCTCCAAAACCTCAAGTGTGCACGAGCATTGTATCAAGCACAACGTGGATGCCAACATTCTGCTTCAACCATGCATGAGTGCTATAATAGGCATCCATCAAGACCCATCCATTTTGCTTAAAATATGCACGAACACCATTACATGCATACCTCAGGTGTCATTATACTACCTAAATAACGCATGAGCGCTTTAAAGGCTTTTATCATGCACTACCTTACAGCTCAAAATATGTACAAGCGTGGGACAAACACCAATCAGGCACTGGCTTCTAAAAATCTAATTTTTCTCAAATTTTATTATACAATTATTTTTTAAATTAAACTAAAATTATATTAATAACGTTATAAATTATATTTGAGAACTAGGCATTACAATATAACTCATTCATTAGGTGTGGAATTTACAATGGAATGACTCAAAATTCCATAAACTTTCTCTCACTATCGTATAGGGGCCATCATCATCCCAAATATCATTTAGTATGCTTCAAGCTTTCTTCTATGTACAGTATTTGTCATCATGCTTGACCCGTTATCGTCTATCTTGACTTTATTAAGCATTATAAACTCTGAATTAATAACATTCTTTACCCCCATGGTAGCTAAGATTGATATGCTTTGATCTAGAATGAAATAATGAGTTTTTACAAAAATGAATAGAAATTTAGTTGTCACAAAACAAAAATATTGCTTTTGCTTGTAGCCTAGTTTTCGGATAAACTTTCTCATCTACATCATTTCCTTGTTTCTATTACCGTAATAAATTCAACTCTGGTGGTATAGAGTGCAACATGTTTTTTCAACATTGATTGCCAAAACACAGCTCCAACAAATACAATTGAATATTCCAAATTAAACTTCCAAGAGTCAATGTTGCCCACTATGTTGGGATTTGTGAACCTAACCAAGAATGGCTTACCGTTGCTAAAGTACAAATATATCTTGGAAGTACCTTGAAGATATTTAAGTATCCACTTGATTGCAGACTAATGCTCCTTTCCAAAATTGGAAAGGAAACAACCAACTATTCTAACCGCATGAGCTATGTCAAGCTTTATACATGCTATCACATATATTAAATTTCTAACAGTTGAAGAATAAGGAACATGTTTCATACTGGTCTTCTCATCTTTCACAAAAGGATTTACTAAGTGTTCAATTTAAAATGATTGGCAAGTAGAGTACTCACTGGTTTGGACTTCTTCATGTTGAATTATTAAAGTACTTTTTAAAATTAGATCTCTTGTGACATCCAAAATTTCTTTACTTTCTAACGCAAAAATTTCTTATACCAAGAATTTGCTTTGCTAGCTTAAGTCTTTGATAGCAAAAGACTTCCCAAGTTGCTCATTTAATTCATCAATTTAAGAGGCATTCCATCCCATAATAAGCATATCATCTATATAGAGTAAGAGGATAACAAAATTATCTTCCAAAGACCTTTGGACAAATATGCTATGGTTCGAAGTAGTATTCCGATAGCCTTACTCTACCATCACCGAATCAAACTTCTTATACTATTACATTGGGCCTTGCTTTGGCCCATAAAAGCTCTTCTTCAAGCAGCATATTAGATGCTCCTCCTTAACTTGAAATCCCCGATTGCTCTATGTAAATTTATTCCTCAAGATCATCGTGGAGAAAAGTCATCCGTACATTTAATTGTTTAACTTCTAGATCATGGCTCATGGCTAGTTTGAGCAAAATACAAATGGAAAATATCTTCACAACGGGAGAGAAAATCTCCTCAAAATGAATTCCCTTCCATTGGCAAATTCCTTCACAACCAATCTCGCTTAATATCTTGGTTGAGGATTGTTCTCTTTGGACTTCAAATGAAAAACCCACTTGTTTACAATACTCTCTTGCCCTTGGGCAATTTGGTGAACTCAAAAGTATGATTCCCATGCCAAAATTTCATCTTGTCTTGCATGGCATCCATCTACTCCATCCTATGGTCATTCTCCAAAACTTTATCAAAGCATTCGAGCTCTCCGCCATTGGTAAGTAGTGCATACTTGTTAGCCAATAGGCGTGTTGAAAGACATCGATCTCTCATGGATTGTCTAAGAGAGTGCTCGGTGTAGGCTCGAGAGCATCATGATGAACATCATCATGAGTATCATCATTAACATCATCATCCACTTGATCAAAGGTGAGAACATTATGGTCTTCATTGCTTTTATGATCACCCCGAGCAACATCATCAACTTGAATTAGTATTGATGTCAAAGGCATAGGATCCATATCAAAAAAGCGGTTATTATCGTAGGAAATGACCTTCTCTGATTTACCCATATCCTCAATGGTCTCGTCTTTAATAAAAAATGATTGTTGTGTTTTTGTATCAAGCTTAGACATTTCACCCCTTAGAACATGGACATAGGATTTGCACCCAGCCATACGCTAGTGATCGTAAAAATCATCTTTTCGAACCACATATTGTCAAGCATATTGCCATCTAGGGGATCGCTAGAAGAAAGATTGATTACATGGTTTATATCATTCAAGGCTTCTATCCAAAACGAGCCGGGGAATTTCTCCTCCGAAAGTACACATTGAACTCTCTTAATCGATGTTCGATTCATGCTCTTGGCTATGCCATTCAATTATAGTTTCTGTGGTGGAGTCTTTTGGTATTGTGTCCCGCGAACGACAATATGCGTCAAATGGCTTAACATACTCTCCTTCATTGTCACTACAGATGCACTTTAGTTTCTTTCTCGTTAAAGTGTTTGATTCTTTGTCTTTAAAGAATATATCCACAATTTTCTAGTGTAATTATCAATAAATGCGAGAGTTTATACATTGAGAAGACCGCATATGTTGATATACACAAGCTGAAGGAAATCTTCCGCCTTTGTAGATGAGCTTCAATGGAATGAAGCTCTCAGTTACTTTCCGACCATACATTGAGGACACGTCTTTAACTTTATCTCCTTGACTCACTGAAGAAGATTTTTTCCGGTGAGCAATTGAGCCTCTTCTTCACTCATTTGGCTAACCGCGCGTACCATATATCGGTTGAGTTGTCACTCTTAGCCATATTTACTTCTCTATTTATGACTGAAACTTGTAACATGTATAAGCTAGAAAGTTTCTTTCCACGTGCCATCACTAGAGAGCCTCTAGTGAGTTGTCACGAGTTTTCACAAAAATATTGTTAAACCTTCATTATCAAGATTACTAGCCAAAATAAGATTCAACCAAATATTCGAGATGTGTCGTGTATCTCTCAAGAACAACTTTGTGTTGATGTCTGTAGTCAAACACAAGTCACCACAACTCATGATCCGAGTCAATCCGTCATTACTCATATTCAACACTCCAAATTCATCGGGAGTACAAAATGTAAAGAAATCCCTTCTCAATGTCACATGGAGTGATACACCGTTGTCAATTATTCGGCTTGTCTCATGATCAACCACGTTGATCACATCTTCTTCACTCACTATAAGAAAATCAAACTTGGTAACAACTAATACCCTCTCATCATCTCAGGACTTCTTGGTCTTCTTTTCTTTGCCATCTCTATTTTTATTTTTACTTGTAGCAATGCTTCTCAATATGACCTTTCTTTTTGCAATGATGTTATTTGAGGTTTTAACATCTTAACCTTGATTTGTTTTGACTCTTCTCACTCAATTTGGGACCTTTTCTCTTGCCTCTTTCCTTTGATTCAGGGATAAGCGCTTCAGAATGCGAGTACATAGAGCCTTGTGACCTCATTCCCATATCATCATTGAGGACCGCACCCTTTTATCTCTAAGGTTACTGTACCATTAGAAGCGGTATTGGTAATTGTCATCTGGATAACTTTCCATGAATCTGATATCGTGGTCAACAATCACAAGTTTAGCAATTCATCATTAAATTTTATGCCCATGTCACTTGATTGATTAACACTACATTAAAACTCATTGAGATAATCAGCTATAAAATCCCCTTCATGGTATTTTACTTACATCAATTTCATTAAATGATACAATTTATTGTTACCTATTTTTAAAGTATAAAGCACTTCAAGCTTCTCCCATATGGAGTTCTCAAATGGTTTGCATTGTAGATGTGATTAAAAGTATTATCATTAACATATTTCAATATAACCACAAACTTTCTCATATTCCAAAATCCAGTTTTCATGAGATTTTGATTCAGGCTTTTGGGTAGCATACAATGGAAGATACATTATTTTAACGAATAACAAATCTTTTATCTTACTCCTTCAAATGTCAAAGTTCATGCAATTCAAATAAATTATTTTGTTTCCACCCTCAATTAATTAAACAATTTCAACATAATAATCCAAAATTTATTATATCGCTTGTTGAGTCCCGGTCACAAAAGTTTTACTCACAAGGCCAATCTCTATAGGGATTGTTATTGAACTCTTTATTTGAACCCATGAGGATATAATACGATAAAATATAACACAAAATAATACTTATTAACAATAAGACACAAAATTTCACAAAGAAAACCTATTTGAGAATTAGGAAAAAACCACAAAACAATACGTCCATAAAATATTTACTATATGATGAAATCAGTTACAAAAATCTCCAAAATACAATGATACAATACTTTGTAATAAGCAATTCGGACAATAAAAAGTATAAGAGCAAATGAGAAGGAAAACAACTGATAAAATGTTCTTATCGATATCAAGAACAATATACCTAAAGTTGACGGAGAATGAAGCACGATTTGAAATCCAAGCAGATGAGTGAATCTTTCTATTCTTCTTTTCTCTCTCTTTTTTCTCTCTCTATGTTTTTCACTACTCAGTTGTTCTCTCAAAATCCAGTGTATAATGACCACAAATTTATTGATCATGAATTCTGTAACAGAGACGATGAATATCGTTACTATTGGGATATCTTTAATAGAATTGCTAAAGAGACGTTGAGGAAACAAGAGAACAATAGCCTGATAATTAGTTCGGTTTGATTGATGTTTTGATATGGAAAGATCTCCTTATTTATTCACTGTGGGCTTTCTCTTGTAAAGCCAAAGATGCCCCAAGATAAAGTACAACTGTTAGGAAAAGGATATGATCAATAGAACTTGGTTGGATTCAGGCTAGGATAGTGGCACCCATTCCTAACCAGTTCCAATGAATGGCAAGTGCTTTTCATTGTGCGGATCCTATTTCAATAGAAACTTGATGAGTCGATTCGCCTATATTGCCTTTCGGAAATAGACTTACTAAAGTTCCTGCACTAGGCTCTCTCTTTTAGAAGAGCGGAACCTACAACTACAATAGTTGATTCTGTATTCAATGAGTGGCGTATGACCTAACAAAATATACCGATCTTTACTAATTTGCACCATTGCTTCCCCTTTCTCCCCCCCATGCCTGTGCATGGATAAGGAGAATTATATCTCAAAAGAGTGAATTGGGATTTTTATTGTAGTTCTAAGAAGCACCGGCATTTCTCCCTGGCTAGCATGTTAGTGCCTAACATGTGTCAAACACTGACACTTGGCCAATACTTTCTAAAACATGTTAGAATATTATATTATTTTTCTTTTTGATTCTGACATGCTCCAACATGTTTGGAAAACATTGGCTATACATTGGCTATTTTGTTGTTTTTAGGGAAAAAGTGGTGTCCTTAATATAAACTAAATAGAATCATAGCCATTTCATGATTTGAAAATAATTAAAAACCTAAGTCCCATTATTTTCTATTTTTTATATCTTCTTGATATTAAGAACGACATATCTAAGGCTGGTAGAAAATGGAATATGATTTAGAGTTCAAACGGATGAGTGAATCTTTCTATTCTTCCTTTCTCTCTCTTTATTTCAATGTTTAGTTGCTCTTTCTAAAATCCCATGTATAATGACCTAAAAAGAAGTTAAGCGTTTATAATGGGCCACGGTGCATGAGCATTATTCAGGCACGTATTAGGCGCATCCATTGTTTCAAATATTCACAAGCACCCATTATATGCCTATTATGCGCAATCATTTCCAGTTCACTGGAAATAGATTTCGCTCATATGAACCTCGAGTGACCTTCAATGAATAGTATTGCTTGTGCAAGCGTCATACGAATATCATGCAACCTTTAGATGGCCCAGCCATTAGGTGTGGGACTAATATATGAGTGATGCAAGACACTACAAAATATACCAATCTTCACTAATTTGCACCAATGCTGCCCCTTTCTTCCCCCATGCCTGTGCATGGATAAGGAGAACTATATCTCAAAAGAATGAATTGGGACTTTTATTGTAGTTCTTAGAAGCACCGGCATTTCTCCCTGGCTAGCATATCGGTGCTTAATACATGTCGGATGCTAACACTTGGCCAACACTCTCAGAAACGTATTAGAATATTATGTATATATATTTGATTTTGACATGTCCAACACATCTGGAAACTATTGGCTATTTTGTTATTTTTAGGGAAAAAGTTGTGTCCTTAATATAAACTAAATAAAATCTTAGCCATTTGGTAATTTGAAAATAATTAAAGACCTAAGCCTCATTATTTTCTATTTTTTTATATGTGATATATCATTGCACAACTTATTTATATTAACTCACTTTCATATCCATCAATTTTTGGGATGATGATTTATGAAATATATAATTTTGTATTTAATATTTTAATTTAAAATAGTATTATTGATCAATTATATTTTTATATCTATAATATATTATCAATTTCAGTTAACGTGTTTTAAATGTATTCTGCCCTTATTTCTTAAAAAATAACATGTCAACGTTTTGATATTGTGACAGAGTTTTGTGTTGGTGTCCACGTTTTTTAGATTGTAGTTCTTGAGAAGTAATGTTTTGTTTTTCCCTTTATTTGAGTATTGCAGTTTTTACAGAATGTATCATCCTAAAATATCGACGACAAGCTTAGTACCCCACAAAGCTCAAGGAGGTGAACAGGTTGCTAATGCTGGGGTCTTGGCTGGTTCTGTTGTGAAAAGTTCAACTCCTCCTGGAGGAAGTGGGAAGCAACGGTTAAGGTGGACTGCAGATCTTCATGAGCGCTTTGAGGATGCTATTACCCAACTCGGTGGACCAGACAGTGGGTATTTTCTGTTCAGTGATGAATTGTCATTGCTGAGCTTATCCTCCAATTGCTAATTGGTTACCATTGAGATGGAAAATTATATTCAAATTTTAATTTTCTCATTTCAATTTTCAACTTTTATTTGAGTATCAGTTTTATTCCATCTTAAATAAATAGATCAACTTGATCACATTTAGAGTCGTGTGATATGGTACTATGTACATGATGCCAAAAAAATTTATGACAATCACATATTTATTGAGTTCAATCCGTTGCCTGAATTGGTGCCATATGGTAACATGTGATGCCAAAAAACTGTGTAAAAGTCAAAATGAACATCAATTTTATAACTGTTTACATCAAATCTCAATTTTTTTTTTGTTGCATTTGTTACTATAATAAAAGCTGAGAATAGGATTGAGAAAAAAATTAAGAATGCATTTCCAGACTAAAAACCAATAGGCTTTTACTATCATTCAAAAACATGCCGTTGCTTTGGTTCATTTAAATTTATTGAATATATTGTACTCCGAGACTGATTGAGGGTTCTCAATGAAAGACAAGTTTTGTTGAGTAAATTGGTAAAGTTATCTTAGAGGGGCAAGAATTTCTAATGCTTCATTGTGAAAACTTTCTTGGACTTTCAATCCCCAAAAGGAGTTTGAAATCTCATTTTTATTGGTAAATCTAAGAAATCTGAACAAATGGGTTAGTGGTTATACATAATCATGAGTCTGAAGCTAATGAGAATTGGTTAAGCTGATTATCAGTTCCTGGATTTGGTTTGATCTGATATCATCTGTTCTTCCATTAACCACACATCACTGTGAAACTGCTCTTTGCTGCCAGATGCTTGTCAATTTGCCTGATTCTGTGCTTTCCACTGGTATCTTTCCTTGGTATTTGAGGTCTTTCTTTTAACAAAAAACAAAGTCCTTCCTTTGTGTTTTGATACTTGAATTTAGATAAATAAAAAGATGTTAAAGTTTAATTTTATGCCTACTTTTTCCTAATACATAAGAATGACTATTGTTATAAAATTGACGCACTTAGGGAAACCATTATCTTTTGTTAGTGTGAGTGGTGGATTCTGGTTCTGACTAAAAGCCTTTGTGGGTGCATAATTTTGCAGGGGCAACACCAAAGGGGGTGCTGAGAGCAATGGGTGTGCCTGGACTCACCATCTATCATGTGAAAAGTCATTTACAGGTTGGCCATGTTATGAACCTTTGTTGTTTGCCTATTGATAGTATTTCCTGATCAGATTTAGCTGCCAATTTTCTAGATAGTGATGAATTAAGGGTAGGAAGGTGCTGTACTACCTAATTATCTACACCACTACCATCACCACCACAGCCACCACCACTACCACCACCACCAACGAAGTCTTATATCCTACTAAATAGGGTTGGCTATGTGAATTGTTGTTGCCAAGCCACATGATCTTGTGCAATATCCTCTTAGAGTAGAAGAATTTTTAAATCTTTCTTATTACATTACTCCATATTTTCCTAAGGCTACCAAATTATCTAGACCATAAATGAAAATATTGGTACTAGTTGTAGTCGTATCATTATTAGACATCGTAGATGCAACTTTGTTTTTCTTATGATTACATCAAAGTGAGCTATATATTTAAATTGACAATCCTTAATCATCTATATACCTATTTGAAGAGGTATAGTCAAATTATAACTAATCTTGTTATCGATTTAGGTAATTAGAAAATACTCTAAAATTTTGGATCTATGCATATTTTATAAATCTTTATAAGAAAATTTAGGATTTTGGGTATATTTAAAACGTGTGAAATTATGCTTCCAAGAGTGAAGCGAAAAAAATTTGACTGATATATGTATATCAGCGTATGCCATTGACCAATGACATATCGGGATACTTTTCCGGTATTGGGAGATATCAATAGAGGCTTTTCAATACAAGTACATATTGAAATATCGGCCTCCATTGTTATTCATGTTTTAGACCAACGTTGTTGATTCAATCATCCTGACCCGAACTACCAAAAAGAGGGGGGAGGAGCAATAGTTACTGAACCGAACTAAAATTTTTTCCCAGTAAGGAAAGAGAGAGCTGCTAGTGGGCCTTAATTACTACTTACCATACCAGGATGACATTCAAGGAAACTAAGTGCACTTTTATCTTTCTACATGTAGAAGTACCGTCTTGCAAAGTATCTACCGGAGTCCCCAACGGAAGGTAAAGGTGCCCCTTTTTATTGTACTCCTCTTGGATATGCAGTTTTCATCCATTAAATAAAAAATCGTTCTGATCTAAAGTTCTGGGATTATGAATTTTAGGTTCCAAAGATGAGAAAAAAGGCTTCGGGGAAAGTCTCTCTAGCGCAGATTCTTCTCAGTGAGCTCCGTTTCCCATTAAGAAAGCTACTCTTTCTTTATTATAACATAGAGTTTCAAAGATACTGCAGGAGGTATCAATTTTTGTGGTGATGACTTTGTTTGTAACATAGAGCAATACATTTTCTTCTTCAGGGGAGTACAGATTAATGAGGCGCTCAGGATGCAGATGGAGGTTCAGAAACGTCTTCATGAACAGCTTGAGGTTTGTACTTCTACTGCCATTGACTTCAAGGACAATCCTTCTGCTTGGAAACTCGAACAGACTTTGTTGTAGTATGGTCTTGCTTTGAGATTTTACAACTTCAAAAATGAAGATGAATTCATGCAAAAGAAGACAACTCAAATTCTTGTTGAGTTTGTTGAGTTGTAACCATGGTTTATTTAAAACTTAAACCTAGAAAATTTTGTAGGGTGAAACCCTAACTATGGAGCAAAACCATAGAGATGTAATTGTGTTTGGTAACGGTATGGAAGACAATAATTTTGAAAGCATCACCTTATTGGAGTCCTTCAACTACAACCTTTAAACACATTAATTCTCTTACCAATAAGCTTTTAGAATTCTGTTGATGGTTTGGATGTTATAGTTCTGCATTGTTGGATGAGCTCTTCTGGGAAGGTGCATGGGAGAAGTCCCTCAGAGGTCTAATGGTGGAGAGAATGCTAGAGTTTTGGCAGTATTAGAAATTCTTGAGTCGATGAAAAAACAATATATAGAAGTCCAGAAAATTTCTGAATCCGTAGCTAGGTGAGCAACTCTAAAGAATTTTTTGGTAGGTATCATGTATTAGGAAAGTTGACCAAGATATAGCAATTCTATACCACTTAAATCATACATTAACTTTCTAAGTGAATTTGTCTTTTTCTACCTAGAGAAGCTCGAAGGTTTTGCTCTTGAATTGGTTGGTTCATAAACTTTCTCTTTGTCGATAAGATCATGTGCTATTTACTCGTGCACCGACTTTAAATTATCTTATTATGTGTGGCTATCCTACTCCAGACATACGGATTGAGCGTGTCTAAATGTTGGGTTTTCATTCCCTCCTGAGGTATAAAGCATAATAAAGCGTCAGATTTACTTGATTTTCAAGCTCAACGTATGCTATAGTTTCTTACCTATATCAGTATCCCTTGACAAGTTTGCTCTCCCTGAGAAAATGTTTGCATGAAAATGCATGTGTAAAGATCCAAAGACAGTTACAAATGAGGATTGAAGCTCAGGGAAAGTATCTTCAGAAGATCATAGAGGAGCAACAGAAACTAGGCAGCGTGTTGAGGGCTTCTGAAACATTACCATTACCCGAGAACAAAGATGAAGACAAGCCAATAGACAATCAACACCTGGCTCCGGATGCTTCCATGTGCCCCTCGTCTCCTCGGAAGAAACAAAAAGTGGATGATTCATCCACGGGTGTTGCCATTGCACCATCTGTTCCAACTGTGATTGATCAGAAACACAGTTTTCTGGGTCAGTGGGATCGAGATTCGTAGGGGAGTTCATCCGGGTTCAGAGACTTGGATAGCAGTGGCAAGCTGAGAATTTATTTGGCATTGGAATCCTTTGATGGTTCAAAATAGGCTGTAATGCTTGTATTTTTTTTTTTTTGGCTGAGAATCAAAAAAATGTATTCATCATATACTATTTGCACACTGTATTATTGCTGCAAATGTTTCTGTGGCGAGAAATGCTCTTATTTTTGTAAATACTAAAGTTTATGATTATTAATATGTAAACTCAGTACATAGCTCTGGGAAAATTACTATGTTACGGGAAAATCATAAATGAGCTGAATGTCCTGTGTGCTAGAACGTTTACTGAAAGTTGCAGGTGGGCTGCTGCCTAAGCCGATAGTGGAATACCCTTTCTACTCTTTGATTTTGGGTGGTAATTAGCATAAAATGTCTATACAGATACATAGCATAAATAAAATATCTATCATTTTTCATACAAAAGAAATAATACGCATAAATAACTTTTTTATTGCCATCTTTATAATGCATAATTTGTTTCTTTTTTTAAAAAAAAAATTATATAAAGATTATAAAAAGGACCGTATAAATAGATAAAATGTTTGTATTTTTATAACACATCTGGTTTAATATATAGTATGCAAAGTTATGGTCTATTATGTCATTCACTGACTCTAGTGTGTGGGGGTCTTCGATGACTTAATTTGTTTTACCATCCTATGCATAGCGTCAATGGATAGAATTTACTCTTATATTTGATCTAACCATTTAAGCTGTGTTAGTTAGAAAGAAAAAGACCTATAAACATGTGAAATCCATTTTTGTAAAGATTATGACATATAATATCATATGATCACCTGGCTAATTTCAAGTCAAATAATATTAAAAATTTTAAAATAATATCTCACTGATAGTTTAATCCTTTTTAAAAAGGGCTTTCTTTGCCTCCATCTTAGCCACATGTGGAAGACCTGACCACTTGTCATAACATCTACTCTCCTACTCAAAAGATGGTCAATACTAGAGCGCAGGCTAGCGCGCTAGTGAGAGGCATGGCAGCCCACGACGATGACCCCTTTGTGGGTAGCTGTGCCGGCGAGTAGCTTGAGCCAGACGTGGCAAGCTAGCAGCCGACGTGGGCAACATAAAACAAATACTTCAAGTGCTATGTGCTCGGACCGGCGCGCAATAGATGGGAGCTCCTCTCCCAGGACCCCAGACATGGACCTCTAGACAAAAGGGCATGGGGCGAGGGCCCTAGCAGTGAGATCAACTATGCCTGACGACACTAGGGCCCGGGCAACCTCAGGCAGTAAGGCTCAGACATCAGTTTGGAGCCTCCTGAGCAAGAAGCATTACAAGAAAGCCAGGAGCAGTAGAATCCTTGCAACCCCCGCAGTGACAGGAGGCCCATGACCAAAGGGGAGGGCTCATTCAATACACGACCGTCCCATGCGGGGGACTGCCACGACCTGCACGCCCCTCCAAAGAATTCCGAGACTTCATCAATACCAAGAGGAGTGAGTCCACCCCTCGAATAAAGAGAAGGTGCAGAAGATATGTCAGCACTTGTTTAAGGGGGAAGCCGGGAGATAGGTGTAACGACCAAGATTCTAAAACATAGAAAATCTCGATTATCGAATCAATGTGATCAAGGGATCCAAGAAAATTGAGGGTTGCCCAGTCAACTCATGTTGACCGGAAAGTTGGGAAAATGATGAATTTGGTCAACGCATGCTAATCAGAATGTATGGAGGAAAGTATTATCCGGTCAACGCATGTTGACCGGAATGCATGTAGAGGCCGAAGTGTCCTTGAAGAACGGAGTAGAATTTGCGAAAAATAAATCCGAAGTTGATGAGAAAGATGGACGGAGTGAATGATAAAAAGTTGACCGGAATTTGAGAGTTGACCGGATAAATAAAGAATAAATTGTGGGATTTAGTTAGAATCCAACTAGACGGCGACCAAATGGAGTGGGTGAACTAATCTAGTTACTCCACCTACTGTCTGCAAACAAGTACCAAAGTAAGTCACCTACCCCACTTACCCCACCAAACCCCTCCTCTATGTAAACCCAGCGTCTGGTCAATTTCAAAAAAAAAAAAGGCAAAACGCAAGTAGTAAGGAGGGAGTGAAGGAGGAGGCCAAGGAGAAACCAACTGTCAGGCAAGAAGGGAAGGAAGATTGAGCCACCACTGTGTACCTCAACGCCGTTTTTAAGTTTATTACAAGTAGTACCCTCGGAAGTTTAAATTCATGCTCTATTGCAAGTTACTGAGTTTCTAAGTTCAGTTTTTAGTTCATATACCGCACTGTTTTTGCGACAAGTAATTGGATGTTAACACGTTTTTAGTTTTCAAGTTCATGACGCCTCCTTTTCCTACATCCCGAACTTACATGAAATCGGACCCAAGGTTACAACTTTTGACATATGAAACGAAACCGTTTGGCATGTAATCTAAACCGCATTTGACAATGTAAAATGAATTCAGCTCGATAAAAAATGAACTCCGAACTCCACTCCCGTACTCTCTTGTAATGTAAAACAAACTCCAATATAAAACGAACTCCGGCCCCTAATGTAAAATGAACTCCGGCCTTAATGCAAAAAGTACTCCGTCCGTTTCAGAAAAAGAGCTCCATCCTGTTAACGAAAAAGAACTCCGTCCTTTTTAATGAAAAAGTACTCCAGAAAGAACTCCGTCCTTAAAGTGAACTCCGGCTTTAATGAACTCCGCCCTTTAAGAGAAATGAACTCCGACTTTTTGAGAAAAAGCAACGCACTCCATCCAGATGTGAAAAGCACTCCGCCTCCTTTTATGAAAAGCACGCCGTCCCATTTAATGAAAATGTACTCCGTCCTGATAGTAAAATGAACTCCGTCCCTTTTAATGAAAGTGCACTCCGTCCTGATAATAAAATGAACTCCGTCCTTTTTAAAGTGCACTCCGTCCTGATAGTGAAATGAACTCCGTCCCCTTTAATGAAAATGCACTCCGTCCTGATAGTAAAATGAACTCCGTCCCCTTTAATGAAAATGCACTCCGTCCTCATAGTAAAATGAACTCCTTCCCTTTAATGAAAATGCACTCCGTAGTAAAATGAACTCCGTCCTAATAGTAAGATGAACTCCGTCCCGCACTCCGTCCGATAGTAAAATGAATTACGCCTTAATATGAAAATGAACTCCGCTTTGTATAAGAAAAAGCACCCGTTTAAATGTAAATTGAACTCCGGCCATGTATTAGGAAGATGGACTCCGTCCCTTGAAACAAAATAAACTCCGTTATATTTTGACTTTGAAACTGAAAATAAACTCCAACTCTTGTTAAAAATCCGTGAACTCCGCCCATTGGAAGGCACTCCGTCCTCTAGCACTCCAAAAACCCGGCTTGTAATGTGAGATATACTCACGCTTTAAGAGCTCCGTCCCTCAATGTAAAAAGAACTCACATCCTTTTTAAGAATCAGTCCTGTTAGCACTCCGTCCCTTTTAGGGCATTTTAAGCCTCCGATTTTGAGAGGAACTTGGATTTTGAGTAAAAGGCCACTCCGTCGATTAAGCCTTCCCGAGCACTCCGCCTCTTATTAAGAAAAATACTCCGAGCTTTATCAAAGATTGAAGAAAGGCTTTATTAAAAGAGAACTCCCAGTTGTATTGAAAATGAAATTCCGACTCGACAAAATGAGTTCCTTTTAAGAGGAAGTATTTCGCTTATGTTATTTTACCTTAGGATCCCAAAAGTTCTTGGGTGAGGCCTTAGAACTGATGAATCGAGGATAGCTGTCTATGGAGTGATTCGTGGTCCACCCACTGCCTCGGGCGTGAGGAGGAGGAATTACTATTCTCCCGCCTTTGGCGGCACTCATCCCTCGAGATGGGATGCTTGAGGCACTTCGATCCTCGAGATGGGATGCTTCTGGCTTCCGCCTTGGGGAGGCACTCTGTTCTGATCCTCGAGATAGGATACTTGTTTCTAGCCTTGGATTGTGTGGGTGAACACAATTAATTCGATCACTCGCCCCCTAGTAGGGTATGCATCTGTCTTGGCCTATGTTAACCGCTTTCGACACTATAGTGAATAAGGGTAGGGGTTAGAACTTTGATCTTAAAGAATGATTAGTTTTAGTTCTGTCAAGTATAATTTTTACGATATAAATTGCTCAACCTATAATTTTTACATGACCTCATCATGGTTTTGACATGCATATCTTGTTGGGTATCAACCCTCGTTTTCCCCCTAATGATTTAGAACTTGTACACTGAAGTGATTAGAGCTTAGTTGAAATGAGTTTTTAGAAATATTATTGTAATGACTTGATAAAACTTCTATGGTTAAACATTTTCGTATGTACTTGGAAATGAATATTTTGGAATGAAAATGAACTAAAATGTTAGAATAACTTTCACTATACTTATCATGGTTAAAAGTATATGGGTCCTAAACGGCATCTATGATCTTGTGTTGCACCCAATTGGTTCAGTTGGGTTTTCAATTGTGTTTCTATTTGACGGAAGCTTTGAGGACAAAAAAAAAAATCCGTTCTGTCACAATAGGCGCTCAATGAGGTCAGGTCGCCATGGGGACATCTAGACACTCCCCTTAAGTTCAAGATGCTAGCACTGAATGCGTACAACGAGCACTTATCGTTCCTCGGACTACTTCCGACGCTACTGTCCTTTCACGGGTGACGAGGCTACTATGTCGCGGTTCCCCGACACTCAAGGGGGCACTGACTTTAGTTTCGGGCCACCTTCATTCTATCATTCGATGAACTTGCTGACTGCTTCTTGTGCCGATTCGCCTCCAGTTGGAAGAAAGAGAAGCAGCCATGGCATCTTTTACGCCTCCTCCAGAAGCTTGAGAAGAGCCTGAAACGATTCCTCAACCGCAACACAAAAGCTCACCGAATCTCCTAACTCTCCAATGAGATGAAGCTGAGTGCCATCATCGCTACATTGGCAGTTGGGGAGTCCCTCAAGCACTTGGCGCATTAGCCGCCCCATACCTTTCGGGAAGTTGAGGCTATTATTTGAGCCTACATTACGGTGAGGAGGCCAACGAAGAGAAGTATCCTAAATGAGTGGAACAACAAATTACTACAACAAGCGAAGAAATGGAGATGGTGCCCTCTCGGGAACCTCGGGTGTGTCCAAAGGGAGTTAGTCCCTTGACCTGTAAAGGTGACATCCGTTTAAATATTTTGATCTGCTCACATGAACAAAATTTCCCTCAAGAACTAGGCGAGGCAAAATACTATCATTTTCACGTCCCTCCTCCAAAATGGGATATACAAGGAAATTGAAGGCATCTCAGGGACACCTCGACATGGTTCCTAAGAAGCTGGTTCCTTGGATGATGAAGCTGAAATGCCACCCACCTCAAGAAATACTACCAGTGATCCTCGGACACGCCCAGGTAAGGTGTGCATACATGATTCAGGGTGCTTGTACATGTTTCATGTTTTCGTTAACAAAATTGTCATTTTCATTTTCCTATCTGGCTGTTCGTATGAGTGCTTGCATGCTTGTCATCTCAAAAAAAAAAGAAGCGGATGCCCAAATCGCCTCTAAGTTAGGAGGACACTGAACCCACATGGTCAGAGAAGTTCAGGTCACACTAGACCAAGCATCCCACACAATGCCAAACTCCGAACTACAATACAATCTAGCAGGCGCCTAAAGGCCACCTTCAAGGTTGAAGCGGAAACCTTGGTCTCGCGCCATCAAGATTGAATGCTTCAACCCCACATGGCCGAACGTTAAACTTCAGCTCCTCATTTAAGAAAGGCCCTTTATCTGGCAAGCAAGAAAACCTTGACCCTACGTGCAAAGTGGCCACATGAACGTGAGGGCTTCCTTGTCGAACAAGTAGGCCTAGGGGCTCTGACAGCTCTCGATAAGACGACCATTAAAACCTTAGGGGGCCTAAGAGGCAGGCGTGTAACGATCTTCTTCCGAAAAAGAGAGCACCTTTAGTCAACAACGGTCGATCGGTTAGGACCATGCACGCGTAAGTGATGATGACCTAAGCGGGGTCGAGCGCCGAAACAATGTCGTGTGCATGATGACCTAAGACCCCGAGTCCGGCTATTGTGGCTTCAAAACCCAGCTAGCCCTTGTCAGACTCCACCCTGGGCATGCGGTGACGCCCAACTCACTGGACGTGAGCATCCCACTAAGTGCAAAATGTGACGATATTCTCAACCGAGGATGAGCACAGCGCAAACGGCTCCCACAATGGGGCTCGGCAATGATAGCAAAATAACTTAACTGACACAACAAAAGAAACGACAACACTTAGAAGTAGCGACAAACCACAGCCCTAGCGAACATAAAGAATGTACTTCATTAATCATTCAAATTGAGAATTATAAGGCTGCTCATGAAGCTACACCGGAAAAAATGTACAAAGGGTCCAACTACCCTAAGTGCTCGAGGGCCCTACTCCCTCCAAGAAGTCGGTCAGGAGAGAGCTTTCCTTGACTCCATCATTCCTCAAATCAAAAATTCCCTCGGAGATGCCCAGAACCGCAATGGATGCTATGCGATGACACAGACATATGCCGTCCCAAAACCTTGCGTCCAGCACCCGCACCATCTCCTCCGAGGCAAGTCAAACTCACAAGTTAGCCTCAACATAAGCACTCCGGTCCTGAAGGTAAAAAATGTGGCCACGAGTTGCCAGAAGCTCACCTTTCAGTTGCACGACCTCCTCCCTCATGGAGGACAGCTCCTGCTTCGGGGCTGCGCTCTCGTCCTCTTTGTACCGTATTTCTGGCCACTCAACCTCTTCTCAGACTCAACGGATGAACTCATCCCATTGAAAGAGGGTTATCCGGATGAGGCAAACCACAGCTGAGCTCTACAAAAGGGAAAAGAGACAGAAAGCCCGTGAGTCCTGGCGACGTGGGAACATATTGCACAAAAGATATCGACAAACACATCCCCTACTTGACAAATGAAGAAGTCATATCTTGATGAAGGGCTCCTCCACAACACTGGTGAACTCCAACGCAATCCTTGGTATGGGCACGCTTGGGGGCTCTGGATGCTCGGCAGCCTATTCCCTTTCACTCTTTAGGGCCTCACTAACTAGAGGTCCTATGGCAACCCCCTCAGCCGTGCCTACCTTCGCGGTAATTTAGGCTCCGTGACTAGGGCCGCTAACAACCCCTTGACCGGCACATCGGCAATCTCTGAAGTATCCGCCTACTCAATGTCAGGCACAAGATATATTATCTCAACAAGCTCGGTGATGCCAACTACCTTTTCCTCGATGCATGTAGCACTTTCCTCCGCAATGGGTTCAGCTGACCAATCTCCATGGGATGGTCCGGCATCAATGTCGGAAAAGGAACTCGGCGCAGACCCTCAGCTGGTGGATGGTCAACAAAAGGAACGGCGTATTTTGCCAAAGTAATAGTAGGAATCGGCAAAAACTCAGCAGCTCCCTCCGATGGCTCGGACTCTGGCTCCTGCGGCGCAGTGGTGGCTCCAATGGATGTCATTAGGGCAGACCCAGAGGGATGGCCTAATGCGGCCGGCAAAATCAGGGCCTTCTTGCTTGAAGTGTCGCCTACCGGTCTCAGCCTCTTCAGGACCACCATATCCTCACCAGAGGAGGACTCCAATGAAGACGATGAGCCACACAGCTCAGGTAGCTCGTGGAAAGGATCTCGAATGACTAGAACTCTAGCCTTCCTCTTCTCAGTGATGACCACTGTTGCATTGCCCGTCGGTTCCCACCTAACGGTCACAAAAACCTCAGAGGTTAGATAATACCCCTGGATGCAAAATGTTTGAATCACCGCCTGAATAAGATTCGTTAACTTCTTCTTTCCCTCTTCCTGCTTGCTCACCTTCTACGGGAAAAACTCACCCATGAAACCCCACTCATTGAGGATATCCCACTCAGGAGGAGCAGTCAAGAAGAAGAAGTGGTTCTTCAAGTTCTTCATGGAGTCAGTGTTGGTCTCATGAAAAATGAAGCCAGGACGGGACGATATGGAAATCCAATCATCCAATTGGTTGAAATAAAAGATCACCTTCACCGAATGAGGGCAAAACAAGCAACCATCGAAGATGAACAAAACACATATGGACACTAGGTAATGTCGTGCTGCGCCATGGGGACGCCCAGCGCTGATAGGATCCCATACAAGTCAAGCGCTATTGGGAAATGAAGCCCACCCTTTAAATGAGACTCGTAGATGGTGATGAAGCTCACAGGAGGCGCATTTGCTCTACCCTACTCACCAGGAAGAAGGTGGGCCAAATCGCTATGGATGTGATACTTGACCAGCTGAGTAGCAACGGCCTCACTAAAGGACCAAATTAATCTCACCAACTCTTTTGCAAATCGTGAGAGGCGCGGGACCCTTCTTATTCGCCATTGACATATGAAGTAGAAGAATGCAAAGAATGAATGGTGACGGAAGACATCATTTAAATAGGCAGCCAAGAGGGGCCTCAAACGGCATTGTGCAGGAAACCCAAAGGTTTCCCTCAACGATGGCCATGACACGCATTCCTTTAGCAGGGCGCAGCACGTCCATCCAAGTTAGTTGATCATGGCGCCTAACATGCAACCTCAAAACTCACGCCGTAACCATCTGCCGAATCTCAACCGTCACAATAAACAATTAATGCAAAGATGCCAATCATCAAGGACGACAACAATGGTTACTCATTTGACTTCCAGAGCCGTAAGCACTGCGCTCGACGTTCAAAGGCAACATGCTATGACAAATAAATTACTTTATCAAAAGGAAATTTTACTAATGAAATTTCTTTATAGATAAGGCCAACCAGTGCCCACAAAATATAATAATGCTATCTGTGCCTATCGGGCTTAGCAGGATCAGAAGTCGGGGACTTAGTCAGCTCCAATCGCGTCTAAGCGCTCATGTTCCAGGAATCCAGGAAGCCCGTAAGGAAGCTAGGCGCCACCAGAGAAGCTATCCTCCGATTCAGGCAAATCCCTTCTTGGAACTGCCCCTTCAGCATCAGAGCCAACTCTTTCGAGCGGATCCTCAAACTCAGCTTGGCCTCTAGTCGTGCCTAGACAACATGCTCATCTCAACGTGGCTCCCGACACAGCTGGAGCTCCCCATGAAGAGTCACGATCTGACTCCTAGCATGAGCGTTGGCATCAGCCAGCTGTGACAGACTGTATTTTTTGGTCGAAAATCCAACAGAATTTTGTCTGTAATACGGACATTCGCCAATACAAAAAAATCCGCATATTTTCCTGTACAATACATAATACATTCATCAATTCCAACCATCGATAACAAATAACAGCAACACAAACTCCACAGGATCCAAAAGCCACTACTTAGTTGTGGCTCTAATGTTGTGTATCTAAACACAATATCAGCCAAAGAGAGATGTCACTAGATACTTATTACAAACCACAATAACCTACAAAAATATAAATAAATTTAAACGACAACGAAAACTAAATTAACTGATTATCAGCTTTATTTACAATATATATTATGATTCCAAAACAAATATAAACATTTATACAATTTTTCATGATATAAATAAAACTATAATTTTTAAATCTTTCGAATCCATGCTTAGACCACTCCAAATCTCTATACTATTCCATCGGGTATATCAAACCTGCACTAATTTAGAGATAAGAAGAAGTAATGGTGAGCTAATAGCTCAACAAGTGTAACGTTAATAAAGACAATAACAATATATAGGCAAAATAAAGTAAAAAGAGGAATTTACGAGCGTAATGATGATGCGTAACATAAGACGTGGTCAATTATGCTCTTGGAACACTTTTTATCCTTCTTCTCTTTGGGATGTTGATTATCCAGGATTACTTATATTTGCGGATCAGAGTTAGTAAATCTTACTAACTAAAGGTGCGGGAAACGACCTAGAGGGGGCCATCATATAATGCCTATAAACGGGCCGAACACCACGTGTCATAAGGATATGCCTATCACCTGGCCGTACATGGTCAATAAAATGCTACCCTAACCTCCCGCGGTCTAGAGGCAGTCATCGTCTTTCCATAGTAATATCCTAATGCTTGCCAAGAGTATCATCTGCTTCAATGAGGGGCCAGAATACACGGCTAGTGTAATCCTCGAGTCTCTACTGTGATACCCATGTCATGCCAATGGATATTACCCTTTCGTAACATAGTTTATGTCCCTAATTTCATGGTTTTCTTATTCATTTGCTTATTCACTTGAGGAAAGGTCTACCCTACTTCATTTGACAATATCTTCATTTGGGAGAACGATTCAATCACATATCACATTGTGGACTTATTTCTGATTACATATACGATTATTATCTTTCCTTTGAATTCAAGTCTTTTCACAAGTTAATTTGGATGCATAGATGACACAATGCAAAGGAAAGAGTAGAATTTCTTACCACATTAGACAATTATTATTTTTGGATCCTCCTAAACACATTTCTTTACAAATGGAATACAAACACATATTTTGGAGCTTACAATTGAACATATAAGATTAGACATAACTTATATAACAATTAATTACTATGGAAGCATTAAAATTCACAATTAGGCTCGGATGAATAGTAATAGTGTTGATTTAGAGCACCTGGATGTCACCAACGGGTTTATACTTGTGAGATCGGACATCCGGTTGATATATATGTATAATTGGAATATAGTGATTCATATTTGAGGGACAAAAGCATAAATAATCAGAGGGAAGGGGGAAATCCCGTGTTGGGCGCGAGTTAGGGTCTCCTCGAACGAAATCCCACATAAAACCACAAATTCAAATACCTAATTGATAAATTAACATGCCTAAATCATGGGTAGTCATATTCTAGACCCAAATTAAACTAAAACCCCAAACTTTCATGGGTAACATGTTCAAGAGTGGGTCTAGGGTTTCACAAACAAAAATCTACATAAATCCACCAAATCGGGTATCCAATCGATAAATTACTTATATAGGATATGGGTAATGATGTTCTAATCCCAATTTATACAAAAGTCTCAAAAATCGGAGCCCGAAACCATTCGGACGTGGGATTAGGGTTTGAGTATGAAAATTGGTATAAACCTTCAAATTTGGACATAAAATTCATATTTATATATAATCTAGCTATGGGCATCACATATACATACATGGGTTGCGTATCGAGACAATAATATTCGAAGAAAATCGAACAAAAATCAAAGAGAATGGAAAAAAGAATATAGATGCACTTACTTCACTCGCTCTATGATTTCTCCAACTAATTCGAAGTCGGAACATCCCGAAAGCCTTCGTTTGGTCATTTCTCTCTCTTCTCCCTCCCTCCCTCTCTCTCTCTCTCTCTCTCTCTCCCCGCGAACGTTCTACCTCTTTTTCTTTTCTTCCGCAACCCCTCTCCCCTTCTTATTTCTCCCTGCTTCTATTTGGTATTATTATTATTATTATTATATATTCTTTTTTCTTTTAATCCCAAAACTTAAATCGATACTTGGGCGACCGAACGAGCACACCTCGGACGTTGGCCCAACAAGTCTAGATATCCCTAAAAATTTTATAATATTTAATTACTTTTTATCACATTTAAATTATCCAAAATAATAATAAATAATCATAATTAAATTGGATAAAAATTTAGAATATTACATTCCCCCTACTTATAAAAATTTCATCCTCAAAATTTAACAAACCTCAAAGCTTAGCAATAGGGGGAATAGACCTTCTAGATTTCACCTCCGTACTCCTAAATCACTTCAATGGAGAAGCGATTATTTCTAACAAACCTTAATCTTTCGAAATATCCTGATTTTCAATGTCTAATGCCTTTTATCTAAAATCAAGATTAAAGCCTCACTATAAGACGAATCCCTAATCTCTCACAATAGTTAAACCCAATTATAATCCTATTTCCTCATTCGTTGGTACATAAGAGACATCACGATAATCTATCTAAATTTGAAGGTAGGCCTAATTATTGACCACCTCTATGACATAATATAAAGTTTCAAATGAACTAATAGGTTTTCACCTCGATACTTCCTATGTCTCGAGAAAGATCTCCCCTTGGAACCTCCACCCAGTTTTGAAATTTCTAGGCCAAGAGCCCACATACTTTCACTGTGTTACTCTGATTAACCATTTATCAGGACACTAAAAATTCCCTTGCAACTCATGCCCATTGATTCATATAAGACTCCTAGGTTATCTGACAATTTTAAACCTAAGGAAAATCCTAAGGATATCGATACAACTAAAGTAGGGTCCAAAATCTCTAGATTACAAACAACCTAGTCAACGCAATTGAAGTAATCACCCAAAAACCTCGAATTCCAATACTCACTAAATCTTATCACTTTGTTGGCATATTAACGAGCCAACCTATACATTCCAGTCGTGTCACAGAAATTCACGATAAATAAGCTATCCTGGTTTGCCAATTCCATAATACCCAAATGGTACCCCTAATCCTTGCCGCCCTTAGCATCCTCAAAACTAAAACGGTGAGGGCTTTTTATGATACACCAAGATATACCCAATCCAAAGATTCTTGTCATCCAACTATCTGCAATATTATTCTTTTTAACTGACGGTACATTTTCATAAGTATAACCTCTTGACAACCTCACTGATCTACACTACCACTTGATCGACCCTTCACGGTTGACATTGAAACTTATCATAACTATCCTCAAGCGAAATTACCTGCTTATACTACTGCATGGCCATTTCTTCCTACAAGACAACCTCTCAGTCCACCGAGTTCATTAATCAATGGCTACTCCTATAAGTAGCACCTATAAATCCTCAAAGTAAGGACGCCAATAGCTAATCTCAAACTATGGGTGACGTAATTCTAGTCATAGGCTTTCCACCTTCTTAACCAAGGGTAATCACTCATACAAGTCAAAAGATTACAATCCTAAAGCTTCTTAAAAAGGATCACACTCTACTATAACTCACTAGACCCATCAGGGGTCGACCCAAATAATAAGGCCAACATCTAATCCTTAAATTCCTCGAAGGCTATCCTCACATGACCCATTCCGATGGATACTGATCATCTCCAAGCAAAACGCTTCATGGCATTGCAATCTTCGAGAAGTACTTATTAGATTATCCTTTTGGGTTCAACTAAACCCAAGAAAGCAACACACCCTTAAGACGTCAATCAATTTTTTTCCAAATTATTGACCACTTCAAACTCTAAAGAATCATATTCCTATCATTGGAGAAATCATGTACCCGAGATATGTTTCTCCCAAACTTACATCCTTTTCATAATGAGCACATGGCTAACCATCTTTTATAATCCATGAGATGATCCTCAAGTAGGGTTCTCACACTCTATTAACTCTAAGAATTCAATGAGGCCATCCCAAAAGCACCGAAGCACCTTATAGCAAAATACCCAGCCGTTGCCTTATCAGTTCAATTCAGAGTCCTCAAATTCGATGCTAATCCTAGCACAACTCCACAGCAACCATCAATTTAGTGATCATTTCCTCTAGGTAACATCCTCAAACACTTACTCTACCCAACACCTTGGTGACCACAAAATGGCTCCCAAGTGTGGTCCTATATGATAACTAAATTTGTCACAAGTCCTAATCAGATGATATGCAAACAAAACAACACTAATTGTGTCACCACTCAAACAACGATGGCTCATATTCAAACCTTTTCACTCGATTACGAGGTGTCATATCCTTACCATCATAGTTCATGCCAGTATGGCACCCTACTAACCAAATCATCCTCTATATTATATCAAGCCTTATCATCGTAAAGCAATCAGTTCATTCAAACCAACCATATCTACAGTCCCAAGGGAAGGTCATAGACTTTGATGCAGTTATCACAAGTCTATGATCCTCAAATAAATGAATAAACGTATGAAACATCAACAAAATATAAACGCTGGATCCCAAAGTATTAAGCTCCTTTAACTGTTCGACCCATGAAATAAGGGCAATTCCTAATCATATGGTCGAACTAACCACACTTGAAACATACTCCCAAAAGTCTCACCGAAACAAGACCCATGATTCGTTATCCATAAAGCTTCCATAAACAGATCTGACGATATCTCTTAATCCTCGAGACCCATGATCTTTTTCACGTAGACCGCTTGAGGTTGACTTCACCTCCTATCTTACATAGGGCAATACACCTTATCTTCTTCTGAGTATTAGATTATCGCAATATCATCTCAATTCTCAGGGCCCATATCTCAACTTCTATAGGATCGGAGCTACCCAAAAGTTTAGACACTTAAGCGTCTCCAAATCAATCGACATCCTAGGATTCGTTATGCTCAGAAGTTAACTCCAAGTTATCCTAACCTAAAGCCACAATCCACCTCACCCATCATACTTGACACATCAACCAAGCTTTTTTTCAAATTATTAGCCTGAGGATCTCAACCCTGAACCAATCAAATCTAAACCTCAAATCAAAATCAATTGACCTAGGCCTCGAATTAATACCGGTCAATTCAAGCACCCAATTGGCACCATCAAATTTAAGCCTCATGGTGTCTTCCTATAGCTCGTCTCGACCTCACGGTCGACCACTATCACGAATAAATCTTCGTCTAGGAGTCATAGCGGCTACTTATATCCTATATGAGGGCAAAACAATGCGGGTTAGACTATTCTTAAGATACTAACTAGGATGCGTAAGTTGGACATCCAAACTCATCTTCTAATTCTTACTTAGTTTGAGTCTAAACTAGCCATTCAGGATAACTAAATCTATCCAATTTAACTTAATTGTCCTACGCTTACATCTACTTATCTAATCAATCTTAATCTATTTTAAATTTTCACAAACAATTCAAATCAAACTTAAGGCATTTCTAATCTCTGATACCAACTGTAATGATCCGTATTTTTCTGCCAAAAATCCGGCAGACTTTTACCTGTAATACGATATTTACCAATATAAAAAAATCTGTACAATCTTTTGTACAATACATAATATATCCATAAATCCCAACCATCGACAACAAACAACAACAACACAAACTCCAAAGGATCCAAAAGCCACTACTTAGTTGTGGCTCTAACGTTGTGTATCTAAACACAATATCGACCAAAGAGAAATGCCACTAGGTACCTGTTACAAACCACAATAACCTGTGAAAGTATAAATAAATTCAAATGACAGTAAAAACTGAATCATCTGATCATTAGCTTTATTTACAATATACATTATGATTCCAAAAGAAATATAAATATATATTCAATTTTCCATAACATAGATAAAATTATAATTTCTAAGTTTTCGATATGGTCTTCCAAATCCATATTTAGACCACTCCGAATCTCTATACCATCCCATCGGGTATATCAGACCTATACTAATTTGGAGATAAGGAGAAGTGATGGTGAGCTAACAGCACAATAAGTGTAATGTTAACAAAGACACTAACAATATATAGGCAAAATAAAGTAAAAAGAGGAATTTACGAGCGTGTTGATGATGCGTAATATAAGACGTGGTCAATTATATTCTTAGAACACTTTGTATCATTCTTTTCTTTGGGACGCCAATTATCCAGGGTTACTTATATTTGCGGATTAGGATTAATAAATCTTATTAATTAAAAGTGCGGGAGAATGAGGAAAGGATCATGATACTCCACATGATCTAAAGCCATGAGCTCTTATTATTGACCAAGAGGGGGGCCATCATATAATGCCTATAAACAGGCCGAACACCACGTGGCATAGTGGTATACCTATCACCCATTCATACATGGCAAATAAAATGTTACCCTAATCTTTCGTAGTCCAGAGGCAGTCGTTATCTTTCAACAACAATATTCTAATGTTTACCAAGAGTATCACCCACTCCAATAAGCGACCAAAATGTGCGGCCAGTGTAATCATTGAGTCTCTATTGTGATACACATGTCATACCAAGGGATTTTACCCTTTTGTAACATAGTTCATGGTCCTAATTTCATAATTTTCTTATTCATTTACATATTTATTTGAGGAAAGGTCCACCCTACTTCATTTCACAATATCTCCATCCGGGAGAACCATTCGATCACATATTAAATTGTCAACTTTCTTCCGATTACATATAAGATTATTATATTTTCTTTGAATTTAAGTCTTTTCACAAGTCAATTTGGATGCATAGACAACACAATGTAAAGGAAAGAGTAGAATTCCTCACCACATTAGACAATTATCACTTTGGAGTCTTCTGGAATATATTTCTTTACAAACGGAGTACAAACACATATTTTCGAAGCTTACAATTGAACATATAAGATTAGACATAACTTATATAATAATTAATTACTATGGAAGTATTAAAATTCACAATTAGGCTCGAATAAATAGTAACAGTATTGATTTGGAGCATCCAGACGTTGCAAACGGGTCGATACTTGTGAGATCGGATGCCCGGTCAATATATATGTATAATTGGAACATAGTGATTCATATTTGAGGGACAAAAGTATAAATAATCGGAGGGAAGGGGAAATCCTAAGCTAGGCATGAGTTAGGGTCTCCTCGAACAAAATCCCACATAAAACCATAAATTCGAACACCCAATCGATAAATTAATGTGCCTAAATCATGGGTAGTCATATTCTAGACCCAAATTAATCTAAAGCCCCAAAATTTCGTGGGTAACATGTCCAAGAGCGGGTCTAGTGTTTTGCAAAAAAAATTAATATAAATTTACCAAATCGGATATCTAATCGATAAATTAACTTATATAGAACATGGGTAATGATATTCTAATCCCAATTTATGTAAAAGTCTCAAAAATCGGAGCCCAAAACCACCCAGACGCGGGGTTAGGGTTTGAGTACAAAAATTGGTATAAACCTCCAAATTTGGATATAAAATTCATATTTATATATAATCTAGTTTTAAGAATCACATATACATACATGGGTCAGGTATCGAGATAATAATACTCGAATGGGATCAAACAAAAATCAAAGAGAATGGAAGAAAATGATAGAGATGTACTTATCTCGACCCGCTCTATGATTTCTCCAACTAGCTCAAAATTGGGATCCATCTCAAAAGCCTTCGTTTAGCCATTTCTCTCTCTTCTCCCTCCCTCTCTCTCTCTACCCGAACATTCTACCGCTTTTTCTATTCTCCCACAACACCTCTCCCCTTCTTATTTCTACCTGCTTCTATTTATTATTATTATTATTATTATTATTATTATTATTATTATTATATATTCTTTTTTCTTTTAATCTCAAAACTTAAATCGATACTCGGGCGACCAAATGAGTGCACTTCGGCTGTTGGCCCAACAAGTCCAAATATCTTTCAAAATTTTATAATATTTAATTAATTTTTATCACATTTAAATTATTAAAAATAATAATAAATAATTCTAATTAAATCTGATAAAAATTCGGGATATTACAATGGCTATGGGGCATAATTGCGCCTCTCATCAGCCATTATAATGATCACAAGTAGAGGAAAGGGGAAACAACTGCAAACTCAGAGTTAACGCTCCACAGTGGTGAATGAATGCCTAAAATGAGGAGGGAACTTGGGCATTTAAATAGCCAAAACCCCCAAAGGAAATGGCGTCGTTTAACGAAGACGAGGTGCACTACCGCCCAACAAGATTTCTCCACGTGGTGACGCCCTGAAGCACTATGCCTTTTCAAAGAGAAATAATTACAATGCGACAGCTCTAAATGGCGTAGTTACCCAGAAAGAATGCAAGTGGCAGAAGCCCCTAAACGGCTCCTGTCAGGCCTTCCCACCGACGGTCCAAATATGAACTCGACGGATGGTTGCTAGCCGAGCTAGCTGCAAGTCGCTCGGCACTTAAAATAGATGAATAATCAAGCATGTATGGCGGCAAGAGGACTCTTTGGCCCTTGAATCATACCGAGCGGCATTAAATAAAAAATCCAATGGCACTAGAGATAAAAGCAAATATTGACACTTTTATTTATTAAAGTCTTCTTTACAAAGTATAAGACTTGCGCCAATGCAAGTACGAAGAAATCAAAATAGAGTAAAATACAAGGAGTAGAACAAAGCGGTGCACACTAAGAGGACTCGATTCGGAGCAGAAAGGCGACACTAGAGGGAGCTCCGCCATTCTGGTCGCATCTATCCCAATGCTGATTCCCCTTAGGCGGGGAGAATTAGATGCTAATCCCTTGCTGACGGTGAGTCCAACTCCGCCATAGCAAGGGAAGAGCCTCCATCTTGGGTCGACCATCGAAGTTGTGACATGTCGGATGCACAGCCCAACGGGACCCCAAAATATGCCTCCTCCAGCCAAGCCTTGGGAATGACCAGCCGCAAAAAAGAGCAGGAAGTAGAGCATTTCAAGAGGTCAGTGACTGGAATTAGGGTTCTGGCCTCCCAACGCTCCTCCAGCGGCTGAACACCCTGGCCAAGTGGAGAGAAAGCATATGACGATTGCAGAGTGGCCGAGCTACCTTCGTTACAATGCAAAAACGTCCATAGGAAGAGCACAATGACAGGTTTCAAAAGCAGCTACAGGTCTTCCGTGAATCCATCTAATTTCTATGCGAAACTCCACGGAGCATGAGGCAAGCCAGAGTCCCCACATTGTTTTGCCGGTGAAAGAATGAGCTTAGGTCCACAAAGTGTGGGAACCCCCAATTTATAGCCACGCAGAAGGCCCAGCAGCTCCCAAAGGAGCGCTCCACCCAACAACCATCAATCGAAAAATACATATTCACATGGGAAAGGAATGATGCCCCTGGGAGCTGAAGACTGGCGCATCTCAAGAAGGAATATGTGAGCTAGTAGCACAAGGCCCACCTTTTGACATACCAAGGCCGAGCAATGTGCCATCCCCAAGTATGGGAGGCTAGTGATGGATCTAGTATGAATCTGGGCTGATACCAATAAAACCCAACCAACAACAAAGAGGCCCAATCGGTAAGCAGGCCTAGTCAGGCGATGGCAATTTGAGAGATTTGAGGTAAGGCCCACTAGGTGCCTTTAACACGCGCCCAATCGTCTCCCACCAACATCTCTCTTGAAGTGGTTGTAAGCTAACAGCGTAAGAGGCGCTTGCTTAAAGAATGTCAGCCAATGGAAGATGAGATCAACCCTGGAAAGTTGCGGTGCCCGCTGTCTTAACAACAAATCGACTAATCCTAACAGAGTCAAATAGGTCCTTGCCGACCTTGCCTGGCGACAGTCCCAGCACCACCAGGAGGCAACAACTGGTACCACTAGCTACCACCAGCGCTTAGTGGCTAGCGAATCAAGATAGGCCACCTATCATAGGTTCCTGCGCCCAAGAGCCTCCTCCATGGAGCTTACAAATATCTTCTCCTACGTAGGAGAAGGGATCGAGCCCACCACCTTGAATCAAAACAAACAATGAGAAAGAACTAGCTCTCATCTCTCAAAACCGCCCCTCAGTCTAGCGATCTTAGTGAGCCACTTATTGCATTGCACAAGAGGAGCACAAGCCTCCTCCAAACACCATATACACCCCTTGCATACTAGCATCCATGTATTTTTCATCACATTTGTCTTTACGCTTGCATCTTTTCATCATCTGGAAAGATTTCTGACTTGAGCGTTGAAATATTTACGGTGGGCAAATATCTTGCCATTAGCTGACCTCTTGTTCGTAATTTGTGGTGTGTAGAGTCCAAGTTGAGGTACGCGAGACTAGACCCGATCAAGATCCACCGAGACAAGGAATACAAATGCTCCCTAACCCGCATGAGAATTCGGACGCAGGGATGTATCAGTCTCATATCTAATGAGGTATCCCTTTTGAAAATTGGATTTTCCTAACTTAAAAAAAAATATTCTTATTTCATATATTTATTCTCTATTTTTAGTTTAGTATTGTTTCATTTTATATTAAAAAGTAGGTCAAATTAACCATATTTTAAAACAAACAGTAATGCACACACAGAAAGATTTAGAAATATAGGAGTTATAAAGAATATCAAATTTTAACCTTTTATACTAAATATCAGTAAAATTAATATTGGAATAAAATTAATTACAGAATTACATAAAGATAAGAAAATTTTAAAAAAAAATGATTGAAGGGTCCTTGATATATTTCCAATATATCAAGATCCTTACCCGCTAATTGGTTTGCCGTTGATCATGGCTTTCTGCGTGCGAGGGATGATTCGTTGTCTGGTCGTTTCGGATTTTCTTTTGCTAGGCAAAAACAAGAGGATTTTTCTTTCTTTATTTTTCCCAGGAAAATTTGCTCCAGGGCAACATGACCGATTTTCGTTGTTCAAAGCGGAAAAAACGGGAGGAGAGAGAGAGAGAGAGAGATCCGTCAAGTTGTGGCCTTCTCGGGCATCTAGTTGATTGCAGGTCTACTAGGAGTCGTGGTCGATTTGTCACTATTGACAATCTCCGCGTCTCTACGTGTCTCCTTTGACGGCACCGCATTTCGATTTGATTGAGATTTTACCACCTGTTTTCTTTCAGTCTGCCTATTCTTATAGGACGTTTTCTTAGCTGGTTGTATTTCTGTTTGGCTGGTCTTCTACTATTCATCTTCTGGCAATTGGTGCCTAGCTAGTGGGTTGGTTCCTTTGGCTGGTTGACTATCCCACTGTTTTGACAAGATGGCCTAGCGTTTTGGTATGCAAGTAGCTTGGCTAGGCGGATACTCGGGCACTCAGCAACACATCATGTTGGACACTATAAATCTTAAATAGCTAGATATTTTGAATACAAATTTGATCATTTATTTACTGAGGCTGTCATTTTGTTTGTTTTTTGTTGGGACGTGCGTTTAGGGCCAAACCTAAGAGGGAATAAAATTCATTTTACAACTTGATATGTAATTTATTTATAACGTGAGCAAGATCAAATATGTCATTATGTAATTATGATTTCATTCGAAGGATTATTAGGAAATTCAATTTTTTTTTGAATGTGTTCTGCATCTTGATTTATGATTTGGATCTAGGTATTATGAGAATCACCTTACTATTTTCAAATTTGACAAGATCATCAAGAAAGAAATTCCAACTAATGTGTTGTATGAGGATGGCAAGGTGTTGCTGAAATTTTGCTTCATTTAGACACATTTCTTGTCCCCACTGGTGTAACTTCTCAATAAGTTTCAAGATTGGTAGTTGACATTCTTTACACGCCTTAAAAAGTATATGCCAAAAGCCATAAGTTCTAAAGTGGAAGAATGTTAAGCATCAACTTATGCAATTGTCATGATCATTATCTCTTTTTCTTCCCCCTTTTTTCGGTGTTCTTTTAATGGTAAAGAAATAAAGTTTTCTAAACCCATGTAGAGTTGAACTTTGGTCTTTTGCAAAGGATCATTTAACACTTCAGAGGTTGATCTACACCAATCTAGGATCTTTCATCCCAGTTTTCAATGGAATTATTGAGAGAATGCCCCAACAAAATCAATAACTACACATGGTGGCATAAGGTACCAGTTCAAAAGGGACTCCATAGTATGAAGTGCAATTAATTTAGAAGGACAAGTTCGAGCCAAGCGCTTTTTGGTGGCATATTTCTGTCCCTACTAAATATGGGATCAGAAGGTCTTGCATTCGACAAGCGTGAATGTCTCTTGCATATTGTGCCTGTGTGTCGCTGACTATGTCATCTGTTTGCCACAATCTATATTTTTGATATTAATTTTAATACTATTTTAATTTTTTAGTTTTTGTTTTGAGGGATATATCTCTATAAGTTCAAACACACATCTTGATTATTCCCAAGGTTAAGGATGGCTTAACTGGACTTTGTAAGACAATGTTTCATAACATAACTCGTCCTAGTCAATATATAACTCTACTATGGTTTTATGTCCCAGAAGGTAATATGATCTTTCAGTTTCCCTTATTTTCATCAAAGCCTCCAAACCGGGGAAAAAAAGAAAAAAAACAAAAAAGAGGCAGAGGAAAGAGGGGAAAGGGAAAATCAAGAGTTATGAAAATCTGCCGTAAGATCTGTGGTCCTTTTTTGCTAGAGATGCAATGGAGTCAATTCAAAAGTTAATATACCAGTGGTGCCTATCTTTTCAAGGAAATTGCCGTATTGGGTTTGAAATACAAGCATATAGATGCATTCTTTTCTTTTCTTTTGACTTGGGAAAGTTGGAGGGGATTATTGAACTTTGGACTTTTGGCCCCGGGCCTTAACCCTTAACCAGCTCAATTTATGCATCGTGACACCATGAACAGTAGTATTCAGTTCTTTATATATATATATATAATATGAATCAATGGTGTATTTGAGGAACTGTTGCATTCTCTTTTGTCGTAAAATTAGATATTTGGGCCCATGTATTTCTGTTTGTGGATATTTAGAGCAATATGTTTGCACTTCCAACAAGAAACTCCACTGTTGCTTTAATGATTCTTATCTGCAATATATTTTCTAACCAGTAGGAATTATCTTCATGGGATACCTTATCTAATACATGTAGGGAATGAGTGCCAACAAAATTGTACATTGAGAAAAAAAAAATAATAACAATAATCACACACATAATAGAGAAAAAAGAAAGAACAATACATATAAATTTTACGTGGAAACCCTCTTTTAAATAAGAAGGAGAAAATCATAGGATACTTAATCTATAAAAAATTTTACTATGTAAGATTTTGATTACAAAACCCCTTTGATTACAAAAAATACTTGAAAAATAGAGCACAAAAGTAAACGCACTCCTTTTTTTTCTCTACTTCTTCCTCTTTTTCTTCTTTCTACTCCTTACCTTCAAATCGCTACTATATACATAAATAGATGTAGATGGGTCTACTTTACTGGGCAGCACTAACTCTACAAGTTGGTGGCATGCTCTGCAAGGTAGCTATCTGCACAGACTTTACAGATGATCAATTTTTCAGACAGGCCACCCTCAGTCGATGTATCAGTGTCTTTGGCCGACCTCTCTAGCCAACCTCATCCCAGCTTGGCCATACTAACCTGGCTGCTCTTGGCCAATCTCTTCTCAGTTGGCCAACCTCTCGCTGTCTAACCGACCGATGCTAGTTATCCTCCTTACTGCTTGGCCGGCTGGCCTCTTGCTGTTCGGCTGGCCTCATATCAACGTGGATTTGATTGGCCTCATCACTTCGCCAGGCGGCACCACTTCGGCAAGTTCACCATTCCGGCCAATTCTTTGTCATACTTCCCTCAATATTGCATCAATGCATAGTTGACCAAACTTATCATCCTCTCAATCGAATATAAATCCATACGGAAGTGACTTATATCCTAAAAATGCAATCATTGATAACTAATGTTGCAAAGGACTGATTATTGAAATTGATGGTGGCACCATTGAGCATAATGACAAATCTCACTAAGGTGTGAATATTAGTGAGCAATAGCAACAATTCCATGAAGAACAGGGAAGGATATGTAAAGCTGCTCGTGAATTTCTGGCAGATTGGGTGGCTACTGAGGGGTTTTGTTGGGTTCCAACCCCTTGTTTGAATAGCGAGGAGATGAATCGATAATATATAACAAACTAATAATAATTACAAATAATAAAATATATAAGAATTGTACGTAAAAAATTTTTTTTTAAATGAGAAAAAAACCACGTAACTATTAATATGAAAAATATCCACTACACGGTGAGTTTTAGTTACAAAAACCTTCAATAAATACTAAAACATAATACCTTGTAATAAATAAGTATAAACAATAAAGAGTATAAAATAAAAAAGAAAAATATGACTGGTAAAATATTTTTTACAACTATGAGAACAACATACCCAAGGTCGATAGAGAATGGAATTCAATTGGATGAGCAAATTTTCATATTCTTTTTTTCTTTGTTTTCTCTCACTGTGCTGATGCTCAAACAACTCAAAATTGCAAAGGATTAATCCTAAAATTGCACTAGGACGATTTTATTTAAGAATGACGCTCGAGTGCCTATTAGACGCGCATCAAACGCTAGCCCACTGTGCAATTGGGACACAAATGTCCCTCAAGCGTGAGCAATTTGAACAAATTGTACTCGAACGTTCCTCAAGTGCACCCAATCTAAACAGACTGCGCATATGTGCCTCTTTGTTGCTTCTCGGGCATTGATAGTCTGAAAGCACACATGCATTGATCAGTCGCTTGTCATGCGTTACTCAATAGTTTTTCTCAATTAGGCCAAGGCATGTGCGCTATCGTTATGTACCACACGATAATATATCAAATGAGTATGAGATTCATAAGATAGTGACTCATAACTCAACAATTTCAATCCGCATGTCCCCATCCCCAAAAATACTAGACTTGTTCACTGATTGGCTTTACTAAAAATAAGATATTATATTAGTTTTTTATGGATTAAACTACTTTTCAATTGAATTGTTATTGCTCATGTTGAGTAATAATGAATACAGTTTTTTCTCCGTGCATGTGATATTTCCTAATCTTTGTTGCAGGCTGAAGAAAGGCAACGTGAGATACTCTGTCGCCTTCTTCACACTGCAAAGCTTGCCGCAAAACCGGAAGGGCTTGAAGATGGATTTAGGGTTGTGATCAATGATGGGCCAATTGCACTGCAAGATTTATCCTTTTCTCTGAGAACTAGATCTGCTTACGAACCATATATAAATGTATATGTATTGTTTATCAGGCCAGTATGTTTGTCTCATTCACATGCACCTTCTTGGATGGTGACAAGTGTACTGGCCTTCAGGCTAGTTATATTCATATAGTACCTTGTTGTTCATATCTTAGCGGAGTGCTATGGAGTTGAACACGGTTTTGCGGCTGCTTGAACCAGGCCGTCACCTGGACTCAACTTTTACATATGACAATAACGGCATTCTTTAAAGTACCGACCACCAATGCTTTTGGGTGTAGTAGAGATGTTAGACTTGCAAAACTACTACTTGGTCCTTGACCTAAGAGTGCTCAAATAAAGATCAATTGAGCTTGGTTTGGAAAAGTGTCAAGCTTTACCTATTTTTGAGTTGGTTTGGCTAATGAGCTTGGTCAAGGGAACTATTTGGCTTGCTCTTTTGTAATGGAACTACTCGTGAGTCATAGTTTTCCGGTTAGAACCTTTTGAATGCTGGATTCGTGAAGTTTAACAAGTGAGAGTCAGGATTAATTTTGGCCTTTTAGTAGATTGAAAAACCGACTTTAATGGATGTTGTTAGGTTCGACAACGTTGGCATATTCAGTGACATTATTTGTGAACTTCTTTTGTGTATAAGTTGTTTTTCATATTTCTGATGAATGGAGTTCAAAAAGTATTTACGTACATCTTCTCTCAAGAACCGTGAGGATACTTGAGATCGGTTAGCTTGTAGTTTCTCTCAGTGGTGAAATGGCACAAAACTGCAAGTCTGCTGAGAGATAGGTTAGCTCACGGTTTTTCCAGATTTGTATCAACATCAGAGTTGAAAGCCTGATGTTGGATTGGTTATCTGACAGTTTTTCCGAATTTGTAATAAAATCAGAACTGTGAGCCCTACTGAGAGATTGGTTATCAAGCAGTTTCTTTAGAGTTGAAATAGCATCAAACTGGGTGACCACCGCTCAAGCGCTTCAGTTCCTCAACCTCTCCTCAAATCTTCAAACTTCCTTGGGTTTGGAGTAGTTTTCTGGCCACTATCCTTACAAGGGAGAGAGTGGATATTCATCAAAAGGCATGGAGAACAAGTGAGGAAATGCCATCAAGAAATTAGAGCTGAGTTTTTCAAGAAAATACGACTCAATTTTCTGGGTCAAAACGCTGACATGAAGAAGAAATATTTTTTGGGATGTGCGAGATAGGGATTGAATTTGAAGTGATGATGTGCCAATGTACTTCATACACTCCTCAAATTGTTTCTTTTATTTTTACGGGAGATCTGTTAATCTGTGTGTCATTTGAGTCTTATTTTGGTTGAAATATTCAAATAATTTCAAGACAGTTTGTAATTTGAAGATTCACCGAAAGAAGCCATGTGTGCTTAGGTAGTTACAGTGCTGTAAATCTAATAAGAGCCTTAGCTAACCACGAGTCGGGAGTTAGCTGACCAGAACAGCCAGTCTGTTGTTTAGTTACAAATTGGCTCTTTTCAAAACGCATCCTTGAGTTTTCTTCATCACCAAAATCTTATATTATTTTCTTTATTGCAGTTAAAATAAATTTATTTTTATTTTTGAATGAATGGTGGTTAACATACAGTGCATTTGACGCGTGTTACTACACTTATTCACCTCCTTGGATGTATGTGTGCGTCTCGTCATTGTTTTCTCAATGTAACAACACGTTTAGAGCTAATTCCAAAAACAGAAAATGATGTGATGATGGTTGTGAGAATGAATGAATGAACAGTTTTTCGTGGGTGTTTTCAAGTTATTTACTATTTTCTATTCTATCTTCTGCTGCTGGTTTTTGCCACTGGACTTGGTTTCTGTTGGGGACAGGAAGGGGCGGTCGAACAGAATGAACACAAGCACACACAAAGAGAAAGAAAAGCACACATAAGTTTTACATGGAAAATTCTTCACAAATCGAAGGAAAAAACCACGAGATACAAAATCCACGATAACTCCACTAGGTGAAAATTGGTTACAAAAACCTCCGAAATGGAATATTCGCTACACACCCAATCGAACAAAGAAAAACCTCTCCAAAGTAAATAAGAAAACTCTCCTTCTCACTCTCTCCATTTCTCTTCTCTCCTTCCTCCCTGGTGGTGCACACCTCTCCTTTCTTTTCACCCTCTTGGACTTCACTGCCGTAAGCTTCCTATGGAGACTTGACCACCTCTCTCACTCATGTGTCTTGCTTTTGCGTCTCTTCCACCATATGCCCAACATGCATATTTATAAGGAGCCTACCTGAAGAGTATCTACCAATAGGTAGGTTGCTTGTGGATAATCACCGACCACCAACTCTGCTACCTGCCACCAACTTTGCCTACTAACTCTGCAACCTGCCATTTGCACAGATGGCATACACATACAATTCTGTAACTTGCTCTACAAAACCAACTATCTGCTACGCCAATTGTCACGATGTCCCCGGTCCTTATTGCCCTCAAGTCCGCGGACCATCAACCGTTCTCTGTACCCTTAGTCATCACAGAGTTCTCGAGTGTTCCTTAATATCTCCAGGTAATAATAATGACCTCGGACATTGTCTTAAGTCTTTGGTTGTTATCGTAGAGCCCATGTCCTTGGGCGTTTTCATACTAGTAAACCAATAGGTAAATTTCATGTACTTTATCAGTCAGCCTTTTTGTCTCCTTGGTCGTTCACGCACTATCATCCGTCCGTGCACCTGCAATTTGCCTTATTGGCCTCAAGGCAAATCTACGCCTGCCAATGTGCATCCTTGGCAGTCAGCACTCCTTGTCCATCCGCACTCCTTGGCCGTCTACTTTGTTCCCTGTCTGACTCCACAAAGTTCTCATCCCTTTGCTCCATAAAGTCTTTAGGCCTTTCCGCTGTAGCCAGTCTGCAGCACTCCACACAAGGGAGTGATCAGACCTAATAAATTTTTCCTCACGACCTTGTGGAGGAAAACTTTCACCATTTTCTGGCAACCGTCATCTACTCCCTTTTGGCAACTTTCCCTCAATTGTGACCCTGCCATTAACCTCCACAAGCCTGAATGACACCTTCCTTCACTCCACTGAACTTGGAGTAATTTCACTCCCCTTCAACTCCTTTACCGCAAACGTATCATTCTTCCTTATACTCCACCTTAGTAACCTCCTCCTACCACATTGACCAATGCCCCCTTTTGTCACCTTAGTATTTTCTTTTGTAACATAGGCCTTCATCAGGTACCGTCATAATATCCTACTTTTTCTTGCCATAACTGAGGCGCCTTTAGTGAGCTTCTATTGGCCGTCACCAAACGCCGTCTTTAAGCCTTCCTCATCTAGCTTCCTGGTTAAAATCACATTCAACCTCAGAGACGAGCCACTGTTATCCATCTTTAATATCTCGTGGCCAATGGGCATATAATTCGTAAAGTGGGACTTTCTCGGTGTCGCATGATATGAGGCCCCATTGTCCATCACCAAGCTCATCTCTTGGTATGGTCGACTTCATGCTTCCCTGCATGGACGACCAGGAGATCTCCACAGAAAGCCATAATTTCCTGATTATCAGTATGATCCCTTTTCTCCTGATAATTGCTTCTACCCTCCTTCTCCTACATTCTTTGCGGGCAGTCTCTCTTTATGTGGCCTTTCTTACCATAGAAGAAGTAACTCCTCCCTTCAAGCTTATTCCAGTTATTGCACTTTTCCATTTTGCCACCTCTGCCTCATTCCCTCTATTTTCCTCATCCTCGACTACCGATCTTTACTAGTAAACTCGACTGAGAGCTTGAGGCCTCACAACTTTTCCTCCACCTTGACTTGTTCATAAGTAGGGAAGTTATGACCTCGTCCAATCTAAGAGTGTCCTTCCAGAATAGTAATGTCGTGACAATTTGATCGTACGAGACTGATAAAGACGTCAGTAATACCAACTCTTTATCTTCCTCCTTAATCTCTACTTTAAGGGCCGACATTTGTGTCACTAGTCGGTTGAACTCATCTAAGTGCTTCTCAAAGCACTCACCTTCAGACAACCGCAGGCCATAGAATTGTTTCTTCACATACAACCCGATTGTTAAGAACTTGGTCTTATACCAACTCTCAAACTTCTCTAAGATCTCCACCTAGTTTGACAAACCAAGGACTTCCTAGAACATGTTATCCGTCAAATATAGCTTTATGGTGCAGTTGACAAGATCCCTCTTATCTTGTCACTCATCATCGGTTAGGTTCTTCTACTTCTCCTCCCTTTTTCAAAGAGTTTTTACCATTTCTTCCCTAGTCAAAATATCCCTCACACATTCCTATCAAAGAATAAAATTATTTTGCCCATTGAATTGCTCTACATTGAATGGCATATTCTTCACTGACGACGCCATCGAACCGACGATTCACAACCTTTTTCTGATACCACTTATTGGGGACAAAATGAGGCAGTCGAACAGAATGAACACAAGCACATATAGGGAGAAAGAGAAGCACACACAAATTTTACGTAAAAAATCCTGTACAAACCAAAGGAAAAAATCATATGACACAAAATCCACGACAACTTCACTATGTGAAAATTGGTTACAAAGAACTCAGAAATGGAGTATCTGCTAAATACCCAACTGGACAAAGAAAAATCTCTTTAGAGTAAATAAGAAAACTCTCCTTCTCACTATATGTTTTTCTTCTCTCATTCCTTTCTGGTGGTGCACTCCTCTCCTTTATTTTCACCCTCCTGGACTTCACTACCATGAGCTTCTTATGGAAGCTTGATCGCCTCCCTCACTCTTATGTCTTGCTCTTGCGTCTCCTCCACCGCATGCCCAGCATACATATTTATAAGGAGCATGTCTGGAGAGTATCTACCAATAGGCAGGTTGCTTGTGAACAATTGTCTGCCATCAATTTCGCAACCTGCCACCGATTTTGCCAATTAACTCTGTAACCTGCCACCTATACAGACGGCGCACACCTTCAGTTTTGCAACCCGTTTTGCAAAGCCAATTGTTTGCTATGCCAGTTGTCACGATATCATCGGTCCTTGCTGCCCTCAAATCCGTGGATCATCAGCCATTCTCTGTGCCATTGGTCATCACAGAGTTCTCGGGCGTTCCTTGATATCTTCAGACAATAATAATAATCTTGGACATTGTCTCATATTCTCGATCGTTACTGTAAAGCCCATGTCCTCGAGTGTTTCCATTCCAGTAAACCAACTGGTAAATTTCGTACGCTTCATCAGTCAACCTTCTTGCCTCTTTGGCCATCCGTGCATTATTAGCTGTCTATGCACCTGGCATTTGCCTTCTTGGCCTCAAGGCAAATTCGCGCCTGCCAATGTGCATCGTTAGCTGTCTGCGCTCCTTAGCCATCCATGCTCCTTGGCCGTCCGTGCTCCTTAGCCATTCACTTTGTTGCTCGTCCGACTCCACAAAACCTTCGTCCCTTTGCTGCATAAAATTTTTAGGCCTTTTTGCTGCAGCCAGTTTACAGCACTCCACAAAAGTTTTGTGTGGCCTTCAATAACATCTCCAGTTTGCTGAGCACTCACAAATGAATGACCAGACCCAATAGTTTCCTTCTTTTTCTTGCCCATTGTTGATTTGTTTCTGACTTTCGTTTATAATTAAACAAAATAAGATCCATGGGGAGTGATTGTTTGATGCATTACACAAAACAAGTCAGAAATTCATCGCTCATGTAGCGTAATAAATGACCTATAACCTGATTTTAACCCCATCGACTCTATTTGGAATACTCTCATGGCAATATCTCCGATGAGTTTTCCTCGAATTGTATCAAGCTAAAAGATCTCATCACTTATTGTCTTCGTTCTTCCTGCTCTGAATCCAAAGAAAAAGAAGAAGAAGATGATGTTGATGAATATGAAGGAGGAGGAGGCAACGGGAGGGGGAAAATCATACTGGAAGTGAAAGATTTGTATTCAAGTGGATTATATGATACAAAATTAGAGAAGCAGACCATAAACACAACAATTTTTTTTCCCCTTAAGGCCAAACAAGATCCACAAAAGCCCATGACTCTGCTAGATCTTCTTCTACAACAGCATCAACATCATCGCAGCTGCCGTTCTCGGTTCTTGGTCCCCCATTACTCCAAGCCTGGTTTAACTTCACAGCGGCGGCGGCGGCGGCGGCGGTAGCAGCAGCAGTGGAAGCAGGAGTATGAGTTTGTGTTTCGTAATCCAGTATGCGGTGGGGGTGAAGAAATTCAGTTAGCAACAGAACAAGAGAAGCCATGAAGAATTGAACTGAAATTTTATGAAATTTTGATCGAATTGATCTGAAGGCAGAGATGGAGAATATATAGATATTTTATTAAGACTGGTATTCCAATCGATGGAATAAATGGTTCGTGGTTTTTTCTTCATTCTAACTGCTTTTGCAGCTGATAAAATAAATGGCATTAATGGGGCGGAAAACCAAGGGCTGTGAATTATACCGTTGGCTTCGGCTTCTCGTGGGCCTGATGGTGTGTTTTAATTGAAGCTTCCATTCCCTTACGCATAGTAGTTTTTTTTTTTTTTAACGCAAATTGTGAACACGTGAACGTGCCGTACCGTGACTAGCACAATCTGGGATTAAATTATCTTAACCTGATACAGCCTATCGCTCCCCAGTGCTAGGCTAGACGTGATTTTGGGCTGTGCCTTGTTATGTTAAGCACATTTCTAATATAAAAATAAAATAAAATTATATAATTATAAAAAAATATATTATAGTTTATTTATTTTACTAAATATTTAAATATTATAATTTATAAAAATCAAAAAAATCTAATAGTAAATTATTTGTTTTTGAGATTCGTTTATATTTTTATTACCGTTACTTTTTAAATTATTATATTTATTGAAACTCAAAATAATTAGATTTTTAACTTAATTTTTGTATCTAATTAATTAATTAAAAAAATATACATTTTTATTATCTTTGATGTTATCTTTCTTTGATCAACTATCCAATCATTGGTATTAAATACTTACTCTGATAATATTATACTTATTATTAGGTTAAGAGATTCTGTGTCATTGATATATGTATAGAAAATATGTACTTATTAGCATTTAACCAATCTAAAGTTTTAAATTTCAATCTGCTATTTGTAAAGTTAAAAATATAATTGAATTTTAACTAGTAAAAAAGTTTAATCAAAATTATATTTTTACTAATTAATTATATTTCACATTATATTTGAACCAAATAAAGTAAATCTTGTTGACCATATCTGCTATTGTTGATTGGTGCTTCTACTATTAAACTTGACAGTTTCAATTTTGATTATGATACATACAAGTTGTATATTGTATGTGGATTGTGATAAACATATATTTTTATTTCTTCTATACTGTCACCTACTTCCATATTAGCATATAAATCAAGACAAATATACTCCCCATATAAATACATGTAAAAGTTTATATTTGTGGTAAAACATGCTGGTATTAAAAGATTTTTTTAGTATTTTTATTTTTTTAAAAAAATATAGTTAAATATAATATTAGTAAATATATTATTTTAAATAATTTTACTATTAATTTAAAATTATTTTTTAAAATTTTATATTTACCTATATTAACAGTATTATATAGCAAAAATTATAATTATCCCAGTAAAGTATAAAATTATTAATGATAATTGACTAGATACGCGAAGATGGCCATGGGCGCGTCGGCTCACCAAACACGCCCAGCATGCGACCACGGCGCTGTTTGTGTCGGCGAGAGTTGTGTAGCGCCCTCCCCTAGGCCTTAGTAGCCTCATGGGCATTCCCAACGCTACATTTTGCCCTATAAATACTCAGCAAGGCATTCAAGAAAAAGGGGGCTTGGGCAGCAGTAAAGCTCAGAAGATATAAGAGAAGGAAAAGAAAGGTCTCCTCCTACCTTGTATTTTGTACACAACCCACCAACGATAGTGAAGATCTTTCTCTCGAGCCTCCAAGCCTCGCGTTTTTTTCCTCCTCATTTTAAGGGAGGTTTTCACGTAAAAATCCCCCCAATCTCTCCATCTCTCTAACCCCGAACTTCCAAACTCTTATGTTGCTCGGACCCGAAAATCGATGCAACATTGGCGCCCGTCTGTGGGAAGAGGACTAAAAATCGACCTCTCACCCTTCCAAAACAACACGAGACAAACACTTGATTCTTCCACAACCGCGGCACCCAAGATGATGGCGGGCGAGATAAAGCACGTCCGCTCGAGAGGGTGAGCACTTTGGCAGTGTCTCTGTCAGCAAATACATGAGGAATGGCGGTCCCGAGCATGCGAAGACTAGAACAAAAGGTGGATAACCTTTCAGGACCATCCACACTTTACGCGAAAGGGGTGTCTGAGCGATCCAGGAGAAGACACCACGAGGCTCGCGTCACTGTGTCTCGGAGCGCGGCACCGCCCGAGTTCTTGGTGAGTTGAGGACTACCTTAACAGAAGAAATCTATGAGCAAAGCCCCATCAAGGAGGGGCTCAAGAGGCTACGGAAGACTGTCTTTGGACCAAGGCCGTAGCCACAACTCAGCGGAAGAACCGAAGACTCTTGCCCCCGGGACGGGGAAGGAGGGGAGAAGGGCGCGCCCACCGGAAGACCCAAAGGCCGTCCGGGCGCGATAAGCCCGAGCCCGGATGGTCCTTGGGAAGAAACGCTCGAGCCTATTGGCCTTCACCGACTCCATCACCAACGTCACGAGGCGGATCAAGGGCGAGAAGTTCTAAGATGGCCCGGGCCTTGAAGAACCCGAGGAAGGAGGTGACCGGTGGGAATCTTTCATTACCATTGTTATCCACGCCCGACACCGAGGCCCCGCATGAAGCTTGAGGAGATCAATCGACTAGCGACGGAAGGCCATCTTGATTGTTTCTTTTGACACAGGCACGACCCGGACAATGAGGACAACCCGGTCACGCCACTCCCGGGCGAGGCGTGGATAGGCTTGGAACACGCTGACTGCGTTCTTAGCAACGCCCGGTCTTAGCGGGGGCCAAGAATTAAACATAATCGACAAAAGACCCGAGGAGCAAACAAAAGGACCACAAGACTGGAGCTCGTGGACCCGATGTAACAAGAGGAATTCAAGAAGCCCCGGAGGCTAAATGGTGTAACACGTGCCCATCAATAAAACGTCCGTTCGTTGAATTTATCAAGAACTGCTCCAAGAGTATCTCATCAACGACAAATTCAAAAAAACTCGGCTCCATCAGAAGGCGCCAAGAAGGTCGTAATTAAAAACTTCGGTTAAATCGAGCAGCCCAAGAGGTCGTAATCAAAACTTCAGTTCCATCCGAAATACCTAAGAGGTCGTAATCAAAAACTCGGTTCCGTCCGAGCGGCCCCAGAGGTCGTAATCAAAAACTTCGGTTCCGTCCGAGCGGCCCGAGAGGTCGTAATCAAAAAACTTCGGTTCCGTCCGAGGCGGCCCCGAAGGGTCGTATTCAAAAACTGGTTCCTGTCCGAAGCGGCCCAAGAGGTCGTAATCAAAAACTCCTGGTTTCCATCCGAGCGGCCCAAGAGGTCGTAATCAAAGACTCGGTTCCGTCCGAGCGCCCCAGAGGTCGTAATTAAAAGTCGGTTCCGTCAAAGGCCCCGAGAGGTCGTAATAAAAACTTCGATTCCGTCCCGAGGCGGCAAGAGGTCGTAATCAAAAACTCGATTCCGTCCGAAGCGTCCCAAGAGGTCGTAATCAAAAACTCGGTTCCGTCCGAGCGGCCCCAGAGGTCGTAATCAAAAGACTCGGTTATGTCCGAGCGGCCCAAAAGGTCGGGTTTAAGAACTCGAGTTCCATCTCAAGCAATCTTAAGGGCAAAGCCTCAACGAGTGTGTGAAAGATAGAAGAAGCAAACCTGATGAGAAATCGTCTAAGACTTGACATCATTTATTAAACAACGTATGTACATCATGTAAGAAAAGAAAAAAAAATACATATACATCATAAGACGCGGGGGTCGCTCCCGAGAGCTCGGCTGTTGAGGCCGATCTTCATGAGCCTTTCGGGGCTCAGATCAGAAGGCCACAGTCGCCCAGGCCGAGGAGCTAGGGAAAGGCCTCCTTGAATCCCATATAAATCTTCTGCGATCAAAGCATTGGCATTCCGGGAATCAAGCACGGCGAGGAATCGCGGATGGTTAGAGCCGTTACTCGGCGACACATGTTAACGCCCGTCCCAAAGACTGCTCTCAATAAAGACCCAAGTTCCGCGGACGAAACGGACGTCCTCAGCTTCTCCTCCGAGAGATATAGCCTCTCTTGAAGCACTGACTGATGAGCTCGCTGGAGCCTCACAGTTTCCTCCAACAGGGCTATCCTACTTCTCGCCTCAGCAAGCTCCGTTACTAACCTTTGGGCAGCCTCATTGGCAGTCCTCAGAACCTCCATCTTGGAGGCTATCTTTCCAGCCACATCTTGGAGCTGCATCAAAGAGCAAAAGCGCAGGAGCAAGAAAGAAAAAAGAGAAAGGCCAAAACACTCAAAAAGCGGTGAAGGTACGGAAAATAAGAGGGTCACTTGCCGGTGGCCTCCCAACGGGTCTCGGACGGTTGGGCCTCCCGCAGGATGGGAACCACAGAAACCTCGACCTCCAGATCGAGATAAAGGAGCATCAGCCCGGTGGCGCCCAAGGCCTCGCCGGGAGGCGCCGCCTCCTCCTCGGTTTCTTCACAAAACCCGCGAGAACGAACTTGGACTATAACGGGATGCTCGGAAAAGGATCCGATGACACCGGACCAGCCTACAAGGGTCTCCACTTCCTCTGGAGGCGTTTCAAAGTCGTCTCCCTCTTTGCGCCCGCGAAGGAGCTCCACGCCAGCCATGTCCTCGGAGAAAATCCTGAACCGGATCATCACGAGGTGGGCGCCAGATCTCCAAAGATGGGAGAATTGACTCAGGATCCAAGCGGGGAGGACCGAGATGAGGACACGAGGCGGGACCTTCCGTCTCCGAGGACTCCGGCAATGTGATCCTCGCCCTCTTGGAAGAGGGGCGATCACATCATCAACCACGGCGTCAAAAGCGTCGTCGTCATCGTCATCGGAGGAAGCACGCTCGGCCCGGGGGACGGCGGGGCGCTTTGAACTTCGGTCGTGGCACTCATCACGGGAATACGGTGGACTTCCTATCCTCAAAGGCCGCGTACTCCCCGTCGACGTCTTCTTCTTGGACTTCTTAGGTGGAGGCTGCGGAGAAAGACTCGGCCCGGATTCCCTTGGCCTCTACAAACTTCTCGGCATAACCAAATGTTGCGTTTACCTTCATGAAAGCTCCAAGGTTGAGCACCGGTCAAGTGGACTCCTTCGCAAATCTCCTGTCCTCCAACCAAGGCTCGAGATACCACCTACTCGGCCACTTTCTCCCAGCCAACGGAATGGCCCATTCTGGTGAACCCCGAGGAAAAGTACTTGTCCTTCCACCGTTTGGTGGAGTCGGGATCACCCCACACATCGTGTTGAAAATCCGGACCGGGGTCATAGTAATCGATCAAGGTTATGTGTGAGCGAAACATAACTCGATTAGGTGACGGCCTCAAAAGCTTGTTATGACATCTTAAGAAAACGCACATGGAGACTAAATACCTTACCGCATTCGGTTGGAGTCTCGCGAAAAGGAACCCGAGTGCCCTCATAAGATCGTAGAGCTCTGCCGGTGGGAACCGCAACCCCCTCTAAGATGAACCTCGTAGCCAGGTAATGAAGCCGGTCGGAGGGTTGACGCCCTATCCTCTGCTCCCGGAATAAGCACACCCGCTGACTCCGAAATGGTGCACCCGAGCTCGAATCTTGAAAGCTTACCATGGTCATCGTAGACAATCTCCCTCACTCCGGGCGCCCTCGACATTGGAAAGTGAAGATGAAAAGGCACAAGGCGTAATGGGAAGACAACGCAAGGAAGAGAAAACGAGGGAAAGCGAGCGGAAGCTTGCACCGTGAGGAAAAAAAACCATTTATAGGTTTGAAAATTTGAAAGGCGCCATCATTGCCCTAGCCACGCGTCGCTGGACACTCGACTACGGGGAAATAATCACCTTTGCCTTCCCAAGGTGTACGAGCTCCTAATCAATCACGCATTGCTCCATGCCTCAGCAGTCCAAAACGCGGCGCTACAAATCCTCGGATTCAAAGGAGTTCCCGACATCTTGCTTCAAATATTGGTTGGCCATAAACCGAGGACACAATACATCTCGGACTAAGTTGGAAGATAGGCCTTGACGCCATCACTCCTCGAACGGTCATTATGCGCGCGAGCCAGCATTCTCGTAGAAAATGCCATCGGGAAGGAAAGTTGTGTTACGAGGACATGCCAAACGGTCGAGGACTTGAGCCCTTTGGCATGGGGGCTGTCGTTGGGTCCCAAATGTCGGGTCCTTAAAAGAATGGGCAAAGGATGAGTACTTGACCCGAGAGGTCCAGTTGCCATGCGCCGGAATCTCATTCAACGCGATATGGCGAGAGCTTTCTTTGGGCGCGTGAAGCCAATAGTATCTCAACTTCAGTCGAGATACTGAAAGTAAGACAGAAGGGACGAGGAATGTTATTCGAGCATGCCAACCTCGGCTACTTCACAGGACTACCAAGGAATGCGAAATCCGCTACACGCCACCGCCGTCATGCAATCCCAGCATGCCCTATCACCTCAAACCGACATCCACTGCCGCGAAGATGGCCATGGCGCGGCGTCGGCCAACAAACACGCTTGACATGACCGTGTCGGCGAGTTAGTAGCCGCCCTGCCGGTAGGCCTTAGTAGCCTCATGGGCATTCCCAACGGCTACATTTTGTCCTATAAATACTCACTTAAGGCATTCAAAAAGGGGGCTTGGGCAAGTAAAAAGCTCAAGAAGAGATAAGAGAAGGAAAAGAAAGGGTCTCCTCCTCTACGTATTTTATACACAACCCACCAACGATAGTAAAGATCTTTCGTCATGCTCCAAGCCTCGTGGTTTTTCCTCCGTTTTAAGGGGAGGTTTTTAAAAGTAAAAATCGTCCCTCTCCTCCATCTCTAACCCCAAACTTCCAACTCTTATGTTTATAGGACTCCGAAAACCGCACGCAACAATTATGAATACCCATAAATTTATTAATAATAAAATAAAATATTTTTAAATAATATTTAATTATATTAACCATCTTTCAATTAATATTTATAATTGACTTGACAATTGAGATATTTTTATTATAAAAGATGATTAAAATGGAATGAAAAAATATATATAACCTTTAAGATCTAGTAAGTTGACTTATATTGTATTAGGCAGTTAATTTTCATTTTTTTTGTACCTTAGTTTGTTCAGTTAGTATAACTTCTTAAATTGTTATTCTTAAAAAAAGATATTTTAATAAATAGACTAATATTTTTTATTTTATTCATATAATGAGAAATAAACTATAAAATATAATTAACATAAATATTAATGATATAATATGTATATTTTATATAAAATAACTTATCATTTAAAATTAAAAAATTATGATTTAAATAAATAACAAAATTATTATTTAAAGTAGTGTTAAGTTTAATAAAAAAATCTTATTAAATATTTTATATTTATTTCTAATAATAATAATTAATTTAGAAACTACAGAAGTAGTTTAAGGGTATTTAAAAATTTTAAAATTAATAAAATTTTTATAATTTTTAATTTTAAAAAAATTATTCTGTGGTAATACAAAAATAATGTAAGTAATATGTGATTATTATGTATCACTAGTTAAAAAAATATTAAATTTTTTTTATATTAATTCTAGAATTAATTTTTATTTAATTTACATTAAAAAGAGAATTTTACCTTTAATAGCATGTAAGGATAATTTTATACATTTGAGTTACAAGCATTTCTATCATAAGAAAATAAATCTTCGAGTGACTTATATATTTTGATAGTTTTTTTAATTTACTATTGATCATATTAAAAAACTCGTAGCCTCACACCATCTGAAAATATTGGTTTAATTTAAATTAATGATAATTTTTATCTTTTATATTGTTTTATGTGTTGTTTTAGGTATTTAATACTTTTAAAACTGTTATAAATATAATTTTTTAATTTGTTTTTATAAATAACTTGTTTTTGATTGCTTACTAATTTAATTTAAAAAAGTTATGGTGGACTACTAAATTTTTTTTTTGGTAAGTAAATAATTGTATTAAAAAATTTTAAAAATACACATCCAATGTTCTATTTTCAAATATTTTACCAACTAAGAAATAGAACATGTGCACTACTAAAATGCTCTCTTTGAGATGGTTATAACTGAAAAGAACAATAATAATATTTAGGGTAAGTTATAATTTTAATATTTCAAAATTAATATCAATATAAATATGCGGTGTAATTGTTGTATGAGTAAAATAATTATTCTATATTAATGTATTATTAAAATTAAAAAAATTATGTGTTATAATTAATAGTCAGGTTATAAAATAATAATATTAAAATATAAATTATAAATAAAAATTAATAAAAATAATATAATTATATTAGCTATTATCCTACTATTAACTCTTATATAAAAGCAAAAGAGTAGAGCAGAGAATAGAGAAGGTGTAGAAAGAGAGAGCAGAGATGAGATGCATAGAAGAAGAAGAAGATGGAGAAATTTATAATTTTTTGATATAATTTTTATTTTTAAAATGGGGGCAATGGTCACTAAATTATTACATTAAAAAAGTTTAGCTATGTCTAACATTACACAACCTATATTATAAGCTAGTTATCTCATGATTTTGTATAGATCAAAGTGTTGAACCGTAAAATACAATCTAACATTATTTATTATAAGTCATATCTAAAAAGCACATGACGTGCTAAATTATATCGTGCCATAGATATCATAGTCCAATTTAATACTTTTAGTCAAGCTTAAAATCTTTTAAGATAATATAAAATTTTATAAATTTTAAAGTATTAAATAATTTGTAAAGTTTGTGTCCATTTAAAATTTAAAATAAACTATAAAAATTTAAATTATATCATGGTAAAATAGTTATTTTATAATATTTTACATTACATATATTATATTATATTTGGATCAGATATGATTTGATGCTTAATAAATAAAAAATCAATTCAAATTTAAGTTTTAGATTTTATCCAAAACCTATAACTATTATCAGAGTAAGAAAGATTCTACTAATTCATGTCCAACTATATAGGGTAACATTAAAATTTCATTTTTGCGTAAATTTCCTTATAAGTTAACAGTTTTAAGGCGGACTACATTTGAACAAAGTAAGAGCATGAGTTACTTGGCCCGTATACATAAAAATTTAAAATTAAAATATATATGAAAGTGTTTTCACTTCTACCTTTGTTATTTTTAAAATAATTTTAAATATTAAAAAAATAGACGGAATATTTTAAATGATTTGGTTTTGTGTTGATGTGATTGCTCTGTAGTCCAATTTACGCACCGGGGGCCTCTGGGCTCAATTATTTGCACCCAACTGCCAATCGCCGTATTTAGTTAGGCAGTTGGCTTGTCCATATACATTTTTTTAATAATATTTATAATATATATATATATATATATATTTGGAGTAATACATAATCTAAATTATCTCAGTTAATATAAATGTCTTATTTATTGGGATTCAATTAAACACGCATAATCAATGAAATAAAATAAATATCAATCACCGAACTAATAAGTATAAAAAATATAATAATAGATAATAATTTTTAAATTAAAAAAATTATGAAATAAATTTTAAATAAATTTACTATATCTAATAATAATAACATTACATGGACAATAATAATAATAATAATAATAAATTATGAACAGTTTAATTTAACAAGACTTATGTCAACATTAGCATTATTTTCTAATTGATTTGGATGTTAACTATGCGTACAATATATAGACCTAATTATTACATGTTTATTACATTTTCTAATGAGATGCACATACAAAATAATGGGGAAATCATGCAGGGTAAAATCAATCAATTGTTACCAGCGCTCAATTAATTACAATTAATATAATCAATCAACTAATTACCTGGGTGAAGCCAATAAATTATCTTATCCTAATATTCTGAATTACTGTAAAAAATACCATGACTTTACTGTCTAATAAAAAGTCAGAATTAATATACAAAGATCTAACATATTAGAAAAAAAAGGCATTTTTGTAACACCCGTAGATATTATTATAATATTTTTAGATAGCATAAAATCCCCCTCTCTCTCTCTATAATATATACATATTAATTATAAATTTATTAATATAAATAAATAAATTAAATATATTATTATACGGGAATATCTTAAGAATTTTAAATAGAATGCCTCCTTTGATAAAAATAGAGAAATGCATATGGGAGTCTTAAAATATATTTATTTATTCATTTATTTTTATAAATTTATTAAATATAAATGGATAGATATAATATTAAATAATATCAGAGGGTCCAAAATTTAATATCCAACGGTGCAGTTGATCTTGAGAGAGAATCTAGCCCCTCCCAATGGATGGACACTGACAGGGGGTTCGGCCTACCACATGCTGCCTCATCGTGGTGTTTGTCGGAAGGCCTGGCCCAGACATCCGGGACCGCATCCACGTGGCACTTAGTGGGCTTCGGCCCACACTAACCGCCTTATCGCAGCGACAGCTCAGGAACCCATTCCTGTGAATTGTCGACGACGGGAAGATTCGTGAGGGTGGCGCTGCCAAATTCCTCCGCGGTCATCACGCTCCAATCGATGCTCGGCGTGCTTGGCGCGTAGTATTCCGTCGGCGCAACGGACGCCGCTGCCGGCTCTTCCAGGCTCTGCCGAGAATCGAATCCGTTGTTCTCGGCTAAACTCCCGAATCCTCTCACATTGAAGCTAGAATTCTCGTCCAACGAGTCTCTTCTTGGGTACGACGTCGATTGAGTCGAGAAGCTCTCGATTTCGAACAAGTCGGAGCTCGCGTCGCTTCCATTATCGTCATCGTAGCTAGCCCATCGCGATTTTTGACTCGTAGAAAATGCGACGTTCCGTCGCTCCCTGCCTCCTAATTGCGGGGGTTCTCGCGGCTTAAAAACTTCCAGCGAATACCGGGGAAGATCTTCCACGGAGGCGCCGGTAACGGCAGGAGGTATGACGTTGAGCATTCTCTTTACAGAAGGAATTGAGCTATTCATGATCGGAAAAGTGAAGACGTTGCCCGTAGTGCGGTTATTATCAGTAAAGGATCTCCCGTTTGCCGTTCCTTGATTGGGCAGAAGGCATCTGTTTGCTGGAAATCCAGATAAATTGGGGCTTACACTGGGGCCCGGATCAATGATCTTGCTTTGATCGAATCGGTGGGGCGCCGTGAAATTTCTGTTATCTTGATCATTAGACAGTGATATTATTCCTTTTCCGGCGTACGCAGAAGAAATCGAACTACTCGAACTACTCTGCCTATTGGAAGAGTATGCATAGGAGCCATTGGAATTGATCCTGTTAAACTGGAAAATTTGTTGATTTTCGGACTCGCGATTTGTGTGCTCGACTTGTACCGATTTCTTCCCAGAACAAGGACATTTCCACCAAAGGAACCATCCTGGAGATTTGGTGTGTTTATCAGCGGAGTTGTGGAGACTTTTGATGGAGACTGCCAAGGAGCCAGGATGATTAGACAGCAGGCCACTCAGGCTGTTCCAGCTAGCCTCAGAGGAGGCCGTTGGTTTGTCGTGGAATGATCCTGCCAGGTGGTTTCTTCCGTAGCCATTATCCACCGAGGGCACCGAGGAGAATCTGGGCATAGAAGAGGGGTTGGACTGCTTGGATGATATGGCTTCATTACCTCTCTGGTCATGGACGCCATTAAAGTTCTTCTCCGAAATGCTTGCCTTCGAGTCATCAGCTCTGTGCTTTGTTGGCACAATAGGATCATTTGGTTCATGATAAGAAGCGAAAGATGCACCTGTTAACGTGGGTTTGGCTAAGCATGATTGAGTTTGAACAATGGATTCCATGATATTGAACATTGGCCTCTGCTGTTGATTCACGCCGCGGTTTACGGGTAAACCTGCCATCTTTTTTGCTTCTACTTTCACCATCATTCCCTCGCAGCTGCTATATGTATAGTTGGTGGAGGACTTATGTAAAAGAAGAAGCATTAATCAGGAAGCAACAACAAAATAGTTCAGATATTTACCAAATTAACTATTACAAAAAAAAAAAAAAAACATATTTATTCATGTTGATATCATTTGTCTAGTCGTTGGGAAAGCATTTTGGCATAAAGTCGTTAATTAGATGGCCCATGATTAAATGTGCTGTTTATACATGAAATAGACATGCATTGCAGTGTCTACATTGCTGGTTCTGGACATTAAAGTTTTGTTCATAAAGTTGAGAATTAAGTTTTATGAGAATTGTTTCTAAACTCATTATCTAAAACTATGAAGAAGTAATATAATAATGTACAATATAAAATAATAATTATAAATAATGAGTTTTATTATTTTACCTAAAAAATTTATTTAGAAATAAAAGAAAAAAATCACTAGAAGTTTAAAAAATATCAATTATGCTGTGAGTTTTGAATATAAAAATTTTTAATAAATATAATAATGCAATATTTCATAATGATAAACCAGGCAATGGAGAACATAAAAGCGAATGAGAATACAATGATAAAATATTTTTCACAGAAATAAAAACATTGTACTCAATGTTGGTGCATATTGGAATATGATTCAAAATCCTAACGGATGAATAAATTTTTCTATTCTTTATTTTCTCTTTCTTTCTTTTTTTTTTTCTCACCATATCTGCGCACAAGAATTCAGAAGAATCGCATTGAATACCTGAAAATCATGTCAGGACAATTCATAGCAGTGTTGACATATGAGCGCTTCTTAGGCTCACATCAAATGAGGATTCATGGGACAAATGGTGCACAAGTGCCTCTTAAGTGCTCTTCTAGGTAAACGAAGCGCGTGTTCTTTTTAGACACTTATCATGCATCATTCAGAAATTTCTTCTACTCTAACTAAGTCAAGTGCAATATCTAGCGTGTTATTGGATGACATATTAATGGGTATTGAACTAATAAAAAGTGATTTAAAATCCCAAAAAATTTCTCTTGTAATCTTGTGGGGGCCATTACCAGCCCATCTATAGTTTAGCATACTTCTAACTTGTCCTTTTGCATAGCATTTGTAAACATCTTTGATCCATTATCTTCACCCTTGATTTTATTAAGCATCAGCAATTCTAAATTAATTACATTCTTCACTCAATAATATCGAATATCAATATGCTTTAATTTGAAATAAAACAACAAATTCTTACAAAGATGAATTACACTTTAATTGTTACAAAATTTCACATACCACTCTTACTTAAAATCAAGTTTCTAGATGAACTTTTTTATCCACAATATAGCCATAATATCTTCCACCACCACAATGTATTTAGGTTCGGTGGTATAAAGAACAATTCATTTTTGCAGCCTCTACTGTCAAGTCATAGTTCATCCCACGAATATAACTAGAAAACCTAAATGTAGACTTTTGAGAGTAAATATCATTCACTATGCCAACATTAGAGCACCCAATTAAGAGCGGTTTTTCATTACCAAAGTACAAACACATCTTTTAATTTTTCTAAATATACCTTAATATCCATTTTACTATGGACCAATATTCCTTTACAATATTGAAAAGGAATCGACTAACAATTTTAATCGTTTAAGTTATGTCCAGTTTTATTGTGACGGAACGGATCATTATTCTTTTAAAGACCTTTTGTCAATAAACAAACAAAACTAATGTTCATAAAATCCATAGAAATTTTGACAAAGTTTCTTCTACAATTAGACTAAAACCATAATTTACAACCCATATAAAAAGACCTACATCAAGCACATAACTAAACAAATACCACTATTTATTCTACAATACGTATACACAAGATCACAAACTGTCATATCATCTATGATTTCAATACAATATTCTTAACTATTACATTGAATCTAATTAGAGATGCTATCTCGGACTAATTCAAATCAAAATATTAGAACAATGCGGAAGCGACTACATTCATAAATAAATCTACGGAAGCAAAATCAATAAACTCATCATAATACAACGATTACTATGTTATCATATATAGACTTTATTCAAACTAATTATATATATCCAAAATTCTTCAAGGTCTCTATATTCTTCAAAGATCTTCAAGTCTTCAAATGTTCTTCCTACTAGCTAAATCATATCTTCAATCCTTATCGAATTTTAGCATATCTGGAGGAAAAAAAATAGAAGAGTGAGCCAAAATCCAACAGTGTACCATAAAAGTATGCAATTTAAATAGTTCTATATAAACATATTGCAAATAGAAGAATATTTAGGTAAATATCAAGAACATATAGCAAAACGAATAAAAACAAATATTAATTTGTCATGAAAGCATACTAGAAGTCTTAACCCGTGCTCATACTTATTCTTAAATCTCATTAGCTTTATTAACCAAAGAAGAATATTTATATGAATATTAAAAACATATAATAAAACGAATACGGAATAATGTTAATTTATCCTGAAAGCAAATCAAATGTCTTAAACTATGTTCAAACTTTACTTATTTGTAAAATCCAACTTTATTAACCAAAGAGGCTCAAACTAGTAGGCCCTACTAGTTAAGGGAATGAATAATCGAGGATAGATTATGTTCACTCTATACAATCAAAGGCCTGAACTAAAATATCTTCTCTGATGGGATTTATGTTTTGAAATACCATCCTACGGTATGTCTGAATTCTAAACTAAATGTATCCTCCTGATTTAATGCCCAGAGGAGAGGCGGATCACGTATAAATCCGTGGACGGAATTATCCTTGATTACCACTATGAAGTTCTAAGACATATCGGAGAATCTTACCTGACTAAATCGTAGTTTTAGGGCAATTTCTTACTAACTCACTTAACTGAAAACACATAACTAAAATGCTTATTTGAAATTTCTTAACTGAAATGCTCAATTGAGATATTTAACTGAAATACTTACTGAGATATTGAACTAAAACATTTAGTTGAAATACTGAATTGAACTACTTATCTGAAGGGATTCTTGCTCATATTTTCTTAGCCAAATTTTCTCATATCGGAAAGCCAAATTTAAACTTATATATTTGGCCCTTCAGATAAGTTCAAAGGAGTTTCCAAAATTTGAATATACAATTTCATGTAAAGTTTTCGAATTTGAATCATCTACATATCTTTGACAAAGCACCAATTAACCATTACATCTCATGATTTCAAATTTTCAAACTGAAATTCTCAAATTTTGATCTAGGATTTTTATACAAAACATTCAGACGAAATCATACTTAAATCTTAAGCCAAAACTCCGAATCAAAGCCTTAAATCATAATACATAGACAAAATCATGAATTTAAACCATAATTCCCTAATTTTTGAAATTAGGGTTTCAACTCCATCGTTTGGATGCAAAACAAATATAAATCGCACATTAAACGATGAAATCATAGTTATTCATTAACATATATATGTACAAACTAAAAATCTACTTAAGAATTTATGAGAAAAACACTTAAATCGTAACAAATAATTGGGAATGGGGGTTTTTGAACATATACATCAAAATGGAGGTATTTAAACGGAAAACAAAGTTGAAGGTACACTTGCCTTAATCCGAGCTACCGTTTTTCTTACTTGGATTGGAGTTGAACAGTCCAAAATTTTCTTCATTCTCCCTTTTCTCCTCTCCTTCCTTCGCTGCTTGTCGTTCGTGGCTCCAAAATACCCCTCTCACCTCCCCCTTTTTATAAACAAAATAAGGGTCGGTGGTTGAAAATCGCACCTATGCTCGAGCGCGCAGTAGGCGCACGGCGAGCGTAGGCCTACTGCCAGGGTCTCGCTCCAGCGCAGCAGGCGTAGGGCTGCTGTTTGCTGAATTATAGCTTTTTTTTTTTTTTACTTTTTTCAATTTTATTTATCTCAAACTTAATTATACCAATTCGATTATTAGAATTATTATGTTTTGAAAATTTGGGTTGTCACATTCATACTTATCATCGTATCTATCATATTACCAACAATCAAAAGTAGAAAATATGTCTCTTGTTGGCCTTTTCATTATCCATACAAAGATTTTGCCGATTTTGAAAAGTGTTTAGTTTGAAGTGATTGGCAAACAGAGTATTTACCGATTTTTACTTTTTTATATTGAAGCATTGAAGCACTTTTTTAATATAATTTTCTTGAGACATCCAAAGTTTCTTTAATTTTCGATTGCAAAAATTCAGACATTTAAAGCTTCTTTACTTTCTGATAGCAAAAAATTCTTTTACTAAGAATTTATTTTGCCGACTAAGTCTTTTTGTTATAACTCCTACTCAATCAGGTAACTAAATAAACAATCAAATAACCTAAAAATATTTCACTTCCTTTCTGTAATTGAACAAGATTTAGATTAACCCAATGCCAAGACAAACTTAACAACCAATAAATCCAAAACAAATATGACATTCATGATCGATAGTGGATAAAGAATTTAATAAAGCTAATTCTATCTAATCTCTAAGTAAACAATATATATATATATATATATATATATCATTCTACTCATACCAAATCAATTTGTAAAAAAAATAATAACCAAAGATCAAATATATATAATATAAAGCCTTTATAAATATCTACCGGGATAAATGTAATTTTTAATATTACAAATAATAAATAAAACAATGGATAACTTTTTAACATAATCTCAAACTATATCTAGGTACATGCCCAAAACAAAATAAAAACAAAAGCCTTCAATTTTTTTGTCCAATATCCTAGAAGTATCTAATACCTTCAAATTTAGAAGTATTAAAAAAGAAAACAAATTATAAGTCTAAAACTCAATATATATATGTGACGACTCGAGTTTTGAAATATGATAATTGGAAGGTAGATAAGTTAAAATAGATGAATTGTGTTCAAAAGGTACGGGAGGAATGGATTGGAAAGCTCAAAAAATTGAAACTAGTAAATCGGGAACCGATATTGTAAGCGGTGAAATGTTGATTCGTTGAAAAGATTCGGGTTTTAAATTGTGATAATCATGACTTATTGAGGTTATATAATCAAAAATAAGGTCCAAGGATGTGAAAGATTGGGTTAAAATGGTCAAAAAGGGTCCCGAATAATGAAAACGCGACGTAGGCTTGCTGCAGGCTTGCCGCGGGCCAGACCGGCGCCCTCCGCGTGCACGAGCCCTCCTATCAGGTGCAAAAACCAGTGGCGTACCCGAATCCTCCGCCCGCTGGAGCTTGAGCGGCGGACTGCCCGAAGCCTTGCCGCCTGCTGTCCGCTCGAGCTCTGCTCGAGCGGCTGTGCGATATATAAAAGTGCGCCCAACTTTCTCCTCTTCATTTTTCACGGTCCTAGGGTTCTAAAGAGAGAGAGAGGGTGACGAACAAGAGAGAGAAAGGAGGAGATTGAGGCCATGAAGTCCGAATTCGGTTTCGAGCCCGTTAGAGAAATCGTAGAGCATGTCGAGGCAAGTAAATCTATACCGTTTTTCTTTCGTTTCTGTTGGTTTTCATCCGATCCCCTTCGGGTATTTTGCCTCGATACCGAACCCTATGTATATCATTCGATGCCCATAGTCTAATTGTGTATATATGTGAAAATCATCGTTTGATTCGTTGTTTACGTATCGTTATGCACATCCGAAACCCTCACCCACGTGCGTGTACTGTTCATGCGCAATCGGGTGGATTCTGGCCTTTGATTTTTGGGACTTTTGCATGAATTAGGACTAGAAAATGATTACCCAAATCCCCCATAAGTTAATTAATCGGTTGGGTACCCGATTTGGTAGAATTTTGTGAAATTCCATTCGTGAAACCCTAACCCTACGCCCGGGTGGTTTAGGGCTTTGATTTTTGGGGCTTTTGATTTATTTGGGACTAGATTATGATTATACATGACTTGGGTAAGTTGGTTTACCGATTGGGTATCCGGAATTGTGGAATTTAATGAAAATTCGTTCGCGAAGCCCTTGACCTGCGCCCGGACACCGTTTGAGTTTCTATTTGGAGTTAAATGTATAAATTGACTTGAGATTATAGTTACCCATGCCTTGGGTTCGATAAATTACTTGTTGGATGTCCAAAATTTCGAGAATCAACCGATTCGTGCACATGTGCACTGTTCACTGTTCACGTGCACTGTACATGGGTACTACTCTTCCGAAAATTTCGGACGATATTGTGTAATATTTTATTGTTTAAATGCCGATTAAAGGATATGTGTTTGTAGAGAGAGGAAGTTGAGGCACAACAGCAAGCACGAAGAGGAAAGGGAAGAGACCACCGTTCCGATCCGATCCGAGTAAAATAATGGTAGAGCGAGCTCAGGCAAGTGTACCTCGGATGTCTTTTACGTTTTTACCATTTCTCTTGCTTTAACGTTCAAGGAAATGTTGTAAAAATGATGTTGAAGTATGTTTCATTCGATTAATCGGTTAGATTTCATGTTTGTTCATATTTATGAAAGTATTTGGCTCGATTTCATGCATGAGCATGTGTTATGTGTTTATTTTGACATTGAAAGAACATGGCCAAACCCTAACTCGAAATTTTGGAGATTTATGGTTTAAATGCATGATCGAGTATATATAGTTGGATTTATGGCTTTGATTTCATGGAATAAGACTTGTTTAGTGATCGATTTGAGTCCACTTTTGGCTTTAAATACGAAAATGAAGAGGTTTTGATGAGTTTTAACCGTAGCTTCAATATATGAAAGTTAATTGACATCGAAATGAAACTTCCCGTATAGTTTGTTTTTGAAAATATGTACAAACTTATACGATAAAATTTCCATGTAAATTTAAAGAAGTGCTAAAATTGTGTCTGAAAGTTTGATTTCAAAAATGGGATTTTTGATAAAGAGATGATTTCCAATTACGCTTATTTTTGGATCCGAGACCGAAGAATTTATCGAACTTACGGTGGTAATCGAGGATAGCTCTTGTCCATGGAGCGATTCATGGTCCACCATGTCCTCAAGGGCGTTAAGCCAGGAGGGACATAAATCCGGGTGGCACTAAATATTCCTAATGGGATATATACGAATAGACCTTGGATTGTAATATTTCATTCGCCCTTCCGCTAGTAGGGTACACCGACAGGTAAATTGTTAAAATATATCAATAAGAGATGAAAATGTATTTTAAAACAAAAGATGATAGAGTATCATCTGATGAAAAGATGATAATAAACCGTATAAAAAAAGATGGCAAAACAAATATTATTTTCAATTTTACCATGCATCAAGAAGTTTATAGTTATTGTTTTAAATAGTGTAATGATTTAAAGCATGAGATTTAATATCGTTATAGTGTAATTTACTTTGTAGATGATGTTTGATTAAACATTCGGTTGCTTCCGTAAGGTTATATGATTATTTTGGTATAACCGTTTTACCATATGCATGTACTCACTGGCCTCGACTCGACTATTTTATTAAATTTTCCCTCTAGATGAGACAAGAGAGCTTTACCCGAAAAAAGAGTAATCGGAGAGAAGTTTTTTTGAAGACTTTTGAGGACCATAGCACATTGGAGTTATTTTGGAGGAGCCTTTATAAAGACCTAGTTGCACATGATTTTTGTATAATCTTGTGATTATTGATGTCTTAGAACATGCCGATTTTGTATAAAAGTTCATGATGTGTATGATAGTAGAAGAGAAAATACTATGTCATAACCTTTACTTCCACTATATACTCTGGATTTACTATGTAGGTCCTAGATGAGATCTCGTTATTAAACTGTTAGAGTAGTAAATATTTTTATGGATTTGTGCCATGGATGGCACATGTGATCCTGTGAATGTTTGTTGTAGGAATTGTGAATGATGGATAGTTGTGTGCTTGTTATGGATAATTATACAAGATTGTATGTTTGGGTTTTCATCTAATTACAAAGGAGACTCTGCCAAAATTTCTGCAGAAGTCTTGCCTTATGTTTAGACCGTTAATTGAGTTATCTGTTTGACGAAAACTTTTGAGAAAAAAAAAAATTCGTTCCGTCACAATATATATATAGATATATATATATATCTATGATAATAAGATGTGACTATAAAATAGAATGAAGGAACGAAAACCAATAAAAAATGTATTAAATTCAATCCATCAAATATTCTAATATTTTAATTGATCGCTAACAAATGTTTAATTTTGATTTTATACATAAAATTTGTAATACATATATGAATATCAAATAATATCAAATTGTATAAAATTCTTTGACATTTAATTATCAAACAATTCGAATGCTCAAAATTTAATATTGGATAATTCCGATGATTATGTCAAAACTTGCAAAATACAAGAGTCAAAACATTTCAAATATTAAGTACAATCCTAGTAAAATCTCAAAACTTCAAAACATGCCAAATTGAGAATTAAGGGCTAAAAGACTAATTTTGAAAAATAATTATATATATTTTTAATAATTTTAGATAAAAATATTACTATTTAGACCCGTAGGCGAATGTTTACAAATTTTTCCTCATAGATGCGACTTAAACGTCACTTTTTCTTACTATCCGTGGGAATAGATGCAATTCTCAAGTGTGTATGATATATTAGTATATTTGAATATATTATTTTCATTTAATTTGTTAGAATGGTTCTCAACAAAATATCGAATGGTAGACTTTATAACAAATTATAAACTTTTCTTTTCTATCAGAAAATTATAAATCAAAATCTTTCACATTGTGAAAATGTATAAATTTATATAGAGACAAAATAGATTTTGGCTTGAATCACTTACATAGAATATCACATGTAAGGTTAAATGCACAAGTTCAATGACTTTTTTTTTTTCACAAATTTTTCATATATAATTATGTTTTCTTAAAATAGTTATCCATTTTGTATAAGTCAAATAAAGCTTTTAAAGACTCGGTAAAATCTAATAAAATTTTAAATCTTTTAGTGAAAATCACATGTATATAACATTATTCAAAACAAGGATATAAAGAATGACATGCATGTATATTAAAACGAAATGTAACCAAAATTAAAAGATTTATGAAATAAACCAAAGAATAAGTTTAGAATATTTTCCTTCTATTTCTGATTTAACAATCATGTGTATATAAGATTATACAAAACAAGAAAGAAAAGAATGACATGCATGTATGTCAAAACGAAATGTAACAAAAATCAAAGGATATATAAAGTAAACCAATGAATGAGTTTAGAATATTTGTCTTCTATTTATAATTTAATAGATATGACAAGATATCACTCCAAAATTCTCTTCCTTTTCTTTCACTCTTTTCTTCTTCTCCTCCTTTTTTCTTTTTTGCTTTTTTTTATGCATAAAAATTACAATTATAGTGCGCATAGGTACTTATATTTCATAATAGGTATACAAGCCTCAGATAGACACACATCAGGCACTGTTTTCTTGCACAAGTTTACACAAGCACTGTATTAGGTGCATATTAACTACCAACATTGTGAGGTTTCGGTTTCCAAAATATATTAATTAAAAGTAATTAAGTTAATTTAATCAAAATCAGGTTTAAAAGTATACGAAAAATTAGTATCGGAAGCAAAAATGGAGTAGGGAGGCCCAGCGCCTCAGCTGCGCCCCCGCCTAGGGCGCGTTTGGCAGAATGGCTTACCCGAGGCACGCCCGCGGTGTGCCTGAGGCACGCCTGATGAGCGCTCGAGTGTAGATTTCTCGGTATAGTGGCGCCCGATCAGTGCTCGACTAGTGCTCGAGTGCCAGTCTGGGTATAAATACCCGCGACGTGATTGTTTGGTCATTTTTCAGTAAAGAAAAGAGAGTAAGAGGAGAGAGAGAGAGCGTGGAAGAGAATGGAGAGAAGGAAGAGATCGAGCTTTTGAGTCCATTTCCAACTTAGAGCTAGTTGAAAAAATTTATAGATTGGATCGAGGTAAGTGTACTCATATAATTTTCTTTCTCTTATTATACTTTTTGTTTAATTTTCTTTGGGTATTTTTGTTCAAATGCTTATCTAAATTTATATTTTGTAAAACTCATATCTTGAGCATGCTTATTTGTCAATTTGGTGTCCAATTTGGTAGTTTATGTAGTGTTGTGTTCGTAGAAACCCTAACCCCACATCCCATTATTTTTACCTGTTTATTTTGAAATTTATGCATGATTTAGTCTTAGAAAATTGGAATCCTAGTTTCATGAACGTGGGTGCTTTGAATATTTGGTGTTTATTTACATATATTTTATATATGTTATTTTATGTGTTTTAAACATTATGTTGGATGCTTTTGTGAAGGTATTTATTGTTCGAAAGCTACAAAATTTTATTTGGCTCAATGTGGTAAGGATTTTCTAATTTTTTCAAGCTTCATGTTAATTTGTGCACGTGTTTGAAGTCATGATGAGACTTAAGTTTTAAAACAAATGACAATATATATTTGTATCCAAAATATAAAAGAACTATACAAAGTATATGAAGGGAACTTCACAATCTGATATGTTTGATGATTTGTTCTCTAGGGAGTAAAAATTTTATGTAAGATATGGTAGGCTTTTTCTTAATAATAAGTAATCATAAAATTAGACCAAAGATTTATATTTTAGTGGTTAGTATTCTCTGGTATGCCTTAGGATATTACAGTAGTAGATCGAGGAATGCTCCTAGGCCATGGGAAATGCTATGGTGGAATATGTGTTATCTGACTTTATATATCGAGTGAAAGGTATACTGTCCAATCACGAGACGTTAAAGTTAAAGTATCATGGGTAGTGCCTTAGAATGTGTGGATGTATACACATTCCGTTATTTGTTCGAATACTCCGTTAACTGGTAAGGCCTACTAGCCCTGATCTTTAAATAATAAAAGAATTTTTACATGTTTTAGAATTTAAAGGAATCAGATATAAAATGTGAAAAGATAAATGTGTTCCAAGAAATATATTTGATCATACTTTATGTTTATGCATTTGTATTATGTTCCTATTTTCATCTTTAAATTATTTTGAGTATATTACTTATTGTCTTTGATTATATTGTGCCTTGCTTTGCATTTGGCTCACTCATTACTATTTTCTTGCCTTCAGATAAGTACGAGTTTATACCTGATGAGATAGAGTAGAGATTAGTAGTTGGTCAGGCGGTGGACTTGGAAGAATATTTTGTAGACTTGGGCATTTGTGGTTTTGTACTTATATTTAGAGTTCTTTTGTACATTTTGATGGACATGTATTTGTTATATTTATGATGTATAGATAGTTTAATTCCATTATGTATTGATAATTGTATATACTTCTGTAGGTTTTTTTGATTTGTTTAGGTACCTAATGGTATCTCTTATTAGCCAACGTTGTATTCGGAGATATGATGCTAGAGCCATGCATTGGATTGTGATTTTTGATCCTGTGTTTTTATTTATGGATATATTTATATTTTTGTATAGGGAATTATACAGGTTCATTTTTAGTTTGATAGCCATTTTACAAATACAACATTGCCAATTTCCAATTAGAATATGGTCTATCACAGCTTGGTATCAGAGAATGAGATACCTTAGACTTGATCTGAATTTTATGTAGAAGTTTAAGATAGGATAGGCTAGACTAAATAAGTAAATATAGGTGTAGGATGATTATGTTAGATTGGATAGTTCTTGTTATCCTAGTTCACATAACTTAGTTTAGAATTAAGTTAGGATTGTTAGTTATATTTGATTTCGTAGATTGAGATGTCCTAGCTAGTGTTCGATATGTTGACTAACCTGCATCATTCTTATTTCAGAAGGGATATAAGTAGCTGACCATGCCACTTAGATGAAGGACGACGCGTGGAGGTGGTCAATTGCATGATAGAGAAGTGGAATGCCTGAATTTGTTGGGTAGGATGATAGGTATCATTGAGAATATGGAGTAGAGGAATCTTGCTCCTGTTCTAACCCCAGTCCAAGCTCCTGCAAATCTTGGAGCCTCTGTATATGATCAATTTATCTAGGAGAGAGTTCCAGGGTTCAAGGTGAGCCACACCCAATTAAAGGTGATACATAGTTTCAAAGGTTAAAGAAGGTGTTCGCCATTATCCGTTATCTGGAGGAGGATAGAGTATTATTTACAACGTACCATTTGGAGGGCAGAAGCATATCATTAGTGGGAAATGAAGAAGAGAGCCTTTGGTGTGCTAGGGAATGAAATCACCTTGGCCATGTTTGAAGAAGCATTCATAGAGAAGTATTTTTCGTCTAGCCTCCGCGAATAAAAAAAGGAGTTTATTCGTTAAGGGGAAGGTAACTGACTTGTAGTTGAGTACGATACAAAGTTCACAGAATTGGTCCCGTATGCATTCTATATGGTGGAAGATAAAGAAAGAAAAGCAATGAATTTTTCACAGAGTCTGAGAGATGACATTCGCAAGTAGTTGGCAACTTTGAACTGATGACTTACGGCAAGGTATTGGATTGTGTTTTGATCAATGAAAAGGAGTTCGAAAAAAGAAGAATTCTTTAAGAAGAGAATGTTAAGTAGAAGTGGTGTTGGTTCGAGCTCTAGTGTGGGTACGGGAAATCACCTAAGAGGATGAAGCAATCAGACCAAGGGAAGAAGACCAGTTAATCCATACCGACCAAGCAAGCTCTAGCTAGTTCTTGCCAGCATTGCGGAAAGTTCCAACGCTGATAGGCCTTTTTACAAGGTGTTGGGTGTGTGTTTCAATTGTGGGCAGTCGGGGTATAAGATCAAGGATTGTCCCCATTAGAAGAATGGCCCTCATCTCTAAGCCCATTGTTCTAGGGAAAGCATTCGCAGTGACTGCAAGTGAAGCAAAGGCGGCCGATAGCATAGTAGATGGTATCCTTTCCATTTGTGGCACCTCTGCTACCATACTTTTTGATTTTGGATCCTTCCATTTTTTTGTTTCGCCTTACTTGTTATCTTACATCATCTTTTGTGATCCCTGATTATTCATTGGTTATTTCGACGCCTACGAGATCATCCATTGTTATAGATGTTTCGTCCCCTGGATGTGTTGTTGAGGTGAATGGGTTATCTTTAGATGAAAATTTAAATTTATTGGAGATGCATGATTTTGATGTATTTTGGATATGGATTAGTTGTCAAGGTATCATGCAAATATTGATTGTTTCCATAAGAGAGTAGATTTTACAATTCTTGAATGTGAGCCCTTTCACATTCAAGGAATTTGGTGGGTGGAGTGATCTAGCTTTATTTTGGCTCTACAAGCTCATCATTTGTTGAGTAGTAGATGTGAAGTTTATTTGGCTTATGCCAGTGTAATAGAAAGTTGTGAATTATCAACAAATGGGATTCCAGTGGTGTGCGAGTTTGAGGATGTATTTTTAAATAGATTGTCTACTCAACCGCCAAAATGGGAGATCGAGTTTGGAATTGATCTTGTGCCGTGATCAGCGCCTATTTCGAAGACACCCTATAGGATGGCTCCTACTAGTTAAAGGAATTGAAGTAGCAATAGTAGGACTTGTTAGATTTAGATTTTATTAGACCCAGTGTGTCGCTTTGGGGTGCTCTAATCCTAGTCGTGAAGAAGAAGGATGGGACTTTGCGGCTATACGTGGACTATTATGAATTGAATAAAATCACGATCAAGAATAAGTACCCGTTATAATGGATTGCTGATTTCTTTGATCAATTGCAAAAAAGTCATGTGTTCTCAAAGATTGATTTTCAGTCAGAGTATTATCAGTTTCAGATTAAGTAAGTGGATGTGACAAAAATGACATTTCAGACAAGATATGGCCATTATGAATTTCTTGTGACGCTATTCGGGTTGACGAATACTTCTGCTACTGTATTTATGGATTTGATGAATCGGGTCTTCCAACCCTATTTGGATAAATTTATTGTAGTTTTTATTAATGACATCCTATTTTATCCAAAGAGTTGTGTAGAGTATAAGAAGCATTTGAGGACCGTGCTTCAAACTCTTAGGGGGCATAAGCTATTTGCAAAGCTGAAGAAGTACAAGTTTTGACTTGAGGAGGTTATATTTCTGGGCGACGTCATTTCTAATAGAGGTGTCTCGGAAGACCTAAGAAGATTGAAGCTGTGATCAATTGGATTGACCGATAACGGTGACAGTTGTTCGTAGTTTCTTGGGTATGGCCAGATATTATCATCGATTTGTAGAGAATTTCTCTCGTATTACTTTGCCACATACCTAGTTGACGAAGAAAGAGGTTAGGTTTGAAAGTATAGGAGAATGTGATCGGAGTTTTTAGGAGTTAAAGGATCGGTTAATTTCTGCACCGATTCTCACTATTTCTAACGGTTCTAATGGCTTTGAGGTGTATTGTGATACTTCTGAGTTTGGACTTGGGTGTGTCTTAATGCAGAACGGAAAGGTGATTGCTTATGGGTCTCGGCAGTTGAAGATTCGTGAGAAGAATTACCTGACCCATGATTTGGAGTTAGCTGCCATAGTGTTTGTACTAAAGATTTGGAGGCATTATCTGTATGGCGAAAAATTTTTGGTGTATTTAATCATTAGAGTCTTAAGTACTTATTTTCATAGAAAGAGTTGAATATGAGACAACGGAGATAGATTGAGTTCCTAAAGGATTATGATTATGAAATCCATTACTAGCCTAGAAAGGCTAATGTTGTTGTGGATGCTCTTAGGCGTTAGATTTGTTTTGTAGTGAGGTTGCAAATCAATCAGATGGAGATGATGGATTGTTTGAAGTTTTGTAATATCCAGCGATATGTTAAGGGTAATAGGATGATTTTGTCATTCCTATAGGTACAACTAAAGATCTTCCAAAAGATTAAAGACAGTCAAGCGAGTGATCCATTCTTGATGGATATTGTTGGGGATCTTGGTCGAGACTCTTGGATTGATTTTAATGTTCGTGCCGATGGAGTCTTGAGATTCCGGGATCGTTTATATGTATCCGATGATAGAAACTGAAGGAAGGGATCATGAAGGAGGCTTATCGAATTAGGTATACTATCCACCCTAGAATAAATAAGATGTATCAAGATTTGAAGAAAATGTTCTACTGAAGGAATATTTGGAGGGAGATAGTTACTTTTGTTGGTGGATGCCTTGTTTGTCAGCAGTTGAAAGTTGAGAGGAGGAGGCCCTTGGGTTTATTATAGCTATTACCTATCTTGAGTTGGAAATGGGAGGATATTTCTATGAATTTTGTTATGAGTCTGTGTGAGGTTCAGAAATCAAAAAGGCATAAAATCGAAATAAAATATTCTACTTAAAACTAGAGTATTTTGATTTCAACCTAAAACTGGAGTGTTTTGATAAGGATGAAATCTGGAATGAAGTGTAAAGGATGAAATCCAGAGTGATTATCACAATTGACAATCCAAAGTGTTTTGGCATAAGGGTCGGAGTGGCCTTATGTCTCTTGAAGCCAGAGTGGCTTTACGCCACTTGAAGGCCGGACCACTTTATAGAAATGCAAGAGGCCAGAGTAAATAATAAGAAGAAGTTGACCGGATTTTGAAGGTATTATGTTGACCGAACTCAAAGAAGTTGACCGGATTTGAAGAAGCTGATCGAATTCTGAAGGTATTGACCGAATTTTGAAGATGTTGACTGGACTTGAAGAAGTTGACCAGATTTTGAAGGTATTTGTTGACCGGATGTGAAGAAGTTGACCAGATTTTGAAGGGTTGACCGGTTTTAGAAACATTGATCGGATTAGAAGAAAGAAATCATTAACTGGTTTTCGAAACAATGAAAGTTGACCGGCCTTAAGAAGGTTGACCGGCTTTAAGTGGGAAAGTTGACCAGACGAAATCTATAATAAATTGGCTACCGAATTCAGGGCAAACTAAAGACAAACTTTGGACGGTTAAAATCCAACTAGATCCCAACTAAATAGAGTAAGTGGACTACCCCGTTGACCGTCTGAAAAGAAGTACCAAGTAGGTGACTTACCCTACTTACTTCCACCTAATCACTGAAGGGAAGTACCGAGTAGGTAACTTACTCCTATCTACTTCACCAAACCCCTCCTCTTTATATACTGGGCTTTGGTTGAAGAGGCGAGTGTGAGTGTGGGAAAGTGAAAGTAGTAAGGAGCGAAGAAGGAAGGAGATCCTCAAGTCAGCCGGAGTGGGCAGTCAGGCAAGTGTACTTCGGACGTTACTCTTTTTAAGTTTTATTTTTGAGAATATTGCAAGTGTACGCACTCTCGTTTTCAAGTCCCGGCTTTAAGAAAAGTTGCAAGTATTCTCTTCCGATTTAAATTAAATGTTTCAGCACGTAGTAGTATGTCAGGCTTGCCATTTTAAATATTGCAGGATAAGCTGCATTCTGATTTCATGCTTGTTAATCGGATTGAAAATATTATTTGGGTTAATTCATGCTTTCTTCTTTCTGCTCTCTGCTTTCTGCTCAACTCATGTTTAAACCGGATTTGCATAAAAATGGAAAGGTAAACCGGCTCTGTAATGTTACTTGCATTGACCGGGATGAAATGTATGAGTTTAAAACCGGCTTGCAATAAGGCGACCGAAGGTTTTGTGCCATCAGGAATGAGAACGAAAGAAAGAGTAATCTAGCTTTTAGTCATGGTGTTAAAATAAAGAATTACTGATCGAAATGAGATTTATGATTTTAAAACCGGCTGAAAATTTGTGTACTTGACCGAAATAAGAAAAATAAGTTGAAATCGGCCTTGGCGAAAATGATTTGAAACCGGCCTGGAATTGTAAAATGACGAAAACCGGCATTGAATTGTAAAATGACAGAAACCGGCCTTGATTTGTAAAAATGACGGATATGATTTGAAACCAGCTTTGATTTTGAAACCAGCCTTGATTTGAAACCGGCCTTGTATCACAAATTTGAAACCGACATTTGTAATATAATTTTGAAACCGGCTTTGTAAAGTGATATATAAGTTCTATGATTTGAAACCGGCTTAAAGTATATGATTTTTGAACTAAGTTCTATGATTTGAAACCGGCTTGAAGTATATGATTTTTGAATCAGCCTTAAGATATCTGTACATGATCTCTGAAGGGTTAATAGTGATGCTTTCGACTGATATTGAAAATGGCTTTTAGTAAACGATAAGAAGAAAATGTTTCTATTATTGTGGTCCTCGGCAATAATCAGGTTAGGTTCCCCGACATGCCTTAGAACGTTATGGTGGTAATCGAGGATAACTCTGTCCATGGAGTTATATGTGGTCCTTCCCTCCTCAGGGCGTTACAATAGGAGGGTAGCTCTGTTCTGTTCTGTTCACAATTGTAAAATGAGGATAGCTCCTATTGTAACTGTGATATACCCAAAAACCCCTTTGGATCTCGTTAGGTGGGATCATCTGTCTTGTTTACTGTCGTTGATTGTGGGGAGATGTACACAATCTATCCTCGATTATTTACCTCATCCGCTAGTCGGGTCACTGGTAGGGTTCTTTACTGATAAAGATAATTTTTCTATAAACTATGGAAGTAAGACCGACTTCTGCTTTTTGAAACATGAGTATATTGATTTTTGATTTTCGAAGCTTGATCGTTTCTATTTTTACGTCTGTATCTTATTTCTGCTATAAACCACTTCCTTATGGCATTTGTATCTTCATGTTCAACTGTATCTGTTTTATTGAGTTCTGTTCTACATATATGTTTTACTGCATACCTGTATGTGCCTTACTGGGCCTCGGTTCACTGTTTTATTGTTTTTCTCCCCTCCAGAGGAGACTGTAGAGTTTGTGCCTGACGAGAAAGACTAGAGTTCAATCTAAAGGATTCCTGAAGATTTAAAGCACTTTTGGAGTTATCACGGAGGAAGAAGTCTCGATAGAATATATATACGAATTTGTAATTGGACCATTATGCCTATGTATGCATGAATGAGTTTTTGGTTATGAATATGAATGCTTCGGCAGATTTTTAGGTTATCTTCCGCTACATATTTTTATAGATATCTTATATGGGCCCTAGATGGCATCTGTGATCCTGTGTTTGCATGTTATGTTATAACTAGATTAGTTGTGTGCATGTACAGAGTTACGATACATGTTGTTTATTTCTGTCCTGACTGACGGACTCAATTGAGGAAAAAAAATCCGTTCCATCACAGTTTTCCTAGGACCTCGAGGAATCATGACGCAATTTGGGTACATTGTGGATCGGCTAACAAAATCGGCTCATTTCTTAGCCAATCGGACGACATATTCTTGTGATCGCTTGGTGCAATTGTATACTAATGAGATTATTAGACTCCATAGTGTTCCAACATCTATAATTTCCGATCGTGATTCACGTTTCATTTCTAAATTTTGGGAGAGTCTGCACCGAGATTTAGGGACGAACTTAAAGTTAGTACAATATATCATCCTCAGACCGATGACTAGTCAGAATAGACTATCCAGATCTTAGAAGATATGTTAAGAGCTTTGGTGATGGAGTTGAAAGGAAATTGGGATGATCACCTGGTGTTAACGGAATTCGCTTACAATAATAGTTTTCAGGCAAGTATTGACATGATTCCATTCGAGGCATTGTAAGGAAAAATGTGCCGATCTCCTATCAATTGGGAAGAGACAGAAGATAGACAACTTTTGGGGCTTGATGTGATTAGGGAGACATCGGAGAAGATTGTGATGATTTTTGAAAAGTTGAAGATAGCTTAGAGTCGGCAAAAGAGTTATATTGATTGAGGAGATCGGAGCTCAGATTTGAGGTTGGCGATTTTGTTTTCCTTAGGGTATTATCATCGAAGGGGAGTACAAGATTTGGTGTTAAAGGAAAATTAAAGTCTCGATTTATTGGATCGTTCGAGATTTTGGAGATAGTAAGAGAGGTGGCCTATCGATTAGCGTTGCCATCGAATTTGGCCGATGTGCACAATGTGTTTCATATATCGATGTTGAGGAAATTCGTTCATGATCTGACGCACGTTATCGATTATGGTTCCTTAGCAATCAATGAATATTTGTCCTATTCGGAGGAGCCTATTCATATTCTGAATCGGAGAGATCAGATTTTGCACTTGAATACCATTCCTCTCGTGAAGATTTTGTGGAGGAACATTCTCAGAGGAAACGATGTGGGAAAGGGAGGATGAGATTCGAGAGAAATATCCCAATTTATTTCAAGGTATGTGTGTTTGTTTGATTTCTCAGACTCGTTAATTTCGAGGGTAAAATTTTATAAGTGGGGGAGAGTTGTGAGGTTTCGATTTTCAAAATATAGTAATTAGAAGTAATTAAATTAATATAATTAAAATTAACTTTAAAAGTACGCGAAAAATTAGCATTTGAAGCAAAAAAGGAGTCGGGAGCCCCAGCACTTGAGTGGCGCTCGAGGCGCACCTAGGGTGCATTTGGTAAAATGGCTCGGCTAGAGGCACACCCGAGGCGTGCTCGGGGTGCATTTTCCAGAATAGGCACACCCAAGGCAAGCTCGATGAGAGGTCAAGTGTGGATCTCTGAGTGCAGTGGTGCCCGATCAACGCTCAACTGGCACCCGAGTGCCAGTCTGGGTATAAATACCCGCAGCGTGATTTTTCGGTTATTTTTTAGAAGAGAAATGAGAGGGAGGAGAGAGAAAGTGTGGAGGAGGAGAGAGAGAAGGAGGTGATTGAGCTTTCAAGTTCGTTTCTGACTTAGAGCTAGTTAAAGAAGTTATAGATCAGGTTGAGGCAATTATATTCATTTGCTTTTATTTCCCTTTTTACACTTTTTGTTTCTTTCATTTTAAGTATTTTTATTCAAATGCCCGTCTAAGTTTATATTTCATAAAACCTATATTTTGAACATACTTATTTGTTGATTTGGTGTCCGATTTGGTGATTTTGTGCAATATTGTGTTCGTAGAAACCCAAATCCCACGCCCCATTATTTTTACCCGTTTATTTTGGGATTTATATATAATTTCGCCTTAGAAAATTGAAACTCTAACTTCATGAACATCGGTGCTTTGATTATTTGGTATTTATTCACATATATTTTATATATGTTATTTTACTTGTTTCGAAATTATGTTTGATGCTTTTGTGAAGAGATTTATTGTCCAAAAATTATAAAGTTTTATTTGGCTCAATGTGGTAAGAATTTTCTAATTTTTTTCACGCTCTATGTTAATTTGTGTATGTGTTTGAAGTCATTATGACACTTAAGTTTCAAAGCAAATGATAATATGTATCTATATCCAAGAAATTTCAGATATGATTAGAACTCTACAATCTGGTATGTTTGATTATTTGTTCTCTAAGGAGTGAGAACTTTGTATAAGAATATGCTTGACTTTCCTTTAAGAATAAGTAATCATAAAATTAGACCAATAATTTATATTTTAGAGGGTAGTATTCCCTAACAAGTTTAAGATATTATAGTAGTAGACCGAGGAATACTCATGGGTCATAGGAGATGCTATGGTGGCATATGTGTTATCTTGCTTCGTATATCAGATAAAGGGTATATCGTCCGTCATGGGATGTTAAAGTCGAGGTAACGTGGGTAGTGCCTTGGAATGTTTTGATGCATACATATTCTATTCCTCGTTCGACTACTTCGTTAGTTGGTAAGGCCTACTACCCTTAATCCCTAAATAATGAAAGAATTTCTATATGTTTTAGAATCAAAAGGAATTAGATATAAAATATGGAAAGATAAATGTGTTCCGAAAAATACATTTGATCATACTTTATATTTATGCATATGTATTATACTCCTACTTTTTTCTTGAATCATTTTGAGATATTGCTTATTGTCTTTAATTATATTGTACATTATTGAGTATTCAGCTCACTTTTTATTATTTTCTTACATTCAGATGAGTAAGAGCTTATACTCGATGAGACAGAGTAGAGATTAGCAGTTGGCTAGGTAATAGACTTGAAAGAATATTTTGTAGACTTGGACATTTGTGATTTTGTACTTATGTATGGAGTTCTTTTGTACATTTTGATGGACATATATTTGTTTTATAGATGATGTATAAATAATTTAGTTCCGCTGTGTATTAATAATTGTATATACTTATGTAGGTTATTCTGATTTATTTAGAAACCTAGTGGTATCTCTTATGAGCCAACGTTGTATCCGAGAGATATGGCATTGGAGTCACGTATTGGATTGTAATTTTTGGATCCTGTGTTTCTATTTATGGATATATGTATATTTTCGTATAGGAAATTGTACAGGTTTATTTTTAGTTTGACAGCTATTTTGTAGGTGAAACCTTGCCAATTTTGGATTAGAATATGGTCCGACACAAACATTCTGCCTCATCTATATATGAGTGCCATACAAGTGCCGTTATATTACCTAAACCATGCATAAGTGGTCCCTCAAGCACACCTTTGGCGCCACCAATCTGTCAAGAACATGTATGAGCATTGTAGATATGCGCATCGGGCGCATGGCTTCTGCCTTAGACACACATGAGCACAAGTCAAGTGTCCCTTATCGCTGGGCTTGATTTCAAAGATCTAATTTCTCTTCAAATTTTCATTATATAATTATTTTCAAATTAATCAAAAAATTATATTAATGACATTATACTTCAATAATAAAATTTGGGCATTACAACTCTCCCATTCCTATAAAATTTTATTCTCAAAACTTTTTTATATCAATAATCAAACAAATAGTGATACTTCTCTTAGATCTCGTCTTCACACTTTCAAGTTACTTCTTTGAATGAATAGTTCCTTCAAGCACCTTGGCCAAATGAATCATCTTGGTGCATAAAACTTGATTTCTTCTCTTTAAAATTTGAATTAGTTACTTAACATAAGATAGATTTTCATCGATCTGCAATGGCTCATACTCTATGATATATGAAGGATCAAACATATATTTCCACAATATTGAAATATGACAAACATCACAATAATCCACCAATCTAGAACATACGACTAATTTGTATGCCACTTCTCCAATTAACTGTAAAATTTCAAATGGCTAAATAAATATTGGATTCAATTTTCCTTTCATCCCAAATATTGAAATTTTTTTCTTCGAAGATACCTTTAAAAATACATGATCACCCACATTGAAGCTCAAATTGAATCTCCAATGATCTATATGACTCTCCTGATAACTTTATACAACTATCAGATGATCATGAATTAATTTGATCCTATTGAATGTGTATTGGGTAATATTATGGCTAAAAAGTTTTTAATCATCAATTCTTCCCAATTGATAGAAGCCCACATCTTCATCTATATAATGTATTAAACAGGGTCATCCCGTCGATTGATAACTATTGTTATAAGTAAATTCAACTAACAATAAATAATTATCATAATTTCTCTTCATCTCTAAGGCAAACATTTTTAACATATTTTCTAAAACTTGAATTGCCTTCCCAATTGCCCATCTGTTTGGGGATAAAATACTGTACTGTATCTTAAGTTTTTACCAAATTCCTTGTATAGACTCTCTAAAACTTTGGTACAAACCTTGGATCCTGGTCATAACAAACAAAGTTGGAACTTCATACAACATCACAATCTCATTAATATATAGAAGTGCTAAACGGTCTCCAAAAAATATTATCATCATAAGCAAAAAATGAGTTGATTTAGTCAACGTTTACAATCACCCAAATTGCATCATAATTTCTTACTGTTTTAGGCAAACCCAAAACAAAATCTATTATAATATATTCTCATTTTCAGTTAAAAACAGCCAATGGGTGTAAACATTTTGGAGGCTTCCTATGTTCGGTATTAACTTGTTGGCATATAATATATCTTATTACATAAACTATAATTTCCTACTTCATTGCTTTACCAAAAGAGTTTATTCATATCTTAATATATTTTATTCACTCTTTAATAAATGGTATGCTTAGCTCTATGGGCCTCATCCTAGATCTCCTCTTTCAAATCTCATTATTGGGCACATAAATTCAGCTCTATGGACCTCATCCGCCTGAATATTAAAATTGGCTTGTGTCTCATTGTTTAAGTCCCCAATAATTTTCATAAAAAACGGATCATTTATTTGAGTTTCTTTAATTGTTTTTTTATAATTACTAGTTCAACTTGAAAATATGATAAACTCATTATCAAGCATTGGGAGTGCAAACAAATATTATTAATTTTCATCCCATCCAATATTTCATATTTATTGATCATCAAGTGGGCCATCATGCCTGAAAGCATTTAACTTAGTGCATCGGGAATAACATTTGTCTTTTTCTGTTGATATTGAATCTCATAGTCATAATTTTTTAGCAAAACCATTTAGTGATGTTGCCTCATATTTAGTTCATTTTGTGAGAATAAATATTTCAGTATCTTATGATTAGAATAGATAACAAACATATCTCCATACAGATAGTGTCTACAAAATCTTCAAAACAAATATCACCACTGTCAACTCCAAGTCATGGATGGGATAACTCTGCTCATAGGTTTTGAGTTGTATTAATCAATAAATGATAAATTAACTACGTTGCATCAAAATACAACCCAAACATTTCTTCAAAGTATCAAAATAAACCACAAAATCTCTCAAACCATTTGAAATTGTCACAATCGGTGCAAAAGTCATACTCCCATTCTTGAAAATTTCTCTTAATCCTCGATCGCATTAAAAAGCCATTAGCTTTTGAATCAGATATGTTAAAGGCACTACAATGATGAAAAATTTTTTCAACAAAGTGTTTATAATATCTGACCAACCTTAGAAAGTTTTGAATCTTTGCAGCATTCTTTGGTCATTCTCAATTAGTCACTACTTTAATTTTCTTCAGATCCACCAATACTCCTTCATTAGAAATTATATGCCCTATAAATGACACCTCTACAACCAAATTTCACATTTAATCACTTTAGCAAATAACATCCTTTTCCCTCAAAGTTTGCAAAGCTGTAATCAAGCATGTCTCGTGTTCCTCAAAACTCCTCAAATCAATCATGATATTGTCTATGAAGACTACTATGAATCAATCTAGATAGGGTTAGAAAACTCGATTCATAAGATCCATGAATATTGCAGGTACATTTGTTAACCCAAGCGACATCATCTAAAATTTATAATAGTCTTGCCTCATTCTAAATGCTATCTTAGGTACGTCCTCACCTTTAATCCCTATCTAATGATACCCCGAGCATAAATTAATCTTGGAGAAGACTTGTACTCATTGAAATTGGTTGAATAGATCATTCAATCTTCGGTAAAAGGTATTTATTTTTTATCAAGATTTTATTCAATTTTCTATAATCAATGCACAACCTCATCGATCTATCATTTTTCTTTACAAATAGTTTTATTGCTCTCGATGGTGATACAATATGTTGAACGAATCTTTACTCCAATAATTCTTGTAATTGTTGTTTTAATTTTTTTAAGTTAGATAGGACCATTATGTAAGGAGCCATCAAAACTGGTGCAAATTTGGGCATCATGTCAATGGCAAACTCAATTTGTCAAATTGGAGGTAAAATGGGCAACTCCTCCCCACATATATCCTTAAATTTGCAACTAAAAGGATATCCTCAATGGACACACGATGACTTCCAAAAGTTATAACATAAGCAAATATATTTGGTATCAATCTCGAATCAAATGACTCATATGCAGAGTTGATATCAAGCTTGTTGATTCTTTGCTAATTTTTCATTGAAATTTAAATGACTCATATCATAGAATTTAAAACAAAACCATCTTATTAAAACAATATGCACTTGCATGGTAATACACCAATTAGTTCATTCCCAAAATAACATTAAAATTAGGCATATCTAACAAAATAAAATCTGCAGACAATTCAAATCCACTGAGCCAAACCGATTACTAGGGATATATAATATCCACCATAAAATATTTACCCATCAGAGTGGATACAATCAATGCAAATCTAGAATTTAAGGGGGTGTACGTAAATTATGAATAGACTTAGGGCCATAAAGAAATACATAGACTTGAGATCAATCAATATAGGTGCCACGGAATCAAAGATTAACATATTACTTTCAATTGTCAACAAATTGGCATGAGCATCCTTTGCTATCTCCGCACAAGCTCTCCTCGGAATGATCTACTTTCTTTTCATTTGCTTTGGCGGGAATAGACTTGATCAATTTAACTACAATTGAAACAAGCTCCAATTTTCCAATGGCATTGCTTCCCTAGATGATACTTGCCACAATGATTGCATACTAGTATGGAGTGTTACGGCTTTGTCGGTGAAGATTTAACCCAAATCTCTTTACTTTTATCATGTGCCTTGGACTTAGAGCGGGATCCTTCTGACCTTAAGTTTTGTCCTTTACTCCCCAAACTAGTCACTAGGAATTTCACCCTCTCCTCTTCTTGCTTGATAAGTTGAGCCCAGTCGAGCACATCATTGTATGTCTTCAACTGTAGTGGCACAAATTGCTTTTGGATTAAATCTTAAAGCCATTGCAAAAACTTTCTAACTATCATTGCCTCATCTATCACAACATAAGTTGTAAAATGGGATAACTCCATAAATTTTGTGTCATATTCTACCACCATGTGGTTCCTTTTTCTTTGGCGATTGAACTCATCCTTCTTATACTCATGGACACTCACCGAAAAGTACTTCTCCATGAATACTTCCATAAAGATGCTCCAAGGAATCTCCTTGTTCTCCATGCCCAAAAGCCTTCTTTGTGTTGTCCACTATTTATTCGCCACTCTATCAAGCTTATAGGCTACACACTTTTCTCTAGACAATTTATTACCTCAAATATCTCCTCCTATCGATCGAAATTTTTGCTGTTATGGGATCCAACTCTTCCAGGAATTTTGAAACTCACTCGTTTCTAAAGGGGCCAAAAGATATCATATCTTGCCTCTGGTTAACCGTGGCCTATCATTTTGCCAACTTCATATCTTGGTGTTATGTTATCCGATTCATAATATTTGTCAATCGGGCCATTATTTTAGATATTTATCTTCTTGGCTAGATCCTACTTTTTGACTTCTTCACATTGTCTATACCTGTTAGATACAAAGTTTAAATATTTAGTTTTTTAAAGTCACATAAGACATTTTCCTTACGACCTCTTTGATACCATTTCATATCATAACCCTAATCTGAATAGGTAATTAAATAAATAATTAAATGACTTGCATAAATATTTCACTTTATTTTCTATAATTGAACAAAATCCAGATAACCAAATACTATGTAAGACCTAACAACAAACAAACCCAAAATAGACATGATATACATGATTGACAACGGATATAAAATATGATCAAACTAATCCTATCTAGTTTCCAAGTATATATTTATCATTCTACTCATACTAAATTAATCCGTATGAAAAATATCAATCAAATATCTAACGTAGATAATGTAGAGCATATACAAATATATACACAAATAAATGTGATTTCTAATATTACAAATCATACATAAAACAACTAACAACTTTCCAACATAATCTCAAACTAAATTTGAATATATGCCTAAAACAAAATAATAACAAAAGCCTTTAATCTTCTCCGTCCAAGATCCTATAATTTAAAGGGCTAGAAAATAGAGCAAATCGTGAGTCTTAAATTTAGTAAATATATTTATATGTACGATAATAAAATATGTCCACAAAATAAAATAAAGAAATTAAAAAATAATGAAACATGTATTAAATCCAATATATCAATTGTTTTAATATTTCAACTATCCTATAACGAATGTTTAAATAAGATTTTATACACAAAATTTATAATATAAATACAAATAACAAATAATCTTAAATTGTATGAACTGACCAATATCCAATTATCAAAAGATTCTGAAGGGTCAAAATCCAACATCAGAGAACTCCGATGAATATGTGAAAACATGTGAATCTAATGGGTTAAAATATTTTAAATTTCAAGTACGATGTGATAGAATCTCAAAAATCTAAAATATGTCAAATTGAGAACTAGTGACTAAAAAATAAATATTAAGGAAGAGTTAAACATATTCTTAAAAATTTAAGACCAAAATATTATTATTTAAACTTATAATGCTACTTTTTGCCACTCGTGGGAATATGTGCAATCTTCAAATGTGCTTGAATATTAAAATATCTAAATATATTATTTTTATTTAATTTTTTACAATAGTTCTAAACAAAATACCAAACAGTGGATTATATAACAAATCAAAAAGTTGTTCCTCTTTGTAAGAAAGTATAAATCAATATTTTTAACCCTATATAAAAACACAAATTTTATAGAGACAAAATAGAATCTAATTTGAAGTACTTATATGGAATGCTACATGCAATGCCAAACACAGTAGCTCCATGACTTTTCGTTCATAAATATTTTCATATATAAATAGATTATGGCAAAATATTTATCCATTTTGTACAAATCAAATAATGCTTTCAAACATTCAATAAAATATAACAAAACTTTAAAATATTTTGTCAAAGTCATATGCATGTAATATTATTCAAAATAAAAAAATGGTGACATATATGTATATCAAAATAAGAAATGTAATTAAAATTGAAGCATTTATAAAATTGATTAAAGAGTGGGTTTAGAATATTTATTTTTTACTTCTAATTTAACAAATATAACATAATATAACTCAAAAATCCTCTTCCTCTTCTTTCTTTTTTTCTTGTTCTCTTTTTTCTTTCTCTGCCTTTCCTCTCCTTTTAGCGTGAAAATGACAAATACAATGCATGCAGACACTTATATATCATAATCGGTGCATGCGTACTGAATAGGGACACATTAGGCACCAATTTCTTATATAAGTGCGTACAAAGGCTACATTAGACGCATATCAGATGCCAATATTTTACTTCATCCATATACGAGCACCATATAAGCACACTTTAGAAGTTACTATACTACTTAAATTGTGCAGGATTGCTCTCTTAGGTGCACCTCATGTGTCACTAATCTACCAAAAATATGGATGGGCATGCAGAGTTGCACAACTTCTACCTTGGACATATATGAACACAGGTCTGGCACTCTTCTCATGCTGGGTCTGATTTCAAATATCCATTTTCTTATCAAATTTTTATTATTCAATTATCTTTAAATTGACCCGAAATTCATATTAATGACATCATATTTGTTACATTCCAAAACCCGATCCCGAACTTTAATTAATGAAATTAATCCATCTTATCTTATTTACTCATATTATTAGGTTGACCTGAAATCTAAAATCGACTTTGGATGTGAATTACAAGTCCATAACAATAATCGACTCAAATATATATATATATACGATAACTAGTCAAAACACAGGATCTGAAATTGCCACATCAAAAAGGGGCTATGTGTACCAACTACTATACGATGTTAAATCATATGTAAGGAGATATGTCTAGATAAAATTAGAGTAAATAATGACCGCAATTAATTGCTACTGGATAATCCAACGTCATACTGCACTATTGACCATAATATTACAATAATTAAATTAATATAAAATCATTCAACCAAGGTAAAAGTAAATGTTATAAAATCCTCACTACTGACGAAAATCCTCACCTTGCAAGTATTCGAGCCTACTAATCTAAAGGTGATTAGTGAAAAATAAAAGAAACAGTGAGCTAAAATTTTAATAAGGGATATAATTGTATAATTTAACATATAATTTTCATTAAAATATATTAGGGAAGGACTATAAATCAAATTCAAATGCAATGTCATGAATTTTTCATAACAAATATGCATACCCTTTAAATTTTTATTTTTGGTTCTTAATCAAATATGCTAGTTTTTACGCATTAGGGGCCAGTAAGGTCAGACCGACTAAAGAATTAGATAATTGAAGTACAGGTTATGTTTGCTTCTATATAACCAAAGGCCTTATATTACTATTTAAAATTCGTAGGTGGACCGTCATACTTATCATTCTATAGACGGGATCAAATGCCGCTTTTACCTCACGAATAATAGACTTGAACACTATCACCACTATAATATACCGATACATGCCATAGTGTACCATCGTTGAGTTTCTTACAATGGAATGATATATAAACAAATGAAAACTCTACTTAATTATAAATAATCTTTATATTTTTCATTCTAGAGAAAATATTTTAATTCTTTTTACAAAGTGTAGGGTTTTTCTTCAAATTATTCCAAATTATTGTTATACAGTGACTTGAGTTTCTACAAGATTTTGAATATGTTTATTTTAAAATATGAAATGCTACATGCTAGTATTTTTCAAACATATAGACTACTACAACAAAAATTTTAGCAAAATCCTATCATGTTATCATCTCCTTTAAAATATCCAGCATGTAGGAAAAATTTGATGAAAGTTCAGAGCATGCAAAGTATATTTTTAGCAATTTTAAATATGCAAGAATATTATGTACAAAAATTAAATATGTAAGAGCATTATATCAAACTTTCAAAACATGAATGAAAAAGAACTGTAAAAATCAATTGAGTAATACAATGTACATAAATTTAGAGATAAATTTATTATAATGTTGCAGAAAAATAGAAGGATTAGTACATACATGTGATGAATAAATATCTTAAGTGTAAAATATAACATACATGAGTATTTAAAATAATAAATATTTAAAAAAATTGAAGGATTTCAGCAATAAGGAAGGAAAGATTAGGATGTACTTGTTTTAATTTTAATTTACCAAAATCTTACTTGAAATTATTTCAATTGGCCTTCTCTAGCTTCATCTATTACTTTCTCTCTCTTTTTCTCTTCTTTCTCTCTCTTTTCTCTCAAAATATGGTAGAAAATAATTGAAAATCAATTGAACATAACTTCTATAGCAAATTAATGCACATGCATTCATCAAGCGTGCATCGGGCGCTGCAAATAAACACTATGGCACAGCTCGCGTCACATTAAGCTAGCGACAGGCGTTGGCATCATGCCGTAGTGCACTCGAGCGTACATCAAGCGTGCATCAAGCGCAAATATACTAGAAAACGTGCTCAAGCTTCGATCAAGTAGCGCAACCTCTCTGTCTAAGACACGCATGTGCGTGCGTCTGGCACGGATCATGGGTCTTTCAAATAGATGTGACCTGGTCTAATATTGACTTTAACCCTATTTTTTTTTTTCTTGACTTTAACTTTACTTGTCTTAATTTAATTAATCATAGTTGAATTTTAAAATTCAAAACTTGTTCTTTACAATATTTCAATAATGAAAATTGGGCATTATACATTCTTGGCCAAAAGCCTTCCTAAGCTTCTTCTATAACTCAATAATTCGAAAGGCATTTCACCCCACTATGTATATACCATCCACATAGAGTAGGAAGATAGTGAAATGCTCTTCTAATCTTTAAATGAAGAGTCAATGGTTTGAAATAGTCCCACTCACTATCATTGACTCAAATTTCTTATGTCATTGTCTAAGGATTTTCTTTAGCCCATAAAGATTATTCATTATGCAGTATACTAAATATTTTTCTCCTTTATTGAGAACTCATTCAATTACTCTAGGTAGATTTCCTCCACAAAATTGCTATTAAAGAAAGTCATTCACACATCTAGTTGTTTAATTTAAGATTGAGGGTTGTGGTTAATTCGAGAACAATCGTTATAGAAGATATCTTCATAACTAGAGACAAAATCTTCTTAAAATTGATGCATTTCCGTTGGCCAAACTTTTCATAACCAATTTTGCCTTGTACCTTAGTTAAGAGTTGTTCTCATCAAATTTCAAGCATAAAATTTACTTTTCTTCGGAGCTCACTTGCTTTTATGTATTTTGATTAGTTTAAAAGTATGATTTTTGTGCAATGATTTTATTTCATATTGCATAACTTCTATCCACTCATTCTCGTGTTCATCCTCAATATCTTTATCTAAGCATTTGGGTTCTTCTCCATCAAGAATTAGCATGCATTTATTAGTTGATAAGTGAGAGAATGGATGTCCATCTCTCATAGATCGTTAGAGTTGGATGATTGGAGTAGGATGGAAGACTTCATGATAAGCATCATTATAAGTATCCACATCCATATCATCGTTATCCACCTCATCAAATGTGTGAATCTTGTGGTCTCCATCAAATTCATTGGGGATGAGTTCTTATGAAATGAAACTTTCTGTTGTTTCCCAACTGAACAATGAGTGCATGTGTGATAGAACAGATTTTTTTTGGCATTCTGCCAGCGACCTTCCGGAACTGATACTAGGGTTTTGGTGATCCGGTCCGGGCCGATCGTGCATACCAATTACAGGATTACAGATGCCATCTAGGACCCATACATGACATCCATAAAATGTGTAACGGAAGCCAATCTATTGACCTGTCGAAACATTTACTTTCATCCCCATAAAACTCATTTATGCATACATGGTCATAAAGGTCTAATTACAATAATTTATATATATCGGTCGAATCATCACAATAAGACCACTTCTTTCGGGAAACTCAAAATGTGCTTCCAAGTCCTTAGAATCATTCGAACGGTGCTCTAGTCACTCCCTCTCGTCCGGCACAAGTTCTATAGTTTCATCTTGAAGGGGGAAAAAAACAGAAAACAGTGAGTTAAAGCTCAACAAAGTATATGCAAATCTTCCGTAAAGTGTTTATGCTGTAAAGGCGGATACGATACATATGTAACATGAATATTATAAAATAACAGTTGACCGGATAGATACATATGCAGTAAGAGTAAAACAATAGTTGACCGGACAGATACATATGCAGCAAGAGTAAAACAATAGTTGACTGGACAAATACATATGCAGCAAGAGTAAAATAACAGTTGACCGGACAATACATGTAAGGTAGTCAGGAAGATCGGGGTAGTCAAATTCTAAAAATCGAAACAGAAAATAGAGTCGGTTGTATTATAAAAATTTCTCTTTTTTTATTTTTATCGGTAGAGGATGTCACTAGCGGAGGAGGCAATAATCGAGGATAGATTGTGCACATCTCCTCACAATCACGGCAATACCTACTTGTACAAAGTCCCGAGGACGGCTCTAACTTTTTTCCTTGTACAAAGCCTCGAAGATGGCTTCCTTTCATTATCCCCAATTACTACCATAATGTTCTAAGGCAAGTTGGAGAACTTTATCTCCCAGTGCTAAGGTCTGTTTCTTAAAGGCCAGTTCATTTTTTTCTTTAGTTCACATTCTAGACGGACACAAAACTTTCGGTCGTCATATTACAAAGTCGATTTCAAGTTCATTTTTCTTATTCCGGTTAAGTAAAAAAGATTTCAGTTGACATGAAGCCGGTTTTCAGTCCATAAAACTCATTCCGGTCAATTATGATTCAAAATCGGTTTACTTTTCCATTCTTATGCAATCCAAGTCCATAAGTTGAGCAGAAAACGGAAAGCAGAAGGCAGCAAGCATGAATTAGCCATGAAATCAAAATTATATTTTCAGTCCGATCGTGAACAAGTATAACGTCAGAGATGCAGTTTATCAAGTAGTATTTAGGATGGCAAGTCTAATATACTATATGCTGAAGCTTTATAATCTGAAGAGAACACTTGTAAATTTTCTTAAAGCCGGGACTTGAAAATAGAAATAAAGTCTGAGTTTAAAAAGGAAAAGTACACTTATGTTAGGCCATTATTACAATTTAAGCTTGAAAACACCGGGGGGGTGCATTTGCCTGACTGTTGGCCGCCCACTCCGACAAATCTTGAAGCTTTTCTCCTTCACTTCTTACCCTCCTTTCTTGCCAGAAATTCCCATACCGGCCTCTCATCTGGAGCTCAATATATAAAGAGGAGGGAGTAAGTGGGGTGGGTTACCTACTTAGTACTTCCCTTTAGGGTTAGGTGGGAGTGAGTGGGGTAAGTTACTTACTTGGTACTTTCATCTAGAAGGTCAACGGGGTAGTTTATTTGCACTGATTAGATTGGGATCTAGTTGGGATCTAATGACAAAGTTAGCCCTTGTCTTTTGAATTCGGTAGTCAATTCTAGGCGGTCAACATTTTCTTCAAGGTCAGTCAACTTTTCTATTGGTTAACTTTTTCGGTCAACTCTTCTTGCTCTAATCCGGCCAACTTTTATTCAAAGCCAGCCTATGTTTCTTTTTCTTATTCATGGTTGGTCAATATTAAAAATCGGTCAACCTTTCGATCGACCTTCCAGTCAATGTTTTGACGTCGGTCAACATCTTCATGCTGGTCAACATCTTGATGCCGGTTAACATTTTGACACTGATCAATATTTTGACATCGGTCAACATTTTGAAGCCAGTCAATCATCTTGAAGCCGGTCAACATCTTGACGCTGGTCAATATTTTGACGCTGGTCAACACCTTGACGCCGGTCAACGTCTTGATTGCCATTATTTCCAGTCTACTAGTGGTGTAAGGCCATCCCGATTTAAGTTAACATTAAAACACTCCGATTTTTAAGTAGCCGTATTTTCTTTGATTTCCAGGATCTTACGATTCTCCCATACTTAAAGAAATTTCGTCCCCAAAATTTAAATAAAGTTACACATACCTTAATCAAACAAGTGGGGATACTTGCTCCAGATTTCTTCTTCTCTTTCCCAGGTGGCTTCCTCAAGTGAGTAATTTCTCCATAGTACTTTCACCAGAGAAATCGTCTTTGTATGCAGCCTTTACTCTTTCCGGTCGAGAATTTGTAGTGGTTCCTCGACGTAGGATAAATCCTTGTTAATTTCTAAGGGTTCAAATTCAATTATATGCGTAGGATCATAAACATACTTTCGGAGCATGGATACATGGAACACGTCGTGTACATCTGTCAGACTTGGCGGCAATGCCAACCTGTAAGCCACCTCTCCGATCCTTTCCAAAACCTCAAAGGGGCCAATGAATTGTGGCTTAAGTTTACCCTTCACTCCAAATCATAATGTCCCCTTGGATGGTGAGACTTTCAGAAAAATAAAATCTCCTACCTCAAAGCTTAATTTTATCCTCCTTTTATCTGCATAGCTTTTCTGTCTACTTTGAACGATCCTCAAATTATTATGGATCAATTTTATTTTCTCAGCTGTTTTTCTTATGATCTCTAGACCCAAAATCCTTCTATTTTTGATCTTTTCCTAATGGATCGGCGACCTACATTTTCTTCCATATGGAGCCTCAAATGGCGCCATGCCGATACTAGCTTGATAACTATTATTATAAACAAATTTTGCTAGTGCTAGGTAGGTATCCTCGGTGCCATTCATTTCTAATATAGAAGCCCTCAACATATTCTCAAGAATCTGTATAGTTTGCTCAGACTGACCGTCCATCTGAGGGTGATAAGCCGTACTAAATTTCAATTCGGTTCCCAACTCTTTATACAAACTTTTTCAAAACCTTGAGATAAAACGGGGATCCATGTCAGATACAATGGAGGCAGAAATTTCGTGTAGTCTCACAATCTCGTTTACATACAACTGAGCCAGCTTATCACGTGAATAGGTCATCCTGATTGCCAAGAAGTGGGCTGACTTTATTAGCCAGTTAACTATAACCCAAATGACATCGTGATTTCTAGGAGTCCTAGGTAGCCTCGATACAAAATCCATAGCAATGTCTTCCCATTTCCAGCTTAGGATCGGTATAGGCTGTAACAACCCAGAAGGTTTTCTCCTTTTTGCCTTCAATCGCTGGCAGATGAGGCATTTTTTCACATAGGCCATGATATCCCTCTTCATGTTCCTCCACCAAAAAGTTTTCTTCAAGTCTTGATACATTTTATTTGTTCCGGGGTGGATGTTATATCTGACCGATGGGCCTCCCTCAGAATTTTTTCTTTTAGCTCATTATCGTCTGGTATACATAATCAGTCTCTAAACCTCAAAGCCCTGTCCGTTCGGACACTGAACTCAACTCAGGACTCCTTACTCAAGTCACTTGAAATTTCTACAAGGAACGGATCATTAACTTGCTTTTCTCTAACTTCACTGATAATCTCAGGTGAGATCTGAAGATAGGATAGGAGCATCCTATCGCCCTTAGCATATCGCCGGACATCACATTGCTTCAGATAGTCTAATAATTCCATTTGCTTGATTTGTAGTTGTGTCACAATCCCTGTTCGCCGACTTAATGCGTCCGCAACTATATTAGCCTTTCTAGGCTTATACTGTATCTCACAGTCATAATCCTTTAAGAAATCAAGCCACCTTCTTTGCCTCATGTTAAGCTCTTTTTTGGAAAACAGATACTTGAGGCTTTTGTGATCAGAATACACAAGATATTTTTCACCATACAGGTAATGCCTTCAAAATTTTAAAGCGAACACTACAGCAGCCAGCTCTAGATCATGGGTAGGGTAGTTCTTTTCATGCACATTCAGTTGTCTAGACCCGTAGGCTACCACTCAACCATACTACATCAATACACATCCGAAGCCTGCCTGAGAGGCGTCACAGTACACCTTATAACCTCCTGATCCTTCTGGAATTACCAATATTGGTGCAGTAGTTAGGCGATCCTTAAGCTCCTGAAAGCTTTGTTCACACTTCTCTGTCCATTCGAATTTATATTCCTTCTTCAGTAATCCAAGTTAGGGCATAACAATTTGTGAAAAGTTTTTCACAAATCACCGATAGTAGCCTGCCATGCCCAGAAAGCTTCTAACTTCGGTTACAGAAGTCGGCCTATTCCAGTTAGTGACGGCTTCTACTTTCTTTGGATCCATAGATTTACTTCCATCGGAAATTATATGTACTAAGAATATCACCTTCTCCAGCCAGAATTCACATTTTTCCAACTTTGTATATAACTTTTCCTCACAGAGTACTTGGAGTACTATCCTTAGATGAGTTTCATACTCCTCATAGTCCTTTGAATAGATTAGAATATCGTCAATAAAAACCACCATGAATTTATCTAGATATTGTCTGAATACTCTACTCATCAGATCCATAAAAGCGGTAGGGGGGTTTGTAAGCCCAAAGGGCATAACGAGGAACTCATAGTGGCCGTACCTTATCTGAAAGGCAGTTTTGGCCACATCCTCAGGCTTAATCCTTAACTGATGATAACTGGACCTTAAATTAATTTTTAAGAACACCCGAGATCCTTGTAATTTATCAAACAAGTCATCAATACACGGTAGAGGATATTTGTTTTTGATTGTGATTTTGTTCAATCCACGATAATCGACACAAAGCCGCAACGACCCATCTTTCTTCCTTACAAATAACACCGGTGCTCTCCAAGGAGACACACTCGGTCTGATAAAACCCTTGTCTAACAGCTCCTGTAATTGTAATCTTAGCTCTTTTAATTCAGCAGGAGCCATTCTATAAGGGACCTTAGAAACTGGACTAATGTCGGAAACGATAGAGATCTCAAACTCAATCTCCTAATGTAGAGACAATCCAGGCAACTCCTCAAGAAATACATCATCAAAATCGTGGACGACTAAAATGTCCTTAGCCGACACCTTATGACTTCCAGTGGTACATGCATAAGTCAGGTAAGCTTTACATCCGCTTTTCACCAGATGTTTGGCATGCAAGATCAAGATCAAAATCGGCATTTTCCTTTTTCTAATGCCTTGGAAGAAGAAGGTTTTCATCCTAGGGATGTTAAAGTATACCCTCTTCATAAAGCAATCAATGGTGGCATGGTTCTCAGCCAGCCAATTCATTCCCAGAATCACGTAAAAACCTCCCAGGTTTAGTAACACCAATCCACAATTAGACATTGCCCACCTACTTCCATCATGCATTTAGGATACACAACATCAGTAGTTACGGGGAATCTAGTAGGGCTGTAGACTGACAATTTGTAATTCAATGTATAAGGGGAAGTAGCGATAAGGTATGCAAATTGTGGAGAAACAAAAGAGTGGGTAGATCTCGAGTCAAATAAAATAGATGAAGGAATTCCACAAATAGAAAGAGTACCTTCCACAACATTTGGCAATGACTCCGGTTCTTGGATAGTCACTGCAAAGGCATTAGCCAGAATAATAGGATTTCTCCCCTCTAGTCTTGGGCAATCCTTGACCAGGTGGCCCTGCTGTCCACATTTGAAATAAGCTCCTGTCATTCGACGGCACGCCTGTCCCGGATGCATTCTCCCATAGGTGGTGCAGTGTGCAGCTGTCATCCTTGAATCAGTCATCGACTGAGTCGGCACAACGCCCTTTCCTTTATCAGTCGTCCTCGTCTTCTTGAATGACCCAAACGATCCCCCAGCAGATCCGCCACTAACACCTACCCGACTAGCTGCCCTCTTTGCATAGAATTTCTCTATCTCCACCTCCTGTTCGTAAATGGCTGCCCTGTCCTGTATATCGGCATACGTCTCAAGCTTTAATGTGGACAGTATTTTTCGAATATCATCCCGCAGTCCTTGTTGAAACTTCTTCGCCTTTCTTAATTTGTCTTCTACATAATAAGGCGAGAATCGAGACAGCTCGATGAATTTTACATCGTACTCAGTCACCGACATACTCCCTTGCCTTAATCTCATGAACTCCTTTTCCTTTTGACCCCAGAGATTGGTTGGAAAGTATTTTTTCAGAAAATCTTTCTTGAACATATCCCAAGTGATCATCTCATCGGGTATTCCTAGTGCTCTCTTCCTCATGCCCCACCAGCTGTTCCGCTCGCCCTCCAACTTAAACATGGCGAAGGTGACCTTCTTGTGAGGTTCCGGATTTGTGAACCCGACAATTATGAGGTGATTAGTATGTTAATGATCAATACTAATCTCATGGGATGATTAAGGTTTGATATCGGAAGAAAAATCGAAATTACTCGTCCGGCCGCTGAGCCACCAAAGAGTTTCTCGGCTGGGGCGCTCGGCGAGGCTCGAGCGATAAACCAGAACCGCCCGTGTTGGCCGCCGCCAGCCGCCGATGGGGCGCTCGAGCGGTGGTCGGGCGAGAGCACGGCCGCTCGGCCACAGCTCTGCCGCCGAGCGGCCGGGCGCAGATAAAACGCGCCGCGCCCTCTTTTCTCCCATTTTTCGATCGGGACCGAGGGTTTTGAGGAGAGAGAGAGGCGCGCGACTAGAGAGAGAAGAAGGGAGATCGAGCCCGGGAGTCCGATTCCGCCCGAAAGCCAGGTATAAAGGTGAAAGCACGCGTCGAGGCAAGTGTTCTCATACCCACTTCTCGTTCTCTTTCGTTGTTTTATGTATTTTCGTTGGGTATTTTGTGTCGATACCCACGGGGAATGTTAGAATATCGATACCCATGCCTTGAGGTCCGAGAAAATGTAGTTAGTTGTCCGAACTGGTCCGATTCGCCCGGTGATTTGCGCTGAACCCTAACCTACGGGATTTTGGGGGTTTCCATTTCCCGCCTCGTGTCATGAAATTGACCCCAAAATTGGAAAGCCCACGTCCCAAATATGAACATATGTCGGCCGCGGGTCCGATCTCGCACGCTTGGACCCGTCATGTGTCCGGCCCTCTAAATCGGCGCCATTCATGTTCACCCGAGACCGGAGGTGGATTTTGTGTGTTTCACCTTCGTGAGATGATGAAAGAACTCTAGAATATGAATCCCGTATTCCAATTGTGTATATATATCGACCGGATGCCAAATCTTGCAAGATTTGACCTGCTTCGTGGCATCCGGAGCCTTGATAGTTTCCGTTGTTGATAATCCGAAAATAAATGGGAAGTTGTGTACTTCCACCCTCGTGACAAGTAAATCGAACCCCAATTGTGTAATCCATGTACAAGATGTACGAACGACCACCGGACGTCCGATTTAAGTATCGAACCGTACGGCGTCCGGGTGTTCAAAGAGAAATCCGATAATGTTTATCCAAAATGAGACGAAAATCAAAGATGAAATGTGATCCTAATTGTAATGAAAGAACGTTTAAATGATTAAACGTAAAAGTAAGAACCCGAATGTGAATCCGCAGTGTCGTGAGGTTCCAAAGTGAGATGTGATCATCTGAGGTATGAGATCTGGTTTCTCTTGTGAACTTGGGTTGATTGTTGTGAATAAGGGAATGAAGTCCCGCATATTGTGATTAAAGGAATTGAGTCCCTTTGGTGATTGTGAACCGTGATGTGATCGGAAGGGAGTCCACATTGTGCTTGTGATGATATAATCTCCTGGATGGAGATGTGATTGATGATGTAATCTCCTACTGAGATGATTGTGATGGGAATGAGATTTCCCGAGATTTGATTGTGCGGCAAATGTGGATTTCCTCTCCAAGTGTCGAACCTAACTCAAACTAGGACCCCGAGTCATATGGGTAGTATTCTTTGGCGTACCATGTCCATCGTGGTGGGAACCCGAGGGATACTTGGCCACGTATTCTGCCGCTCGTGTGAGCGGGTGATGTCCGTGGTACGCTTTAGGAAACTACCGGGGAAGGACGAGGATTGCCCCGACCCCGGGGTGTGGGGTGTGTCGACACTACATATTGAGATGTAGTTGTCATGATGATTGTTGCATGGATGCAACCGAGGGTCGTGTGCTACGACCGAAAGTAGTAGCCGTGGCTTTAGAATGTGTAGCGAACACATTCCCCGTCCTCGTTCTCTCGCACGTTGGTTAGTACGATCTACTAGCCGGGTCCGCAAAGATGATATAATAATGAAAATAAATAATGTCCAATCGATGAACCCGTGAATCAAGTGATTCAAACAGTAACCATGAATCGAATGAGAATCTTGTGAATCCAAATGATGAACCGAATGAAACCAAAGTGATTCAAGATGAAACCGTGAGAACCGTAGGAATCGAGTGATTCCAGTTGCTTCTTATTCCCCGACTGTTCCTTGATTGAGAGTGCTTGTATTCCCTCCTATTTCCGTCCTTGTACATGTCTTGGAGGGGTGATTATGATTACATTTGCCGAAATGTTGGCTCACTCTTGCTATTGTTGTCTCTTTTTCGATGAGAACACTTAGTCAAGCGCATGTAGATAGAGCAAGGAGAGAGACTTGCTCGATGAGATTGGCTGGCGGCAAGTGCGCGAAGGCTCCGGACTTAGAGTTGGATCGGATTGTGGACGGCCACTCGGGGTTGAGCGTGGCTCATTATTGTTATTTTATGGTTTTATTATGCTTCCGCAGATGTATGATGATTTAGTTATGCTTCCGCGTCTGTATATTTATGTTTGGAGTTTTGTTTAATTAGATGGCATCTCTCTAGATCCAGTACTGTAGGTTGTGTACTGTGTTGGAGCCATGGATGATATGGCAGTATTGTGATCCTGTGTGGCGTGTTGTAGGCTTTGAGTTAAGCCTTTTGTTTAGATGTGTGCTTGTTGCAGGATATTTTAAGCAGGTTGTATTTTTGGTTTTCATCCAAATAGGAGGAAACTCACGATTTTCGGAGAGTCCATAGGTTAATTATGGGCTCTAGGGTGTGTTTAGGCATTGACGGAGGTTATTCAATGGAGAATAATCCGTTCCGTCACACTTCTCCTAGTCTGTACACCCAATTACTACAAATATTTTCTTTATCCTCTTAAGCCATATATCAACTTCTGCTGGATCAGGTTTTCTAAAAAAGCCCAGCGCTCGTTCCGCCGTGAATCGATCATATGTGGTTGGAGCTAGGATGGCCGGAGCTGGCTCAGTTGCAGGGATCAGAGCCATATGCTTGTGCTCGACGGACTCCACTACGTTGGTTATCCTCTCCAGTAAGTCATATAGGCGGCCTCTCGATCGTGGGGTGTATTACGGCCATTTCTTCTTCCTCTTCCACTAGCCATCCTAAAATTAAAATAAGCACAATATTATACTCCTAAAAGGTATCCATTAGCTCATTAAATTTGAACTTAGGTTAAGTTTCAAGCTTCCTTAGGACTTTAGTTGCCTCAATTACCTTGGCCTACTTTTTATGAAAATTCAGTGCGAGGACTCGCACCTATGCTTCCGTACCTACGATTGATCAATTCCTAAGGTATCTCATCTCTCTGATACCAATTGTGACGAAATGGTTTTTTTTTTTTTTTTTGCATTCTGCCTGTGACTTCCAGGAACTGATACCAGGGTTTCGGTGATCCGATCCAGGCCGATCGTGCATACTAATCACAGGATCACAGATACCATCTAGGACCCATACACGATATCCATAAAATGTGTAACGGAAGCCAATCTATTAACCTGTCGAAATATTTACTTTCATCCCCATAAAACTCATTTATGCATACATGGTCATAAAGGTCTAATTACAACAATTTATATATATTGGTCGAATCATCACAATAAGACCACTTCTTCCGGGTAACTCAAAATGTGCTTCCAAGTCCTTAGAATCATTCGAACGGAGCTCTAGTCACTCCCTCTCATCCGGCACAAGTTCTATAGTTTCGTCTTGAAGGGGAAAAAAAATAGAAAACAATGAGCCGAAGCTCAACAAGGTACATGCAAATCTTCCGTAAAGTGTTTATGCTGTAAGGCGGATATAGATACATATGTAACATGAATATTATAAAATAACAGTTGACCGGACAGATACATATGCAGCAAGAGTAAAACAACAGTTGACTGGACGAATACATATGCAGCAAGGTAAAACAACAGTTGACCGAACAGATACATATGCAGCAAGAGTAAAACAACAGTTGACCGGACAAAACATGTAAGGTAGTTAAGAAGGCCGAGGCAGTCAAATTCTAAAAATCGAAACAGAAAATAGAGTCAGTCGTATTATAGAAATTTCTCTTTTCTTTTATTTTTATCGGTAAAGGACGTCACTAGCGGAGGAGGCAATAAATGAGGATATATTGTATACATCTCCTCACAATCACGGCAATGCCTCCTTGTATAAATCCCCGAGGACGGTTCTCACTTCCTCATTGTACAAAGCCCCGATGACGCCTCTCACTTTCCTCCTTGTACAAAGCCCTGATGACGGCTTCCTTTCGTTATCCCTGATTATCACCATAATGTTCTAAGGCATGCCGGAGAACTTTATCTCCCAGTGCTAAGGTCTGTTTCTTAAAGGCTGGTTCATTTTTTTCTTTAGTTCACATTCCGGACGAACACAAAACTTTTAGTCGTCATATTACAAAGTCGATTTCAAGTTTATTTTTCGTATTCCGGTTAAGTAAAAAAGATTTCAGTTGACATGAAGCCGGTTTTCAGTCCATAAAACTCATTCTGGTCAATTATGATTCAAAATCGGTTTACTTTTCCATTCTTATGCAATCCAAGTCCATAAGTTGAGCAGAAAACGGAAAGTAGAAGGCAGCAAATATGAATTAGCCATGAAATTAAAATTATATTTTTAGTCCGATCGTGAACAAGTATAATGTTAGAGATGCAGTTTATCAAGTAGTATTTAGGATGGCAAGTCTAATATACTATATGCTGAAGCTTTATAATCTGAAGAGAACACTTGCAAATTTTCTTAAATCCGGGACTTGAAAACAAAAATAAAGTCTGAGTTTAAAAAGGGAAAGTACACTTATGTTAGGCCATTATTAGAATTTAATCTTGAAAACGAGGGGGTACACTTGCCTGACTGTTGGCCGCCCACTTCGATTAATCTTGAAGCTTTTGTCCTTCTTCACTTCTTACCCTCCTTTCTTGCCAGGAATTCTCACACCGGCCTCTTATCTGGAGCTCAGTATATAAAGAGGAGGGAGTAAGTGGGGTGAGTTACCTACTTAGTACTTCTCTTTAGGGTTAGGTGGGAGTGAGTGGGGTAAGTTACCTACTTGGTACTTTTATCTAGAAGGTTAACGGGATAGTTTACTTGCTCTGATTAGATTGGGATCTAGTTAAAATCTAACGACAAAGTTAGACTTGTCTTTTGAATTCGGTAGTCAATTCTAGTCGGTCAACATTTTCTTCAAGGTTGGTCAACTTTTCTATTGGTGAACTTTTTCAGTCAACGCTTCTTGCTCTAATCCAACCAATTTTTATTCAAAGCCAGCGTATGTTTCTTTTTCTTATTCAAGGTTGGTCAATATTAAAACTCGGTCAACCTTTCAATCGACTTTTCAGTCAATATCTTGACGCCGGTCAACATCTTGATGCCGGTCAACATTTTGACGCCGGTCAACATCTTGACGCCGGTCAATATCTTGATTCCGATCAACATCTTGACGCCGGTCAAAATTTTGACGCCGGTCAATATTTCCTGTCTACCAGTGGTGTAAGGCCATCCCGATTTAAGTTGACATTAAAACACTCCGATTTTTAAGTAGCCATATTTACTTTGATTTCATGACCTCACAGCATGTTTTTAGATTTGCATCATTTTCACTTAAAGGGATGTTCTTTTTTATTAGGCGATTGACCCACTTTTCGCTCATGTGGCTCAGGGGCTTATGCCATTGGTTGGATGACTCATCACTTTTGGCCACAAGTATGTCTTCGATTGAGATCGAGCCTTGCAATATGTATAAGTTGGAAACCTTCTAGTGAGTTTCTACGCGCCTTCACAAAAGGGTTGTAAAACCCTCATTATCAAGATTGCCATCTGAATAAGATTTAACCAAATATTTGGGGCATGTCATACATCCCTTAACGCCAACTTTGTACCATTGTCAGTGGTCTGACGCATTTCATTGTAACCCACAATCTAAGACAATTCATCATTTTGCATTTCAATACTCTAAAATCACCAATAGTATAGGATGTGAAGAACTCCCTTCAAAATGTAACGTGGAATAACACATCTCTATCGATCACTTAACTTGTTTTGTGAACTACTAAGTTGATTACATCTTTTTCTTTGTACCCATTAAGAAGGTTAGATTTCATAACAATCAAGGCTCTCTACTCATTTTGGGACTTCTTAGCCTTCTTGTTGTCATTTGTATTCTGACACTTTCACTTATAATAGTACTTATTGATATAAACATTTCTTTTTTATAATGGTGGCATTTGAAAATTTAATACCTCAATCTCAACTTACTCCAATTCTTCTCACCAGATTTAAGGCCTCTCCCCTTACCCATTTTCCGTGACTCTGAGACTAGCTCTTTTGAGTGTAAGGACATGGAGCCTTACAACCTCTTTGTGACGGCCCGACTTTATTCCACCGTATAAAGCCGTCGTCAAGTCTGAATCTTTGTCTTAAAATAATAAAGTGGACATAAAAATTTTTTTTTTCTTTCACACACAGGATTTCATGTTGCCGAACAACAAGAGATACTTTCTAGACATATCAATCCCAGTATCCAACAAAATCATGGAAACATGCTAATATTAATAGGTTCATAACAGCGGAACAATTTTTACAAGTTTCCTCAAAACATCAAAAGGAAAAAGATAAATAAAGCTCTTCCTAGATCAGCTTCGGCCAGTTATATCATCATGCTATATCATAAGGTCTTACTCAACTTCGTCCTCCATAAGCCTTTCTTGATCTGAAAATAGCAAGAGTGAGCCACAAAGCCCAACAGAATACTCACATGCAGAAAACATAAGCATATATATATATAAGCAGATCAAAACAGAGTTTCATAACTTAGTAGACGAAAATTAACATGTCGTTTCTTCTTTAGTTTGGAATTTCCTTATTCTTTTCTTCTTATCTTGTCTTTGAAAAACTCATAAAAACCATTGGAAATTTTTATCATCTTTAGGGACCGGACGGGAGCGGACAACATCGAGAACGGGTTGTGTGTAACCCCACAACCTAAAGCCGTATAACCTCATTATACTCCTTGGGGCAGGAGGTAAAGCCTTTAACCTGGCATACGGGGTCGTAGTCCATAAATCTTATGCCACCAGAAAGTTTCCTCCCGTGGCCCAGGAGGCAATACTCGAGTGTCACTCCAATATCATTCATCCATCTTTAACAGCAAGTTAATGGAGTATTGGTTCATAGTTCTTGTCCTTTAATGGCCATCCATCATAGTTCGAAAGTCGAAAGTCGTAGAGTTCCACTTGCTGTCCGTATTACATGCATTTTCCTTGTTCATATAAATAGGCCGAAGTTCTTTTTCAAACAGAAAGCCGGAGTTCTTTTTCAAACAGAAGGCCGGAGTTCTTTTTCAAACAGAAGGTCAGAGTTCTTTTTCAACGGAAGGCCGGAGTTCTTTTTTCAAACAGAAGGCCGGAGTTCTTTTTCAATAGAAGGACAGAGTTCTTTTTCTTAAAACAAAGCCGGAGTTCCAAAAGCCGAAGTTCTTAAAAATCGGAGTTCTTTAAAGCCGAAGTTCTTTTCAAAAGGGTGGAGTTCTTTTCTGAAATTCGAAGTTCTTAAAACCGGAGTGATCTTTCTTTAAAATCCGGAGCTCTAAAACCGGAGTGACTTTTCTTTAAAATCCGGATTTCTAAAACCGGAGTACTTTTCTTTAAAATTCGGTGCTCTAAAACTGGAGTGACTTTTCTTTAAAATTCAGAGTTCTAAAACCGGAGTGACTTTTCTTTAAAATCCGGAGTGTTTTTTATCAAAGGACGGAGCTCTTTTTCATAAAAAGGACGGAGTGCTCTTGCTTAAATGGGCGGCGTACTTTTTCTTCAAAAATATACAATTATCAAAGTTCATATAAATTGACAGATAATCATGCAAAACCGAACATCATGAAGTCTTTTCCTTAAACATGCAATTATCAACAATAATCATACTTTAAGAAAAGAAGAGAATAAGCATCATATAAGTTCATACAATATCAAATATACTAGCATAGAAATCATGGATAATCAAGAATTTGGAAAACAGGGGTGAGTATCTTGCGTGGATTCTTTTTTACTTTGCCTTGAAATTTTGCTCTTTCTTTACTAAAAACCTTTACTGAGTGTCATTTTCTGATGCTTCTCTAGCACTCATTTATAGCCCTTAGGTTTGGTGGCCGTCATTTAAGGCTCTACATTTTCCAAAGAGTGCCATTTATGATTTTACATTTTCAAAATGTTTTGTGATTAACTTGATTATTTATGTCGTGCATTCCCGAGGTGTTTCCTCATTAATTTTCCTTGACCGGATTTAATCCTCTCACTTAAACACATTCCGGTCAACTATCGGGCATTGACCGGATTGCTCTCCTTCCTTCCTTCCATTCACGTTTTCCGGTCAACATTTTACGTTGACCGGATTACTCCTTCGTATACATTCCTGTCAATTGGTGTTGACCAGATTTTACTTACCTTTAACATTTTCCTTCAATATTAATCCAGTATTCACACTTTGGCTTCACCAACATCATCACTCCGACTCCTTCATCAACATCAACTTCAGCCTTTCTTCTTGCAATTCCACTTCGACCTTACATTCATATAATGTACTCCGGCCTTCAATGGAGCAACAACGGATTTTAGAACATGCTTAAGGCCGATTTCGATTTTCTTTCTTAAAGTGGCTGGACTTGATTCTCAAGAATGAAGCCGGACTAGTTTTGTATTAAAGAAAATCCGAACTTCTTTTCATCAAGGAAATCCGGACTAGATTTTTATCAAGAAAATTTGGACTAGATTTTTATCAAGGAAATCCGGACTATATTTTCATCAAGTAAGGGCCGAACTTGATTTCCTCTTAAGGGCGATTTACTTTTCTTATTACATTTTCGGTCAACCGGGCGTTGACCGAATTATAAGGATTTGATGACTGGAAATTTTCTATGTTCAAAAATCTGGGTCGTAACACTCTTCCTCATCTCATCATTGAGAACTAGACCCTCTACTATCTCTACGCTCATATACCAATAGGAATAGTACTGGTAATGGTGATCTAAATAACCTTCCACGAATCATGTAGTGTCACTAACAACTACAAGCCTAGTAATTCATCGTAAAATTTGATATCCATGTGATTCAATTAGTCAATGTACCCTTATAACTCATGTAGATGGTTTACTATAGAACCGCTTCTCCTGTATCTCACATGCATTAACTTCATTAAGTAATACAACTTATTGTTATAGGTTTTCAAAGCATAAAGCACTTTGAGTATCTCCCACGATGCTTTCATGTGCTTTTCATGAAATGCGGATCTCCTCCGGTCTGCATAGCTCTTTTGTCTGCTCCGGGCTACTCTGAGATTTTCATGTACTAACTTTATCTTTTCTGCCGTCTCTTTAATAATGTCTGGACCCAAAATCCTTTTATCTCCGTGTTCCTCCCAGTGGATCGGCGACCTACATTTTCTCCCATACAAGGCTTCAAAAGGAGCATGTCAATGTTGGCCTGGTAACTGTTATTATAAGCAAACTCTGCTAGAGTTAATAAATTATCCTAAGCCCCTTTCATCTCTAAAACCGAGGCCCTTAACATATCCTCAAAGATCTGGATAGTTCGTTCTGACTGACCGTCAGTTTGGGGATAAAAAGCGGTACTAAATTTCAATTCTGTCCCCAACTCTTTGTGTAGACTTTTCCAGAACTTTGAAATAAAGCGAGGGTCTCTATCTGACACGATAGAAACAGGTACACCATGAAGTCTGACAACCTCGTTCACGTACAGTTGGGCCAATTTATCGCGGGAGTAAGTCGTCTGCATTGCCAGGAAATAGGCTGACTTTGTTAGCCGATCGACAATCACCCAAATAGCATCATGTTTCCTTGGCGTCCTTGGTAGACCGGTTACAAAATCCATGGCAATGTCTTCCCATTTCCAACCTAGAAATGGAATTGGCTACAATAATCCAGACGACTGCTTTCTTTCGGCATTTACTTGCTGTCACACAAGGCACTTTTCCACGTAAGCTGCAATATCCCTATTCATATTCCTCAACCAAAATGTTTTCTTCAGATCCTGATACATCTTATTGGCTCCTGGGTGAATCGTATAACGGGATCGATGGGCCTCCTTAAGAATTTTCTCCTTTAATTCTTTGTTGTCCGGCACACATAACCGATTTCTAAATCTTAATGCTCCATCCGACATAACGTGAAAGTCGCTTCGGGATGTTTTGTCCAGTTCACTCATGATCTTTACAAGGAAAGAATCATTCGCCTGACATCCCTTTACCTCATTTATCACCTCTGGTTGAACTTGAAGGTATGCCAAGATCATCCGCTTTCCTTGCACATAACACTGGACATCATAGTATATGAGACAGTCCAACATTTCCATTTGCTTGACTTGCATTCCGGCCAGAACACCAGGTTGTCTACTTAATGCGTCGGCAACTACGTTGGCCTTTCCTAGTTCGTACCGAATTTCACAATCATAGTCTTTCAGGAATTCAATCCACCTTCTCTGCCTCATGTTCAGTTCCTTCTGGGAGAATAAATACTTTAGACTCTTATAATCGGAGTAGAGCAAGAATCTCTCACCATACAGGTAATGCCTCCAGATTTTCAATGCAAACACTACTGCGGCTAGTTCCAGATCGTGAGTTGGATAATTCCTTTCATGATCTTTCAACTGCCACGACCCATAGGCAATTACCCTTCCGTGTTGTATTAAAACACAACCTAACCCAATCTTTGAAGCATCGCAATAAACAATCAGTCCTCCTGATTCATTTGGGATGGTCAGATCGAGAGCAAAGCTTACCTCTTTAAGTGTCTCGAAACTCTCTTCACAATCCTTGGTCCACTCAAACTGCATCCTTCTTGGTTAATCACAGAGTGGCGAAGCAATTTGGGAGAAGTTTTCCACAAACCGCCTATAGTATCCAGCCAAGCCTAAAAACTTCGCACTTCGGGTCACGCAGGTCAGCCGGTTCTAATTTACCACCGCTTCCACTTTCTTAGGTCGACTTAAATTCCTTCTTTAGAGATGACGTGGCCAAGGAATCCCACTTCCTCTAACCAAAATTCGCACTTTTTCAATTTGGCGAACAAACATGCTCCCTAAGAATCTGGAGTGTAGTCCGTAAATGCACCTCATGGCTTTTCGAATACACAAGAATGTCGTCAATAAAGACGATGACAAACTTGTCCAGGTATGGTTGAAAAATTCGATTCATCAAGTCCATAAAGACGGCCGGGGCATTAGTCAACCCAAAAGGCATCACTACAAATTCATAATGCCCATATCTAGTCCGGAACGCCGTCTTTGCTATATCGTCCTTTCTGATCCAAAGTTGATGATACCCGGATCTAAGGTCAATTTTTGAAAATACGCAAGCTCCTTGTAATTGGTCAAGGAGGTCATCAATTCTTGGCAAGAGATATTTATTCTTGGTGGTAATTTTATTCAATTCGCGATAATCCACGCATAATCTCATGGTCCCGTCCTTCTTTCTGACAAAGAGGACCGGTGCTCCCCATGGTGACACGTTTGGCCGAATGAAACATTTATCTAACAATTCCTGTAATTGATGTTTCAATTCTTTGAGTTCTGCCGGTGCCATCCGATACGGTGCTTTGAATATCGGTGCTGATCCTGACATCAATTCTACTCCAAATTCCAACTCTCGTTGGGGCGGTAGCCCAGGCAATTCATCAGGGAATATGTCTTCGAATTCCCATACCACAGGAATCTCTTTAGCCATAGATTCTTGACTTTCAGTAGTCACATTGGAGAAGGCTAGATAAGCTTGACACCCTTCACCAATCAAGTGTCTGGCATGAAGAGCCGACATGAAGCAAGGTGCTTCTTTACGTCGGACTCCTTGAATGTAGAAGGACTTGTTTCCAGGAATGGCGAATTTCACCCTTTTTCGGAAACAATCAATCTTGGCATGATACATGGCTAACCAATCCATTCCCAAGATTGCATCGAAGTCTTTCATTTTCAGCAAAAACCAAAGTTAACAAAGCGCCATGTATTCATTTAATTCTATCGACATTCTAGATATACTACATTTAAGATTACGGATGACCCCGTGGGTGAGGCGACCATTAATGGGCAGTCAATAACTTGAGGAAGGGTCGTAAGATATTTTAAAAATTCATGGGAGACGAAAGAGCGAGTAGATCCAGAGTCAAATAGTACATGACTAGAAGTGCCACAGATAGAAAGTGTACCTTCTACGACCTCCGTAGATGTTTCGGCCTCCTTTGCAGAAACGGCAAACACCTTAGCTGAAATAGGGGACTTGGATCTTGGGGCTTGTTTGGCAAGTGGGCAATCTTTGATCATGTGTCCAGCCTGGCCACAGTTATAACAAACCCCGAACTTCTTATAGCAAGGCTTCCCTGCGTGTGATCTCCCGCAATGATCACAAGCATTACTAGCCGGAGTTTAGAAAATCTGCACTGATCGGTTTTGCTCCCCACTGGAACTCGAAGGTCTTACTTTCTTAGAAGGGCCTCCACTAGCACTGGCCCTTGAAGTCTGACTAAACGTCCTTTGTCTGAGCACTGCTTCCTTTCTCCAGCTCCTTCTCATAGATAATACCTTCACGAGCACCTCTTCGTAAGTGGCCAACGCCGAGTTGAGAGATGCCTCCTAATATCATCCCTTAGTCCCCGAAAGAACCTCCTAGCCTTCCTCTCTGGGTCTTCAACCACAAAAAGGAGCATGGTGGAGATAACTCAGAACTTTGCATCGTATTCCGCCACAGAGTGAGTACCCTGCCTTAGGCGAAGAAATTCATCCTCCTTCTGTCCACGAAGATGAGCAGGGAAATACTTCTCCAGAAATGCTGCTTCAAACATTTTCTAACTAATATCCCGATCTGGTACATTGAAAACCCTATTCTGCATTTCCCACCAGTGGTGGGCCTCACCCGTCAGCTTATGGGTGGCATAGAGAACCATGTCTTCAGCAGGACACTTAATTACCGCAAACACCTTCTTCAATCGTTGGATCCAAGTATCAGCCTTCAACGGGTCGGGTTCCCCTAAGAATTCAGGAACGCGCTCGTTGGTGAAACGGTCATAGACCGACCTCTCATGATGAACCAGAATTGGGGGGTTCACTGGAGTGGGTGGAGTTGGTGGAGCCAAAGCCTCTTTGACTTCAGCCATCCGGTATAGTAGGTTCAGGTATCTCGCCTCCTTATTCGGAGTGTTGTTAGTCCGTCGAGGTCTTCCTCTGTTAGATATGACTTCAGTGATGACCTTGATTTCTGAAATAACAGTTTCGTTAGTCAACTAGGCATGGGTGACTACCACAATTTACTCCGTCCAGAGTATGAGTAAAACCAACCCTACCCCTTTCTGTAACTAATCCTATCCTAAGTTTCTGTATTGATTCAAATTGACCTAAAGCATCTCAGTACTGCTCTCTGATACCAACTGTGACAGCCCGGCCTTATTTCACTTCATAAAGCCACCGTCAGCCCATAATTCTTGCCTTAAAATAAAATAATAAATGACATAAAATTTTTTTCTTTTCACTCATACATAGGATCTCGTGAGGCCGGACTTCATAAAGCTGGCCCCCCGGTTTGATTTCAAACTTGTCCGGCCAACTCTAATGTTTGCCGGACCTAATTGCCTTGAGATACTAACTAAAAATTATAACTTTTATTCATAACGCCAAAACATGCTAACATTGATAAGTTAAAATAGCGGAACAATTTTACAAGTCTCCAAAAAATAACAGAGAAATTAAACAAGCTCTTCATTTAGTCAGCTCCGGTCAACCGGACTACTTGGCTACACCAGGAGATTCTACTCCACTTCGTCCTCCATGAGCCTTTTATCATCTGAAAACAACAATAGTGAGCACAAAGCCCAGCAAGGTATTCACATGCAGAAAATAGAAATCATATATATATATAAGCGGATAAAACAGAAATTCAAAATCATCATGTCTTTAGTTCGGAAGTTCCTTTTCTTATTGTTGTCTTAATAAGATCATTGAAAATTCTTATCATCTTTAGGGATCTTTAGGGACCGGATGGGAGCGGACAACATCGAGGATGGGTTGTGTGTAACCCCACAACCTAAGGCCGTATCCCCTCATTATGCTCCCCGGGGTGGAAGGTGATGCCTTTAACCTGGCATACGGGGCCGTAGTCCATAGTTCTTATGCCACCAGAAAGTCCCCTCCCGTGGCCCAGGAGGCAATCCTCGAGTGTCACTCCAATATCCTTCATCCATCTTTAACAGCAAGTTTAATGGAAACTCGGTTCTTGGTTCGTGTTCTTTAATGGCCATTCATCATAATTCAAAAGTCGTAGAGTTCCGCTTGCTGTCCATATTACATGCACTTTCCATGTTCATATATACAGAGGCCGGAGTTCTTCTTTTCATACAGAGGTTCGGAATTCTTGTGTGCCGGAGTTCTTTTGTCAAGCCGGGTTCTTTTACAAAGCCGGAGTAAAAAGTCAGAGTAAAAGCCAAGTCCTCTTTTTCTACAAATGGGTGGAGTTCTTTTTCAAATAGAAGGCCGGAGTTCTTTTTCATACGCAGATGAGTGTTTTTCATCAAAGTCCGGAGTTCTTTTTCATAACAGACGGAGTGTTTTTCATCAAAAGTCCGGAGTTCTTTCATAACAGATGGAGTGTTTTTCATCAAAAGTCCGAGTTCTTTTTCATAAAAAACGGAGTGCTTTTCTTTTCAAAAAGACGGAGTGCTTTTCTTTTCAAAATCCAGAGCTTTTCTTTTCTTTTAAAATCCAAGTGCTTTTCTCGTTTCAAAATCCGAGCTCTAAAATCAAGCTCATTTTATTTCAAAATCCGGAGTTCTAAAATCCAATTTTCAATTTCTTTCAAAATCTGCTCTAAAATCCGAGTTCATTTTCTTTCAATTTCCAAGCTCTAAAATCTGGAGTTCATTTTCTTTTAATTTTCGAAGCTCTAAAATCCGGATTGACTCTTCTTTCAAAAATCCGGGGCTCTAAGGCCGAAGTGGCTTTTCTTTTAAAATCCGGAGTGACTTTTCTTTAAAATTTGGAGTTCAAAAACCGGAGTGTCTTTTCATTAAAATCCGAAGTGCTAAAACCGGAGTGACCTTTTTCTTTAAAGGACGGAGTGCTTCTTTAAAGACGTAAAGGCCAAAGTTCATATTCTTCAAAACAGGAGTACTTTTCAAAAGAGGACGGAGTACTTTGTTCCTAAAAAGACTGGAGTTCTTTGGACGGAGTTCTTTTCCAAAAGGGACGAAGTACTTATTTCCTAAAAATGCCGGAGTTCTTTTTCTTAAAACCAGAGATCTTTTTGACAGAAGCCAGATGTCAATAGCAAGAGTTCTTGTTCCATCTTAAGACCTAAGTTCTTTTTCGTAAACATGCATTTATCGAAATTCATCACAATTGTCGACTCTATAAATGTAATATATTTCATAACATATTTTTGAAATAAAACCCATCATCATGAATATCAGAGTTTCTTTTAAACATGCACTTAAGAACGATAAATCATCAAAAACAGAACAGACATCATACATACATAATTTCATCAGAACATATCATATACTTAGGTAGAAAACGTGCATAAACATGAACTTTAAAAACAGGGTGAGTATCTTGCCTGAATTTCTTTGTTTTGCCTTGAACTTTTGGTCAAGCCCTATCGAGTGCCCCTTTTCTTTTCCCGCTCTCTAAGGTCTTATTTATAAGCCCTAAGGTTTGGCAGCCTTCGGGGGAAATTCCTAGGGTTTCCAATTTTAAAGTTTCCTTATTATTTATTATTTTCTTATACTCGGTTTCCTTATTTCAAAATTTCCTTACTGGTTATTTCTCTTTGCTCAGTTTCCTTATTATAAGGATTTCCTTATTAATTGCTATTTTAACGTATTCGGTTTTCTTATTTACGCGTTCCTAAGTCAACTAATCATGCGTTGACCGGATCAACAACTTCGGCTTCACAAATACACTCCGCCCTCAAGGCTATTTCGCCTTACTTGGCGGACTTGATTTTCATCAAGGAAATCGGACTTCTTTTCATGGATATTTCGACTCCTTTTCAAGTGAATCCGGACTAGATTATCGTAGAAATCCGGAGTGGGTTTTCATTAAATAAGGGCCGAAGTTGTTTTCATCTTAAGGCCAATTACTTTCCTATTGCATTTTCTGGTCAATTGGCATTGACCGGACTCGATAACGGGGCTTTTCTATGATTTTAAAGTCTGGGTCGTTACAACAACCCTTCATTCCTTATAAAAATTTCGTTTTCAAAATTTACGTACCTTAATACTCAAATAAGCAGGGATATTTCTTCTGGACTTCATCCTTGCGTTCCCATGTTGCTTCCTTGATTGAATAATTTCTCCATAACATCTTAACCAACGAGATTGTCTTATTTCTCAATACTTGATCCTTTCTATTCAATATTTAAATCAAAATCTCATCATACGTCAAATTCTTATCAATTTACAACAATTCAAACTCGATCACATGTATTACATACTTCATCAGTGTAGAAACATGAAATTTATCATGACAATCTATCAAACTCTGAGGCAAAGCCAATCTATAAGCCATCTCTCTGATCTGTTGTAGATTCTCAAATGGCCCAATGAAACATCGGTTTCAATTTACCTTTCATCTCCATGATTGATGCCCTCAAACACATCCTCTAAAATTTGGATGGTCATCTCTAATTGACCACGTGTTTGCAAATCCAACACCTACTAAACTTTAATTTGGTACCGAACTCCTTATGTAGATTTTTTAAAAATTTTGACACAAACCTTGGATCACAATCGGAGACTATCGAAATTGGAATACCATGTAACCTTACAATTTTATTAATATATGGATGAGCCAACTTATTCCTTAAATACATCATTCCAACTGGTAAAAAGTGAGTCGACTTCATTAGCCTATCTCCAATCACCCAAATGGCATCCAAATTCTTCACTATCCTAGGCAAACTCGAAACAAAATCCGTCGTGATATACTCCTATTTCTAACTGGGAATTTGATAGAGGTGTAAAAATCTTGTAGGCTTCTTATACTCAATTTTTACTTGTTGACACACGGTACACTTAGCCATAAATATCGCAATCTCCCGTCTCATGTTCAGCTTCCAAAAATTTTTCTTTATATCCTAATACATATTATTCACCCCAAGATGAATAATATCTTTGATCTATGGGCCTCATTTAAAATTTCCTCATTCAACTCATCAATATTCGAAATATAACTCGTATCCCAAAAATAAAGAATTCTATCTACCCGCACATTTTCACCTGTGATTCATTATCTAAATCTCTAACAATTTTTATCAAGTACAGGTCGCTCATTTGAGTTTTCTTAATCTTTTCCAAAACTATTGGTTGCACTTGAAGATATGACAACATCATTCTCAACTCTTGAAAGTGCAACTAAATAGTGTAACTTTTCATTCCATCAAACATCTCTCATTCTTCAACTATCAAAAGGGCTACCAAACCTAAAGACTTTCGACTCAAAGTATTAGCAACTACATTCACCTTCCTAGGCTAATACTGGATCTTACAATTATAATCATTCAACAAATCCATCCACCTACGCTATTGTATTTTTAAATCTTTTTGAGAAAATATATACTTTAAACTCTTGTGATTGAAATATATAATAAAATTTTTCTCCATACAGATAATGCCTTCAAGTCTTCAATATAAAAATCATGGCCGCTAACTGATGAGTAGGATAATTTTGTTCATGGACCATCAACTGCCTTGACTCATAGGTATCACCTAGACATGCTGCATTAATAGACAACCCAAACCTTTATTAAAAATATCACAATATACAATAAAACCTCTCGATTTATCAGGGATCGATAAAATCGATGTTGAATTTAATCTATTTTTCAATTCCTGAAAGCTCTTCTCACAATCCTCATCTCAAATAAAGATTGTTCGCTTTTGCACTAAACATGTCAGTGGCATTACAATTCTCAAAAAATTCTCAACAAATTGTCTATAATAATCTACTAGATCCAAAAAAAATTTGCACCTCCATGATATTAGTTAGTTTGTCCCAATTAGCCATGGCTTCAACTTTTTTCAGATCCATTGATACACCTCTTTTAGAAACAATGTGTTCTAAAAATGACACTTCTTTGAACCAACTATCTTTCTATCAAATTCTATAGTGCAATCTTCAAATGAATCTCATGCTCTTCAAAGCTTTTCAAATAGATCAAAATATCACGACAAAGACCACAATAAATTGGTTCAAATATGGCTGGAAAACTAGGTTCATAAGATCTATAAACGATAATGGCGATTTTGTCAACTCAAAAGGTATCACCAAAAATTTATAATGGCCGTATTTTATCTTAAAGGCTGCCTTAGGTACAACCTCACACATAATCCTCACTTGATGATACCCTGAATATAGATCAATCTTGGAGAATATTTGAGCTCCATGTAACTAATCAAACAAATCATCTATTCTTGGGAAGGAATATTTATTCTTGATCGTAATCTTATTCAACTTTCGATAATCTACATATAAGCTCATTGACCCATCCTTTTTTCACAAATAACATTGGAGCACTCCACGGTGAAATACTCGGCCAAATAAAATCCTTTTCTAACAAATCTTACAATCGTTACTTCAACTCTTTCAACTCAAACAGGGGCATTGTATAGGGAGCTCTTGAAATTACTGTAGATCCTGGCACGACATTAATAGCAAACTCAATCTCTCAATTAGATAGATAGCAAATTTGAAAAAATATTCTTGAACTCACATACAATTGGAATCTTCTCAATAGCCACAGTATGACTCCTAAATGTGGTCACATATACCAAATAAGCTTGACACCTATCTTTCATCAAATGGCTCACATACAAAGTTGAAATTAATCCAATTATGATGGACTATATTCTAACCGAAAATTGACAAGATTTTGCTTGTAAAATGGCCGTCAAACTAAACATAAACCTATACAATATCCTATATAAAAATATACATATATCCACAAATAGAAACATATGATCCAAAAGCCATAATCTAATGTGTGACTCTATCGTCATATCTTCGGATACAATGTTGGCTCATAAGAAATGTCGCTAGGTACCTAAACAAACTTGAATAACTTGCGAAAACATATATAATCATCAATACACAGCGGAACTAAGCTATCTATATATTGTCACTATAAACAAGGTACATTGATACAAATCCATCTAAGATATACGAAAATCCTCCAATACAAAAATACAAAACTATAAAATCTACGTCTACAAAATCATCTTCCAAGTCCTCAAACTAGCCAACTGCTTATCCTTACTCCGCCTCATCAGGTATATGTTTGTGTTCATCTGAAAGAAAAAAATAGTAAGAATTGAGTCGAATACTAAATAAGGTATAATATAATCAAAGACAATAAGTAATGTACTCAAAATAAAGTAAGGGAAGGAAATATGAGTATAATATAGATGTATAAATATGAAATATGATCAAATGTAATTTTTAGAATACATTTATCTTTTCACATTTTATATGTAATTCCTTTAGATTCTAAAATATATAGAAATTTATTCATTATTTAAGGATTAGAGTTAGTAGGCCTTACCAATTAACGGAGTAACCAAATAAGGAACGGAATGTATATGCATCCACACATTCTAAGGTACTACCTACGAAACCTAAACATTAGCATCCTATGGCAAACGGTAGACCTTTCACCCAATATACAAGGCTAGGTAATACATATGCCATCACAACATCTCCTGTGACCCAAGAGTATTCCTCAATATTCTAAGGCATATTAGGGAATACTACCCTCTAAACTATGAATCATCGGTCCAATTTCATGATTACTTATTCTTAAAAAAAAAAATCTACCATATTCTTATACAAAGTTCTCACTCCCTAGAGAACAAATCATTAAACATATCAAATTGTGGAGTTTTCTTCATATACTTTGTATAGTTTTTATATTTCTTGGATATAGATACATATTGTCATTTTCTTTGGAACTTAAGTCTCATGACAATTTCAAACACATGCACAAATTAACATGGAGATTTGAAAAAACTAGAAAATTCTTACCTTGTTGAGCCAAATAAAACTTTGTAACTTCCAAATAATAAATTCCTTCACGAAAGTATCCAACATAATTTCTGGAATACTTAAAATAACATATACAAAATATATGTGAATAGACACCAAATAATCAAAGCACCCACGTTCATGAAGTTAGGGTTTCAATTTTCTAATGCCAAAATGGGGTGCGGGGTTAGGATTTCTATGAACACAATACCACATAAAACTACCAAATCGGACGCCAAATTGACAAATAAGTATGCTCAAGATATGGATTTTATAAAATATAAGTTTAGATGGGTATTTGAATAAAAATATCTAAAAGAAATGGAACAAAAAGTGTAACAAAGGAAAGAAAAGCATAACCCGATCTATAGCTTCCTTAACTAGTTTTAAGTCAAAAATGGACTTGAAAGCTTGATCTCTTCCTTCTCTCTCTTCTCCTCTACGCTCTTTCTCCTCTCTCTCTTTCTCTTCTGAAAAATGACTGAAAAATCGCATCATGTGTATTCAAACCCAGATTGGCACTCGAGCGCCAGTTAAGCATGATCGAGCACCATTGCACCTAGAGATCCGTGCTCGAGCGCTCATTGGGTGTGCCTTGGGTGCGTCTATTCTAGAAAATGTGCCCCGGGCATGCCTCGGGTGTGCCTCGGCGTGAACATTCTCCCAAACGTGCCCTGGGCGTGCCTTGGGCGCCACTTAGGCGTTGGGCCTCTTGATTCCCTTTTTGCTTCCAATGCTAAATTTTCTTGTACTTTTAAACCTAATTTTGATTATATTAACTTAATTACTTCTTATTATTATATTTTAAAAATCGGGACCTCACACCCGTCATCTCCCTTCCAACTCTATCTTGAAACTAAAAAGATTCATAACCCAAAATGCAAAACAAAATAGTCTTACTGAAATAATCTACACTAATATAATAGCGTATCAACCAGTCCATTTCCAAAATGACATCAAAGTCTAGCATAACAAGCAAAATCAAATTCTCTAACAACTCATATCTATTGACCCAAATTGGATATTGGGGATACATAATATCAGCCAACATGGACTTACCTACCGTGATAGAGAATATTAATACACATTCTAAAAATTAAGGAGGCACACACAAATTGCAAACAAATTTTTGGGCCACAAAAGAATGTGTAACCCCAAGGTTAATCAAAATATGCGCCAAGGAATTGAAAATTTGGATATTACCTTCCACAACTAATGAATCTACCCTAGCATCTCGTGCTGTTGCCGCAAAAGCTCTACCTGTAACCACCGTCTTCCTATCTAGATGCCTCAAAATGGTTGGACAATCCTTCACTTGGTGACTCATTTGGCCATAATTAAAACAAGTTCCACTCTGGCTATAGCACATTCTTGCGGCGTGGTTTCTCCCATAAAATTCACATATCGACCTCATGAATTGGGGCTTCAGTAGGAGATGACTTCACCCTAATCGACTTTCCTTCATCTTGAACTTTGAAACTCGAATGGGAGCCTCTGGCCCTCAAACTCTAGCCTCTATTTTGTGGTCTCCTCTTAAAATATTTCTCCCATAACTACTCTTGTTCAATCAACAAAGCCCAATCAAGCACTTCACTATATGTCCATAAATAAAGGGGCAATAACTATTTTTGAATTGAATTTTGCAACCGTTGTAGAAACTTTTGAGTTCTTCGAGTCTCATCTACCACCACGTGGAGAGCAAAATGGGACAACTCCATAAAATTTGTATCATATTTTGTCACAATCTTATTTCCTTGCTTCAATTGGCTCAACTCATCCTCCTTCATATCCCAGACATTTGACAGGAAAAACATCTCGATGAATACTTTTACAAAAACGTCCTATGAATTCTTTGTTCTTTATCCCCAAGATATGGCATTGCTTGGCCCACCACTGGCTCACCTCGCCTTCCAACTTAAAGGCGGCAAATTTGACTTTGTCTTCATCTAGGCAGTCGATTACTTCAAATACTTCTTCATTCTCTGAATCCAATTCTTGGCTTTTATCAGACTAAATTCTCTTAGGATCTTTGGAATGTACTCACTCTTAAATCGGTTGACAGGCATTCTACCTTGTCCCTAGTTAGCCATCCTTCTCATGGTAGCTAGGTCCTAATCTTGCTGTTGGATTACACGGTCCATTATGTCGCTCATGTGTCCCATCATAGCCAAATAATCATCCTCTTGGTTCGAACCTAAACATCCACAACCTAAATCTCTATTATCATCTATAAATGATACCTATTATGCAAAATATCCAATTAATTATCTTTCCAAATTGACCTCAAATACCTCTCATTATGATTCTTCTCTGATGTCATTTACTGTCACAAATCTAGATCAAAATAGATCTAAATAAATTAATTAATAACATTCCATAAAATCAAAATCCCAATATAATTCACTAAAGGCCAAAACAAATCCCATATCCAGGTGTGACCTAACACATAAACTGTAACAATAACATATATAGGATCTCATTGGATAACTATCTGGATAATAAAATAAATACGACCTATTTCACAAATATCATAACGGAGGGGACAAAACCAGCCACAAAATATTCGATATACACAATAATTCAACTGTCTCATAGACAACCACAGGCTTTCATTTGGTTGAACTCAATGTCCAAATATAACCCACACTAATACAAACTTAAAAAAAAAACATAATACTACACTCACCAAAATAGATGAAGTTGCAATTAAATCATATTTAAGTTCCTGTAATGTATCCAGGCTCACTAATATGAAGGGATAAAAAATAAAAATGTGAGGTTAAAATTTAACAAGTATCAATATATATAAAAGATAAGACATATACAGTCACAAATCCAAACCAAAGTAAGTCTAAATAATAAATTAATAAATCCTAAATAATATAACAAATTTCAAAACTCGGAGTGACAAAATCAAACTAACCATAAAAGTTTATCATCCAAATAATAATAAATAGACCCAAAATTTATTATAGAATCTTATGGAACAACCGTCTGGATAATATATATACGATCTACTACAAAAATACCGTAAGAGAGGTGATAAACCAAATACATATACATATCTCATCATAAAATCCTAACCCAACAATTTATACATATCTAAAGGCCACATCTGGCTATACCGAATAACAAAAAATATGGCCCAAATATAGATCCAATCTAAAATAAAACTAAACTTACTAAAATAGCTAATGTCACATCAGATTTCATCTAACTCCTATAAGATACCCAAGCTCTCTATTCTGAAGGGACAATAATAGAAAAATGTGAGTTTAAAGATCAACAAGTATCATATATACATATATAATAATAAATACGTCCAAACAAATCAAAGGGAGGGTCCATAAATATATTTCAAAACGGATAATAGCTACAAATTTGATGTCAAAAAGTAGGTAACAAACGTGAAACTGAAAGGCTGATATTAGAAATCAAATAATCAAATCTAAATCATAAATGATATCAAAAAGCCAATGGTAGTCTTGTACTCAAATCATATATCTAATTAAAATATAATCTCCTCAGGACATATACTAAACAGAAGTGATTTGGAGTGAAATTAGATTAATCAAATCAAATAATTAGAATCGTATCAAAATCAGATATACAGATAATAGAATTTGGATTAAAATTAGATAAACAAAATTAAAGTCCAAAATGAAACCATATCAATAGAATTAAATAGGTTTTGAAATAAAATTACATATCAAATATACACTACATATCAAATTTGTTCTGTGGGCAAATCTACGAATCTCAAATTAAAATCTAAATTATAGTCTGAATACCAATCCACACAGGAATATAAAATATATACTAAATTAGAGTATCGAATGTTTAAAAGACTAACTTGATGAATGGTTACACATATTTTTAGTAACCTTAAGTCAAATTAATTACTATTTAGACCCATGGGTAGAACTATTTATTTATTCTATCTCTCATAGATAAAGAACTTTTTTATTAATAATTTTTCATCCAAAATTTTGGGTACAATTCTTAAATTTATCAGATATATTAAAACGTTCAAATATATTAAATTCTGTTAAATTCCAGACATAAGTGGTGGGATAACTACACATGAAGCCTTTTTATATTGGCAAAAAAGGGATTTACAAATAATAGATATTCTTCCCATCAAGAGCTGGCTAGATAATAGATCATATTACAAATAGTAGTGGCCAAGGCAACATACATATGAAAATGTACGACCCATGCAAGTTATATACCCGTTTTCAGATAAATATATTGGTATAAAAATATTCAATATTAATTAATTATTTATTATCTCATATAGTGACAAAACCGTCAAATATATAGAAGCTATAAATAAAGCCCCCAAATAATCGATAAAATACATGCATGCATAGAGAAAAAGAATAGGTTAAGATAAACATGCATATACGAATTTTAGATCTCCAAAATAGAAATTAAACACATCAGAAATTAAAATAGATTAAGAATAAGGTTTATAGATATTTATTTTGACATTATATCTGTCAGATCTGACAAAAAGATACTCCGATCTACCTGATCTATCTTCCTCTCTCCTCTTCTTTCTCCTCTCTCTTTCCTTCCCTGCTCTACCTTGCGAAGGGCCAAAACCCTCACCGCCACACCTTTATATTCTTAAAATGGTGCTCAAATGCTAGCTTAGGCAAGCCTCGGGCACTAGGGCACGGGTTCCTGTGCTCGAGCACAGCCTCGGGCGCAAGTCCACTAGAAGCAACACTTAGGCACCCCTCAGGCGCATTTGAGACACCACACTATTGATCCGAATTCCTTAAAGAATTTTATAAAATACCATTAATTCGATACATCTAATTAACTCAAACTAATAAATTTATCTAAAATAAATCAAAGGGAAATCCATGTATTGCATATATGTCCAAATCAGGAAGAGGGATGATAAACACATTTAAAACAAGTAAAAGCTACAAATTTAAATGCCTACTAATGAAAAGCCAAAGGTAGTCTCATACTCAAAATATAATCCAAATTAAAACATAGTCCCATCAAAATGTACTCTAAATGAAACGTAATCCGAAATGAAATTGAATAATCCAAGTCATATTATAACCCAAATGGAACATAATTTGAACGAAATATAGTCCTGATCGAAATCACATACGAACAAAATAAAATCCGAAATGAAATCACATAAGAACAAAATTTATTCCAAAATAAAGTCACATGTCCAAATGTACGAGACTAATCGAATCCCAATCGTAGGCAAACTTGCAAATCTTAAAAGAGGCTCAATACAAATTAATGATGAAAACACATTAAAATCCAAAATATAAACAAATCGAAGAACTATAGAATAAATGACTAATTTGAGGAAGTGTTATACATACTTTTAGTAATGTTGAGCCATATTAACCACTATTTAAACTCATGGGTAGGGCCCTCTTTATACGCTCTCCCATAGACAATGAACATACTTACTATATTTTGCCAACTTTGACATTGGGTGCAATCATCAAGTTTGTCTAATATATTAATACATTTGAATTTATTAGTTACGTTTAATTACCTTATGATGATTCTCATTAAAATACAAATGGGGAGGGTCTTCTACATCATATATCAAATCATTTTCTTATAGGTGGAAAAGGGAGTTATAAAATTTTTGTGACTTTTTTTTTTTTTTTTTGGTAAGTAAAATGAAAGCCCAACATAATCGATTGTCAAATCACAAATGCCATCTAGACCTCTTTTTTTCAACCATAATAAGTATTTTGGATTAACACTTATGAAAAATAATTCCAAAATGTTCATTCCCGAGTAAAGTCCAAGTGTCATTGATTAATATGTCTCCAAAATAAACTTCCAAGGCCTTTAATCCTTGCATGCAAGGTCTAATCACTCCAACTCGTGGTACATCAAAGCTTCATCCTCTGGGGGAAAATATAAAATAGGAGTCGAGGCTCAGCAAGGTACATACATATGGATAGTAAACGATGATAAAAATGATTTAATGCATAAATAGAACACAACCAAGATGCAGTCTAAGAAATAGAGAAAACATACCTTGACTCATATTTCAAAATCGAAATGGCAACCTTGCCATTCAACGCCAGACGATAAACGGTGAACATCCAACTCCAGACTCCGCCTTTCATATTCTACTCGGGCTATCATTCTAAGTCGGAAGAACATAACATATCAAAACAAAAAACATTACACTCCGGTATATTGTACCCTACTAGCCGAGGGGCAAATAAAAGATGATTGTGTTCACCCACACAATCTAAGGCCGGCAAACATGTGGGTATCCCATCTCACGGACGCATTGTCACCCGAAGGTAGGCGATACTCCGGCCTCCCGTTGCATAACGCCAAAGGCACTCCGGACAAAATAACTCCATGGAAAAATCACTCGATTACCACAAAAAGTCCTAAGGCAAAGCCAGAACCTCCTGGACTCATCTCACGCAAAATAACATGAACACATCTCTTCTTGAAAATCATTTTTTTGTAGCCGTAGTCTATTTTCTCAAAATCAACCATTCTCAATGCAAGCCGGAGTTCATTTTCACGTTAAGGACGGAGCTCTTTTTCATGGGCAAAATCGGAGTTCATTTTTCATTCAAGCTGCCTCTTTTAAGTGACAGAGTTCAAACAAGTTGATTTTACGTTAAGGAAGGCCAAAAAGCCAAGTTCGTTTTTCATTAAAGACGGAACTCTTTTACATTGAGTTAAAACAAAGCTAGAGTTCGTTTTTCTTATACAAGCGAGCACTTTTTCTTTATTACTGACGAGGTTCATTCTACCTTACAAGCCCAACTACCCTTTGGATGGAGTGCCTTTTCAGTACCTTTCTCAAAGGACTCCACTCTTTCAACGGGTACTTTTCAAGACAACCACTTTTCTTAAGGGACGGGCTAAGCTCATTGACGAGCTCATTTTTTATTATGACGGAGCTCTTTTTCCTTAACAGAGGGATGGAATGAATTTTCGCATGAATTACTTCTCTTAAGGGATGGAGCTCGGCCGACGGAGCTCATTTTCATTAAGGGACGGAGCTCTTTCTTGTTAACACCAAGTTCATCAAAAGCCGGACTCCTTTCCTTCTTAAAAACCGAGTTCTTTCTTTCATAAAAGTTAGAGTTCTTTTTAACAACAAAGGACGGAGTTCATTTTCTTATACGGAAACTCTTTTTCACCGCATTTCAATTACAACGTTCTTTTTGGACAGAGTGCTTTTTGGACTTAGTACTTTTCTCAGACTAGCTCTTTTTCTTAAGGCATGAGTTCACTTCACATCAAGGGACTAGTTCATTTTATAGTAGAAACTTGAGTTCATTTTGCATTACAGAGCCTGAGCTCATTTTACACAACGGCTTTAGTTCGCTTTTGCCTTATAGGAGGTGGATATTTAATGCAGAAAACAGAACTCAAATGCAGTATACTTCAATATTCTCAATATGAACTTAAAAGCAGAAGAGACACTTTCCATATTCTTAAATTATCACTTTAAAAAGGCCATTCGATATAACTTGCAATAAAAACAGGGAAACGGAGCAAAAACACTTGCATTATTCTCAAATCATCAATTTAAAAACTGCACCTGGTGTAACATGCAATGAAGCATGAGTTTTAGAAACAGAGCAGAGTATACATGAGCTTAAAAATGGCGTCCGAGGTAACTTGCCCGAGAGTCGATTCCTAGACTTTCACCGCCTTGAGCTTTCCCCCGTCACTCTCTCTTCCTTCTTTTTGCCTCTCTCGCATCAACAACCCCGTTTGCAAGGTTTATACAGAGGAGGAGTTCTAAGAGAGTCAAAGGGCTTACCAACTCCCGTACTTCTCTTCGAGGGTAGGTGGAGTAACTACGTTGGTATACCTACCAATTGCCAGTAGTTGGATCCTAACTTGAAATAAAGTGCTATTTTGTCCTTAGTTACTATTAAATTAACTCAAACCAATTGCTCTAGTTTTCGCCCACTTTTGCCGATCAGCCCTTTGGGCGGAACGCATATTTCACCGGACGGGCCGATTTGGGAGAGGGGCTGATTTTGAATCACAGCTGGCCTTGATTACAAGGCCGCACCAAGGCCGAGCACTAGGGCCGGACTGAATTTTCGTATAAGGTATCAAAGACGCTAATCGCTTGATCATTCATTTGGATCTCACACTTTTTCCGTTAGAAAATGATCACATATCGAATCAAATCACAAAGGTAGAGATCTCAAGCCCTAGGCAGCGATATATGTATACCAATACACGATCAATGTAAGTTTTATGACTTTTTTTCGTACAAATATATTGATACATAAATATAACATCTCAAATATTTATCCATTTTTTTGTACAATAAACAAAACCCCCAAATATTTATAAAACCCAAACAAAACCCCAAAATAATTAGTAAATAGAATAGCATATATAAAGCAAATAAATAGGGTAAATAAAAATAACATACATACGAAATAAAACCTCCAAACGTAAGCAAAATTTATTAGATACAAAAATCGACCAAGGATATGATATAAGGATACTCACCTCAACCTCTAACTAAGTAGATCTAACAAAAGGATGTTCCAAACCAACACTTCTTTTATTCCTCTCTCTTCTTTCTCCCATCTCTCTCTCTCTTCTCTTCCTTCTCCCGTGTAAAATGCCTGAACAATGCACTGCTACTGCTTAAATAGGGCCATGGTGCTCAAACACTAGCACTGCGGCAATTGGCACTCGAGCCCCGCCTCGGGCACCCCTCGAGCCCCAACCGACGACTTTCTGCACTCAAGCGCACGACGGGCACGTCTCAGGCACCACGCTACCTATTTTAAATACCTTTAAAATTTCACAATAAATAATTATTTTCAACATATCCAATTAATCCAAAAACATATATAATATTAAATTAATTCAAATGAAAATTGAGTATTACAAGAACTCATAAGAAAGTAACCCAAAATCTAATATATTTTGGTACATAATTAAGAGCTCTAGTTATGTACTTTTGATTGGATAAATGATAATTTTGAGGTTATCAGCTGTATTATAAGATAAGAGATCTGCTAACCTGAATATCAAATCAAAACAACTACTTCACCACTGCATTATTGGTTCTTCTATGAGGATAAAAGGGCTTTCAGGAACATAACGGTCCTTTCTAAATGACATTTAAGATATTCAATTCTATATATTTTAAGATATTATCTTAGAAACTGTACATGACAATCAAAGCTGTCTCAGAAATTTGTTATGTGGTCGATTTGGATGGGACAATCCACCTACCTAGGGTTGGTAATTCACTCAGCATATTCAAAGTTCTCCATGATAACGACTATGAGCGTTTTTAGTCGTTCAAAAAGCTTCAACATTTCTTAAATAGCCTCCAAGAAAAGATGATTGTGGTTTCCTGATCAGTTGCTCTCTAGATCTTTTTAATAGGTCCTAATTCAGAGGTTTTTTTTTATAAATATATATATATATATAGAAAAGCTGTATTGATTGAATTAAAAATTACAACTTTGTTAGCAAGCACTTTTCAAAATAAAAGGAAAAATAAGAAATGAAATGCCCTATCGTCTTTCTTGCAAGGAGATTAGCTACTGTTGTTGAGCTGTCCCGGCCATTTTAACTAATCGGTAGCTGATAATAATTCTAACTTTCATCCTTATCTAGTTGCGAAAATAGGTATACTAAGCAAATTCATATGACCCACTTTAATTTGGTGAAGTTTATAACTTCATCACTGTTGTTGTTATTTATTTAAAATTGTGTTTGTGTGTTTTTTTTTGGGGGAGGTGGAGGACAGGAAACATAAGATCCATGCTTTCTGATGTTTAGAAAACCATTGACATTCGAGAAGGGCAACCGGGGTTCTGAGCCATTGGATTTTGGCCTCAGTTTCCATAGTTAAAAAATTATAAAATAAGGTTTTTTTTTTAATATATTAAAGTATAAAAATATCCTTATGAATAATGTGACACCTATTAATTTATTTTTTTATTTATTAATATATTTAAATAGATAAAATATTTTACGATTAGGAATAATGCTTTTCTCAATTCTATTGGGAAAAATTGTGGAATCTTTTTGATGCGTTTTTGGATCAGGATTGCTATTTGGATTAGGGAGCTACCTAATCTCTTCCGACAGATCAAAATGAGGCGGGTTCAATTTCTGTTTCTAATAATCTAGACCATACACACTACAATAAATTAATGAGATGTTAGAGATGGTGGGACTTACTCTTCGATTTATCCTCAACGTTCAAGTGAAAAATTTTTCTATGAATGAAAGAAAGATGAGGAATGCAGATAAGGTATGGATGCACGAAGGAGGGGGATTTGGTGTGGAAGTGGAGGGCTTGAGTTCGATGGTTGTACTCGGTGGGGAGCAACTTTGTGTGAGGGTACACTTAGGGGATGAGTGACTTAAGAAAGGGAGAGAATACTTCGATCTTCCAAGGTATTTGAGGGTAAGGATTGCCCTCCCCTTCCTACAATGGTGAAGGGATATTTATAATGTTGGTGCCGATAGTTGTGCTCAGCGAGGAGTGGCTTTGTGTGCGCGTACACTTAGGGGATGAATGGTTTAAGAGGGAGAGAATACTTCAATCTTTCAGGGTACTTGATGGTGAGGATTGCTCTTCCCTTCCTACAAAGGTGAAGAGGTATTTACAATGTTGGTACAGATTCGGTCTTGTTTGGGCGATAAAACTAGCTATTAGTCGCCTTGGTGAATCTATTGAGTTGTCTCAGCGATTGGGTGCAAATCAAGTATGGTAACTTATGACTTTATTCCTTCCTTTATTATTGATCATATAAATATGGCAAATTTTGTAAAAATTTATCAAAATTACCATCTTAGGAGCGATGCGTAATTAGGGGCAATATTTTAAAAATATTTGCTGAGGTATAACTACCGCTTTGGGGGAGATTTGCAATCATGGGAGGTGTTCCAAGAATATTTGCCGCGCTATCCTAGACGGTTATGGTAAGTGTTATTTGTGTACTCATACTGAGCTGTGCCACCCGTCGGTTGGTGAGTCGGGGGTTCCCGTGGATCAGCACTAATTGCTCAGTTTCTGTTGTGCGATCTCAGTCAACCCACCCAGGCAAATCACATTCTCGCCTCATTCTTAGGCTCATGAGGCTGTGCTATGGGCCACATGTTCCTGGGCCCTTCCCCATTCAATGGGCTTAGTTGCTAAGTTGGCCCATTAATGATTGCACCCATCACTAGTCCTCATGTTAGGAGGTTTGAATTTTTAGCTCCCGGTATGTTCACTGATGGGATATCAATTGTTGTCTTCTTCAAATGCTCCATGCCCATGCGGCCTGTCAAATCGCCGTTCAATCGGCCAGGATTTGATTATTTGCACTTGGCGATTCTCTGCAGATAATGCTAGCGTAAAAAATTCTTTTGTATTAATGGCTTCCAATCCTTCTGCACGCTATAAATGGAGGGCTCGCTATGCCTTACATCATGATCCATCTTCACCAGCCAAGTGGCATGAGGGCTCGGAGTTGACATGGAGCCTGCACTACCATTAGCTGGGATCGAAGGAAGCTCATCCCCGATGTTCAAAGGAGAGATCCTAGGATGCATAGGAAATTTGCTTGCTTATCCTTTTTCACATGGGAAACTGCTTGTGTTACCCTTTTTTACATCCATCTCGGAGCCAAGCCTGTTGCCTTGCTTTGGCAGGGTTTGACTTTCCTTTCATTGTGACTACCTTGATAATTTTACAATAAATAATCTACTTTTTGGCACTAGGTGGTTTTTTTGAACTCCAAAATGCATATTCTAAATATGAGGTTCTTTTCCTCCCATCAGATTTAGGGTTCTCCTACAGCAATGCCTCCCAAGTTTGGGGAAGATAGGGGGTTTTTTTTAAGCTGTATGTTAGCTGCGCTAAACTCATACTTTGTAAAAGAAATTATTGAATGAAACCTTCTGAGCCTTTTTGTCCTTGGTGAATGATGTGAATAATTGAGCCCCCCTCTTTTTGCTTTCTGTTGATTGATGATTATCAAACAGATCACTCGGGCGGCTAGCAGTTTGATCTTTTGGCGATCCTGACTCATGGCGGTCCGTCCCAAACACTAGGCGAGATCTGCTAACCTGGTCCTAATTTGCACGTCAAATCAAAACTACTGGAGCATCAAAGCCTTGGGACTGCATTATCCCATCGATTAGCCAATCCAAATTTGTCGATAAAGCCATCTACAGGAACATAAACCATCATTATTGATGTGCTAAATGACATTTTAGATATTCATATTCCCGGAAGATGCTATTTTTAGGATGTTATTATTTAAGCTCTAAACCTTTGTCACTTTTCCATATTTTTCCTTCTCGATTCGAATCATTTTACTCTAGTTTGCCCTTTGATTCTCCATGGCTTGGATGGGACAATCCACCCGACCTAGGGTGGATTCCGTCATTCATAACTATAACGACCCAAAATTTTAATAAGAAAATTTTAATCATCATGATAACGACTATGAACGTTTTTAAGAAGTCCGTTTGCAAAAGTTCAACATTTCTTAAATCAGGCCTTTCCAAGACAAAAGAAGTCCGATTGTGATGTTTCAAGTCCGATTTCCCTTGGTGATCTCCGGATTTTGTTAGATGAAGTCTTTTAAAGAACTCCGGTCGTAAATCAGAGGTTTTGTTTTCTTGGAAGTTCGATTTCTTTGAAAGAAATATATATTTCCGGAGTAAAAGCTGTATTGACTTGTTACAAATGAAAGCACTCTGTTTCCAAAGTAAAAACGACGGATTTTTGCAAAATAAAAGGAAATAATATCAAGCAAAATGAATATGCCCTATCGACACGTTGGAAAACGAAATTAAATAATCCTTGTGTGAGACTGTTTATATCACCTTGGAAAATAGGAAAAAAATCATAAATAATGGCCAATCGGTAAAATAGGGATTAAGAACATCACAAAAATGCACCGCTAGAAAATCTTAGTAAAGAAGGAGGCCGAAAGCTTAGGCAAAGTAGAAAAGAATTCTTCATACTCACCCCTATTTCTAAAATTCATGTTTATTTATGTTGCTATGAAAGTATATGATTTATAATGCTTTTGATGACTAAATGCATGTTTAAAGGAAATTTATTTGATAAACTTGTTCTGTTTATGATTGTTATTTTTTGATAACTTCATGTTTACTAAAAGAAAGTTTAGGCTTTAAATGAAACAAGAAAACCATTGACATTCTCTCAATTTAATGATAAAAGACTCCGGTTCTTTTAGCCAATTTAGAACTTTTTAGGGAAATAAGTACTTAGTTTTGAATAAAGAAAAAATTATAAAACTCCGGCCTTTTTTTAATGTATTAAAGTTTTTTGAAAAATACTTCTTTAAAGAAGAGGAACTGTTTACGTCTTTAAATAGTAACTCCGTCCGATAAACTTCAACCTTGATAAAAATGAACTCCGGCTTTTGAACTATATTTAGCTAGATCTTAAAGAAAATGAACTCCGAAATTATGAATAATGCTTTTCTTGAAAAAGAACTAAAATTTGAGGAAAATTTTGTGGAAAAAGAACTCTTTTGATGAAAAACACTCCGACTTTTTGGAACTCGGCTTTTGGCAAGATTCTTTATTTTGAAAAGAACTCCGGCCTTGAAGAAAAACAACCTAAAAGAACTCCGAATTTTGAAATACGGATCAAAGAAAGGAGTTCAATTTACAGAAACTGCCTTAATAAAAGAACTCCGTCTTTTGAAAAGAACTCCGCTACAAAAAATCAATGAGATGTTAGATGACGGCACTCCGTCCATTTTAAGAAATGGCACTCCGTCCTTTTAAAGAACTTCCGACCTTTGAGCATAATGTAAATGTGCTCCGTTTTTCATAAATAAAGAAGTCCGGTTTTTCTATTAAAGAAAGGAACTCCGATTAAAGAAAACAAATAAGGTAAATGAACTCCACGAAAGAAAATGAACTCCGGATTTAAAGGAAATGAACTCCGGCTTTGACTGGAGGAAATGAACTCGGCCTTGTAAAGAACTGTACTTCGGCTTTCGGTTAAAAAGAGCAAATTAATGAGATAAGAACTTCAACACTTAAAAATGAGGATAGATGATATGAACTTCAATGAATGAAGTAAAGAACAAGACTATATGAAAACATATAGATTATGGACAAACTCTTCAGGTCCGACTTTGATCTATGATTTATGGCCAATAAAGAATACCCAAGAACCCTTTCCATTAAACTTGAAAGATGGATGAAGATATTGGAGTGACACTAGGATGCCTCCCGGGCCACGGGAGGGGACCTTTGGTGGCATAAGAACTATGGACTATGGCCCCGTGTGCCGGGTTAAAGGCATTACCTCCCACCCCGGGAGCATAATGAATACGGTTTTAGGTTGTGGGGAGAATACGCCCTCGATCTTCCGCTCCCGTCCGATGGATGATATGAATTGCTGATCTTAATTCCTTTTCAAGACAAGATGAAAAGAATATGAACCAAGAAGAAACGATAATGATTTTTCTTATGCTATATTATGATCTATATTTTGATTATATGTATGCTTGTGTTTTCGCCTTGGTGAATATCCTTGAGGCTTTGTCTCATTCTTACAATTTTTCGTGACAAGCTTATGGAGGACGAAGTTGAGTAGAGTCCTTTGGTGTAGCTGAATGTTTGCTTGTCGGATATTTGGAGTTTTGTTTATTTTGAGGAAATTTGTAATGTTAATTCCACTACTTATGAATGCTAGAATGTTTCCGTGATATTGTGGAATTATGAAATTATAAATGTTTAGAATGCATCTCAGATCTGAATAAAGGAAAGAAAAAAAAAATTTCTTTTATGTTCACCTTTTTATCTTTTATTTGTAAGTACTTTAGTTTTGACGACGGCTTTTGATGGTAATAAAAGTCGGGTCGTCACAATAACAAAATTGAAAACCTAAACTAAACCAATTGGGTGCAACACAGGATCACAGATGCCATCTAGGACCCATATATTTTTAACCATAAGAAGTATAGTAGAAGTTATTCTAACACTTGCGGAAGCATTCATATTCATTCTAAAATATTAATTTCCGAGTACATAGGCAAAAATGTTTAACCATAGAAGTCCATCAAGTCATTACAATAATATTTCTCCCAAAATAAGCTTCCGAGATCTTTGATAATCCTTCCACTAAGCTCTAATCACTCCAACACGTCGGTGTGCTCTAAAGCTTCATCCGTAGGGGAAAAACATAAAACAATGAGCCGAGGCTCAAAAGTTGCACATGAATCGTAAAATGGTTATGCCAAACGATCATATAACCATGCGAACGTTTAATCAAAACATCATCTTGGAAAAAAATACATAACATTCAAATCTCATGCTTCCAAATCATTCTTAGGCTCATAAAACATAAATCAGAACTTTGACAATACATGGTAAAACTGAAAACAATACCCTATCATCTTTTACTATACGATTCATTATCATCATTTTATTGTAATATAGCATATCGGGCTTAGTTTCATATTATTTTCCTCCTTGTACAAAGCCCCAAGGTCGCTATCATTCCCTCCTTGCACCCCGATGACACTATCATTCCCTCATTGTACCAAGCCCCGAGAGGTTTCATTCCCTCCTTGTACCAAGCCCCGAGGTCGGCTATCATTTCCTCCTTGATAAGCTGCAAGGACAGCTATCATTCCTTCAAAGCCCCAAGGTCGCTCATTCCCCTTGTACCAAGCCCCCAGGACGGCTATTATTTCCTCCTTGTACCAAGCCCCGAGGATGGCTATCATTCATCTTTTTAACAAAATTCCCTTTTGAAATTAGACTTGCTAATATATCTTTAGCTATCTTTAAGTATTAATGGGAATTTCTAGCGTAAAAACATATTATATTAATGGCCTAAGTTTAGATTTTTATCAAGGAAGGGCCGCTATTTTCAAAACATATTATACTTGGGACCGGCTCAGATTTTTATCAAGGAAGGGCCTTTTCATCACGATTTTCATCTGGAATTTATTTTCAATACAAAGCCGGAGTTCATTTTACATTAAGGCCGGAGCTCATTTTCTTATACAAAGCCGGAGTTCATTTTACATTGAGGCCGGAATTCATTTTACATTAAGGCAGGAGTTCATTTTCCTCAAGGGACGGAGTTCATTAAAAATCGGAGTTCATTTCACATTAAGGCCGGAGCTCATTTTCTTATACAAAGCCGGAGCTCATTTTCATATTAAGGCCGGAGTTTATTTTAAAGTCAGAGTTCTTTTTTCAACAAAAGGGCAGAGTTCTTTTTGACAAAAGGCGAAGTTCAAAAGCCGGAGTTCATTTCCCTTCAAAGCCGGAGTTCATTTCACATTAAGGCTGGAGTTCATTTTACATTAAGGCCGGAGTTCATTTTCTTATGCAAGCCGGAGTTCTTTTCCTTTATTAGGGCCGGAGTTCATTTTCTTATACAAGTCGGAGTTCTTTTTCTTATACAAGCTGGAGTTCTTTTTCTTTATTATGGTCGGGTTTATTTTCTCATTACAAGTCGGAGTTCTTTTTCTTATATAAGCCGGAGTTCTTTTTCTTTATTATGCCGGACTGTATTTTTTTATACAAGTCGGAGTTCTTTTTCTTATACAAGTCAGAGTTCTTTTTCTTTATTAGGGCCGGAGTTCATTTTACATTAAGGCTGGAGTTCATTTTACATTAAGGCCGGAGTTCATTTTAAAGTAGGAGTTCTTTTTCCAACAAAAGGACGTAGTTCTTTTTGACAAAAATCGGAGTTTAAAAGCCGGAGTTCATTTTAACAAAAGCCAGTGTTCCTTTCACATTAAAGGAGCCGATTTCATTTTCATCTTCAAAGGTGGCCGGTTTCATCTTTATACAAGGGAAGGTCGAACTCAGTTTTTCATTAGGGAAAAACCAAACTTGATTCTTCATCATGGAAAATCGAACTTCTTTTAAACATGGTTGATAGGGATTCTTTTTTAAATAAATGATCTTCTGAATATCATACATACCGTAACATATGCCAATCAAGAATCGTGAATAATTGCGCCCCAAACATGCATATACTTACATCAAATCATGATCTTAAAACGAGGGGATAAACTTGCAATATTCTTAAAGCATGAACTTAAAAACAGTTTCCGATAACTTGCTTTTGCCCAATATCACCGTTTTGAAGTTTCTCCTTCACTCCCTCCTTTCGCTTGTATCGCTCCCTTCAAAATCACTGGGTTTTTATAGAGGAGGGGTTTGGTGGGATAATTGGGGTAAGTAACTTACCCCGTACTTGTTTGCGACGGTTTGCAGATTAATTTACCTACTCCTTTTTGGTCCACTAGTTGAATTCTAACTAAATCCTAAAGTTTACTTTTTTTTCCTTAGTTGTATTAATTTATTCCTACAATGTCTCTTTATTTATTGCCAATGCCAACTCTTCAATTTGTCAACATCTTCCAATCCGCCAATATCTTCAATCCAATCAATATCTTCAATCGGTCAACATCTTCAAACCATCAACTCTTCCAATCCGGTCAATATCTTCGAATGGGTCAACTGTTCAATTCCACATCTTCTTATTATTCACTCGCGTCCATCACCTTTTCATAAACTTGACACTTCTCCTTGCATCCCTGGCCTTACTAACACAAAGAGTAAACCTTTGGCCACTTTTCTCTTCATTTTTCCTTCTTCAAATTCAAGAGACAATTGATTTCAAAATATACTCTAAAGTCAGTTTGGATTTTCTTAATACATTTTCCAAATAACCTTTAATTTTTCTCGATCATTTGATTATTTTGACTTGATGACTGGGACTTCATGTTTTAGAATCTGGATCGTCACAGTACTTACCCACATCTTTGTATATGTTATATAATATACCGAGGTGCCATTTCATTCAAATTGCTGGTTAAGGATGATAGAACCTACTCTCCCAGTGTGGGTTCATTACTATATACGAGGCCCACCTAAGGAGTGGTCTTCGTATTCCCTTCGCGCAAGAACTGTATGAGGTTCTAGTATTTTTAGCTATTTCGATCATGTAGCTTCACCCAAATGCCCTGCAGTATCTGGTATTCTTGTGTGTCTTCCTTCGCCACCATTGGCAATCCTTGGACATTGTGACCGTGAAGGTGATCTTCCGGTTCTGTCAGGATGCAGGTCTGGATTTCACTTCCACCTGCAAGGAGTTCCAAATAAGTGGGGAAAATTGTGACTCTGTGAAGAGCTGGAAAGACTGGCTCTTCTACTTGGCAGTCCCCTCCAACTAGACTCCTTCAAACAAGTGGGGTAGTGTGCTAACCTCCTATGCCAGCAAAGTCTTAGATTAGAAGGAGAACTTGATAAGGCCGCTAATGGATCTTGTCAAGGCGTATGCCAACTCATTTCATGAGAAGGACTCTTGGTTGTCTTTGTGGGCCCTTGCATAGGCTAAGTGGGAGTCCCGCTCAAAGGGGATAGATGTGACCTCCCAACCTCACGTCCTGCACAAGAGGAAACCTGGATCACTATATATTTGGGATTCCCATAGAGGGTGACCCAGCGGCAGGCAGCTTTGTTGGGCTCCTCCTCCACCACTAACTCCGACCCAACCATTGCGGAGCGGATGTGGGGGTTTGGCAAGTCATCTAGGCGGTGGGCTCCTATCCCATTCTCTTCAACGTGCCATGATTTGGAGGAGGCCTCTTGGTCCGTTGAGGGTGATGAGCCCTCTGTTCCTCTTGCTAGAGCCTCAAATGAACCTGGGGCTGAGAAGCCGGGCAAGCTGATCTATGCACCGACTCTGGCCCAATACTAGGTCCCCGCCATTGTCATCTCATCACCAGAAGAGCCCATACTGATCCCTCCTGTTGCTTTAGTTGAGGAGGGTCCTAGCAATGTCCGACCTGTCGAAGTTCAGGTGGGGAATGATGTTGAGGTGGCGGTGACTGAGGAGGATCCTTGCCTAGAGGCTCTGACATCCGATGTCCTAGAGGGCTTAGTGGCTCCCTCGTCGCATTCAAGTTTTGGGGTGCCTTCCACCCATTGTGAAGTGCCTCCATCGGAGCTAGGGCCCCGACTTGCTTCTACGCCCAGGGCTTCCTTGGATGCTTTAACTGCGGAGGAGATGCCTTACATTTGGGTATGTCTTAGGTAACCTTTTATTCTCGTTGTTATTGGCCTTGCCTAATCACACGCCTTTTTTACTTGTAGTCCTCAGTGATGCTACATATTTTGGAGGCTTGCTTGCGCCAACAGGACGTCAGGATGCGTTAGTGTGATACAGAGATCCTTTGTCTGACCCAAGCGTACATCGACCTGAGTGTGCTTGAGGAGATGCAGGGTTAGGTGAATGCTACCTCTACCAAGGCCCAACAGTGTCAAGAGCAGTCAACCAACCTCGATCTCAAGCTATCCGAGCTTAGGGCAAGTTCCCAAGAGTTCAAGGATGCGCTCTTGGTGGCCGAGTAGCATCTTGCTAACATTCAGAGTGGGAAGACTCGAATGGGGGCAGAGTTGAGGACTCGGTTCAATTCGAAGAAAGGGGGCCACACTCTGAACACTAGATTCTAGGATGTTGTTCGCCTCTACCAACAGATCGCTTCCCTAATAGCTCTAGACTTCCCTGTCAGCTTCTTCAATCCGAGGAACAGTGGTACTCAGCACTGGTTTGACCTGATGGATTTCTCTGAGAGAGGAGGGGAGCCATCATCGCACTCAACAGGGAGCTCCCATCCTTAGGATAAGCATCCCCTTGAGCTGTAAGCCTAGGCAGCGTTTCATTCCTTGGAAGCAAATATGTGCCTTCCAATGTACATTTTGACTTTATAATAAATCACCGGGACCTTTTTCAATCATTGTCATTGGTGTTTTTGTGTTTATGCGGAATCCTTTTGTTTGATGCTTCATTGTTTGCCAACTAAGCATTATTGCCATCGCAACTGGGTTGGTGTGGAAGCTGGGGTCGAGTTGTGCTCGTTCCTACCGGGGAAGTCGTGGCACTTTGGTGCTCTTTCCAATAAGAGAATGTCGTCGCATGCCTACTAGCGAGCCTTACTAGGGCTGGTTGGGTTTTATGGCTATAGCTGCTAGGCTCTAGTGAAGTTAAGATTGTCATCTACATGGTTCCATTGGAGCTTGGTCTTGTTGGGGGATGTTGTTGCTCTTGCGTGTCTAATCCTAGTTTACTGACTATTGTCCACTGATGGCACTCATCCCTATTGGGCGGAGTCGTCGCGTGAATGTTGAGGAAGCCCTCTAAGGTTTGTTGTGGTCGTCTGTCTAGGGAGATCTGACTTTCATTCGCAAGCCCCCTCCCATGGCCTTAGCATCCGATTGCGCTTGTATCGCTCGGCTATTAGAGCTTGAGGTTTTGATTCTGCTTTTCATAGGTTGTTAACAGGCGAGGTAATTTCATCTGACTTAGGGACAGTTTAGGCTATTTGATTTTATGTGATATCATGCAAACATTCATATGAACAATCAAGAATAGACAAATAATCATTTTATTAATTTAGACATGATACACCTTACAAGCATGCTTAACAATGTATGCAAGACCTACCTAGATTTGGTGTAGGATTATTGGTAATATTTCTTGAGATGGATGACATTTTATATCCTCGAGACCAGCTTACCGTTCTGGGTATGTACTTGTACACATTGGTTCGGAGAATTGTCGAGATGCAGAACGACCCTTCCTAGTTCGGGGAGAGTTTGTTCCTATGGGCGTTCTTATCCGTGGCTTCTATGCTTTGCAAAACTAGATCTCTCATATCAAATTGGCACGCTTTCACCTTCTTAGTGTAGTATTGAGTGATCTGTTGCTAGTATGTTGCTGTGTGCATCTTGCCAGCGACCTCGGGTTTCTTGAGCAAGTTGAGATACTCTCTATGACATTGGGAGTTACTGAGTGAATCAAAACTTTTGACCCTTTAGATTGGGCAGCCCAATCTCTATTGGAATGACTGCTTCAATCCCATAGCATAGACAAAAGGGTGTTTCACGGGTTCGCTCCTTTGGCGTCGTTCGGTATGACCACAATACAAAAGGTAGTTCATCTATCTAAGAGCTCCCAGTGTCCTTTAGCCTGGACTTTAGTCCGTGCAACAGTGTTTGATTTGTGACTTCTACTTACCTATTCGCTTGAGGGTAGACAATAGAAGTGTGAACTAGCCTGATGCCCAAACTCGAATAGTACTTGGTGCAACACCTGCCATTGAATTGGGTTCTATTGTTTGTACTATGACCTCAAGAATCTCGAATCTGTAAACGATGCTCTGTCGAACAAACTCCGACGGATTTTATTCGGTGATCTAAGCTAGTGGGGAGGTTTCAACCTACTTCGTAAAGTAATAGATGCCGACAATGATGAATTTCCTCTATTTGGACGCGATGGGGAATGAGCCGAGTATATCAAGCCCCATTGTGTGAATGGCCACGGTGCCTACAAGGCTCATAGTTCCATAGGCGACTGGTGAGAGGTGTTGCTATGGATTGGCAATCTCCGCACTTCTTCATAAATTCCATGGCGTCTCATTTCATCATCAGCCAATAGTATCCTTACTACATTATCTTAAAGATTAGGTTCTTACCTCGAATGGGTGATCCATAAATGTTAAGATGCACCTCACTTAGTGCGTAGTCAGCTTCTTCTAGTGTGAGACATCGCATGTACAGGGTGGAGTATCATTGATGGTATAGCTTTCCATCCACGGTGGTGTACTAGCCTACCTTCTTTTTCACACGTTTGGTGTCCTCCTAATTTTGCTACACAGTACCGTTGGTGATATATCTTCAGTATGGGGCCATCTAGCTTCCATTGTTAGATACTTGTAGTACCTCATGCTCAGGCTCTTATATGCTTCGAGTGGGTAGGACTTCTCACTTGTCTCGAAAATACTGCTCTGGATCTTCAGTTACTGCCGCCTTTGCCAGATGGTTAGCCTTCTAGTTGTCCCCCCTCAGGATGTGCATTTTTTTGACTTTGCCGAACATCTAGGTCATGCCTCTCGCTCTAGCAAGGTTTTTTTTGCTAATGGAGGGCTCAACACCTTAAAGTCTCCGCAGACTTAATTGATGATCAATTTTAAGTCGCTGTGGATTGTCACATGCTTCGCTGAACATTTCCTCGCCAACCAAAGTCTAACTAGTAGGGATTCATACTCGACGATACTATTGGTGGCCAAAAATCTAAATGTCAACAAGTACTTCATCTTAGACTTGTCGAGAGTCCTCAAGACCACTCCTATCCCATTGCCCAGTTACATCGACAATCCATCTACATGTAGCATCTAGGTCAAAATTCTTTCTTGTTGAAAGGTGTCTTTGCTAGGATCGTGGGTGTCTAGGATCGGGGTTATCGTTTCAACTTACTTCGAGCAACTTCTACACCTCTTTTCAAACCTGTGTCACCCCCTTTGAACACATGCTGCTCAATTTTCTTCACTTTCTCCTCCATTCGAAGAGAGAATGCAATCCTCTTCGTATTGAGGAAGGTCCTTAACTCGAGTGATTCCAGAGAGAGATGTTGGACCAAGCTGTTGCTAGTTCTCGCTGACCTAGTGTTGCAAGAGGCTTCCTCTTGGGATGGGGGCCTTCGGTTGTTACGAGAGCAGTAGGGATATCATCACTCCAGGCTCTCTTCTAGTGTCCTATAACTTAATGGGCCCTCCAATCGTGTTTAAGCCCTATCGCTCGAGGTCGTTCAGACCCTGAGGTTCTTAGGCTGCTTGGTTTTCTTGGTCAAGCACCTCCTCTCTCGGTTCCTTCATTTTAAAGTTAAGGTTTGAGAGGTGGCAGATGGAGCCCCTAGTCGCTATCCGTCCATACATGTGTAGAGAGTTTGGAGTATTTTAGACATGTTCTCGATCTAGGTGGCAAATGTGTGCATGTCCGAGGTCGGTCACTCACCCACATGGCTACCCGCAAAGGGATTGTCGCCATGGGAGGCAGCATCCTGGGTCAGCGTGATGGCTTGTACCCTAGTGTTAATTATGTTTATCTTCGTGAGTGTGGTGGTTGGATATTTTAGTCGATTTCACAGATAATGCCAATGATGTAACATCGGATCCGGATTACTGTACGGATCAAGGAGCCACCTGATCTCTTCTGGATGGGTCAAATTGAGGTAGGTTTAGTCTCCATTCCTAATAATTTGGATCTCACACACGACAATAAATCAATGAGAGGTTAGAGGATGATGGAATTAGCTGTCCAATATATCCTCCAACACCTAAGTTAGTAATCTTTCTGTGAAGGAGAGAAAGATGAAGGATGCAAACAAGGCGTGGATGCAGAAGGAGGGGGGATTGATTGTGGAAGTTGAGGGCTTGGCTCCAATGGTTACACTCTGCAGGGAGCGGTTTTGTGTGAGGATACACTCAGGAGATGAGTGGCTTAAGAGAGGGAGAGAATACTTCGATCTTTTGGGATACTCAAAGGTGATGATTACTTTCCCCTTCCCGTAGAGGTGAAGGGGTATTTATAATATTAGAATCGATTTGGCCTAACTTGGGTGCCAAGACTGGCTGTTGGTCGCCCTAGTGGATCTATTAAAATTTTTTAGCGATTGCATGTAGGGTATGGCAACCATGGCTGCCTGGCAATATTCTTTCTTTTATTAGGGCGATCACGAAGGTTGCCGGGTGGTAATTTTCATCAAAGAAGATTTGTTGAGTCATAATTACTATTTTGAGAGCGATGCGTAATTAGAGGTAATATTTTGAAAATATTTACTGAGCTGTAACTGTCGTTTTATGGGAGATTTGCGACCTTGGAAGGTATTCTGGGAATATTTGCCGTGTTGTCCTAGACGGTTATGACAAGTGTTGTTTACATATTCATGTTTTGTTGTGCCGTTTGTCGGCTGGCAAGCTGGAGGAATTTTCGTAGATCAGCCCTAATTGCCAATTTTTCACTGGGTAATCTCAAATCAATCCACCGGATAGATCGTATCCCCGCTTGATTCTTGTGCTCATGAGTCCGCGCTGTGGGTCGCCTATTCTTTGGCCCTTCCCTATTCAGTGGGCTTAGTTCCCAATTGGCCCATTCATGGTCGCACCGATCAGTTTGTATGGTTGGTGATCAATTGTGAGATCTGTTGGATTTTGTCCTTTAAATGCACATTCTGAATTTTTTTTTTCCTGCGGTTTGTTTTTCCTTTTTTTTTCAGAAAAAAATTTATTTATTGTAAATCGCTTCCCATCATTATCCACTTCCAATGGCAGATGAAAAAATTATAGTCGGCTCTTTTAGAGTGAGTAGTATATCTATTTTTTTAAATAACAAATTAATAACAATTATATTAAAAAATTGTCTAAATAATTATTTTTAAAATTTTTTATTATTAAATTAATTATTTAATAGATGTTTGTATTTTAGAAATTTATAAAATCATTGTATATAGTTTTCTTATATTTTTTAATCTTCACCATTAAATTTTTATTCAATAATAAAAATTAAAAATATATCAAATATTTTCTTTTTAGGAAATGATTCCCAAACATACGGTATCCCGGCCAGTCGTTTCACATCCTTCTTAAAGGCCGAAAAGAAAAATGAAAAAGAAAAATTAAAACAATCCACTATATTATTATTTGATCTTAATTTGTGTCGTTTCGAAAACCAATAAACCCTTGGAAGCCCGAAACTTTCAGGCCGTCCAAGCCTCAGCTTTGTTTACGGTCAGGAATTCTGTCTCCCCCTTTATAGGTCTAATTGAATTATGATTTGAAATTATACCAAATTAAGTCAAATTATCAAGATAAAGATAAAAGATTAAAATCTTAATATGCGGGTCGGTTTGATATAAATACTGTCATTGATTTGTATAATTAAATTTGGTAGTCAAAAATTATTATTTAATTTAGGATATTACATTTGAATATAAATGTAACTAAACAACAATAATAATATGTTACAAGCCTCCTTAATGCTCCCTCCAGTGCAGTTCCAGTCCAGACAGAATTCCGTTTCACCATAGAATATATAGATTATATATTATTTTTCTTTATTCCGTTGCTATGCTGTTAGTATGTGGTTCTTTAGTAATTGGTTGTTTCTATTATAGATGTTTCTGTTAGCAACGGTGATTTGGACCAGTACCCCTATATATGTAAACACTGTTACTGCAGTGGAAAGGAAGGAAATATTATTCTTAATTTCTCTCCTCTTCTCCCCTGCCTTCTCTCTCCTTCTCTGCTTACCCCTCTCTCCCTAGACTTTTTCCTCTCTCTCTCCCACTCTTACAGCACCTCGGTCCTTAGGACCTCGGCCGTTTGCACCCCGGTCCTTCACTCTCACAGCACCGTCAACCTTCCTATCCCGTCTTCCATTTCCCTCTGCTGATCTCCCCTCCCTCTTTCTACTGTGACGAACGCCCTCCGAACTCTTTCGCTTCAGTGGTGCTTTCATTGAGACAAAGCAGAGGAAATGACGCTTGTAATTGAAGCACAAGCACTTGACGCCCTAGATGCTTCCATTGCAACGCTGTCGATGAAGTGGAAGGAGATACAGGTGACTGTCCAACAACACACAGCCGTCCTGGTTGCCCAAGCTGCCACCAAAGCACAGATCCAGTGCTCTCTTGAGGAAATCCTTCAATCGCTCGACAAGATCAAGCGTAAACACCGTTCATCAGCATATTTGCCCTTGCTATTGGATCCTTCACCGATTGTGACTTCTCCATCGGGTACGTTTCACAATTCCTCCATTACTGCAACTGCAATTCCCCAACCACAGTCTGGCATCTCACCTTTGCCTTCTTTGAATGCCCCTATTCGTCCAATTCTATCACCTATCTTTTCTTTCCATCCTCCTACATTGCTCCCAACCACTAAATTGTTCACCAAGCCTTCGAACGTAAGTCCACAACTGTCTCCTCAAACTCCACCACTCTCACAACCGCAAACTCTCACCACAATCGCTCTTCATCTTTCCTTACCTCCACCAGAAATTGCTCCCTTTGTGGCGTCCGTACTTCCACAGGACGACCGCATCACTGGCTCTGCTTCCACTAAGGCTCAAATTTCACAATCTCTCAATGAAACCCTACTTTCACGGAACCGAATCGAACGATACCCCAACCCGTCTGTAAATTTCCCAGTTCTTTCCACCCCGTCGCCGATCACGACTTGCGTCCTAGATAGCTTCGCCCAAAATGCTCAACCCACGCCAGCCATGCTTCACGCTTCCATTGATGCACACATCACCTCTCATTTTCATTTGGCCAAGCTCCACATTCCGAGATTGCGATTTGTGGATTTGCTGGACTTGTTTAGTGCTGTTGTAATTTCAGGAGATTATCTAGGAAGAACATATGCCCCTGCTCCTGTTCAACCTTTGCAAGACCTGGACAGCTCTTCTATGGTGCTTACTTTTCTTAGTCACTTCAACCGGCAATGTCACTTGCATGATTGAAATAATAGCCGAGCAAAATCAGGAATCGCTTTTGCAGCTCTTCCAAATGGTGCAAGACCGGCGATAGCAACAATATATGACGACACTTCTTGGGAACATTTCATTGTTTTGGGCAAGGTTGATATTAATGAGAGGCTCTGTAATGATCAGAGGTGTTTATATCCCCAAAAGCCTCTTCTAAAATTAGAAAGCGGTACTGGCAGGGCAAGAGATGGTTTAGATGGAGCCTTGACTACAGAAGACTCTGGTAAGTCTGCTGGACTGACAGTTGATCCTGCTGGTGCCCCAACTGCTCCATTGACATCCAGCGCCAAGCTTTATCAATCAATGGCGAAGGAGGAGAAATTGCCCAAGATCAGAGTAGATTCCATAGAGGATGAGGTATGGAACCTCCTACATGAATCACTTGTTTACTATTGTGGAAATCCTGTTGGAACAATTGCTATTAATGACCAGAGCTCTATTAGTATTCTGAATTATGATTGGAACTGGGAGAAAACCATGGATTGCCATAATCCAGGGCAGGGCTAGATGCCTGCCAGTTTTAAGGTGCGGGTTGTTCTTCTAGATGGTGATGATTCTGTCACTAAAGAAATATTGGATCCCAACCTAGGCGAGGCTGCAATCGGTAGTGTAGCTCCTGTGGATTTCGGGTTGTGGTGGAATATACTATTACGTGCATATGGAAAATGCTCTAGAGATCTTTTAGTACAAGGAGTTGATGTTCAAATTGGAATTAAAATGATTTTGAAACTTTGCCTTGTCGATGGTTTTGATATGTTCCCAACTTTATTGGTCACTAATGGTTCTTGCATGATTGATCACTGAATGGGAATTTATGGCCACCCTCTTGAAATTCAGGCATTGTTTCATTCAGCATTACTTTGTGCACGTGAGCAACCTGCTCCAGAAGATGGATCAGCTGACTTTATCCACGCACTTAACAATTATTTGGTTGCACTATCTTTTCCCACCAGGAAAAACTACTGGATTGATATGAAGAAACTCAATGAAATTTACCGTTATAAGACAGAGGAATATTCATATGATGCAGTTAATAGGTTTACCATCTACCCTAATCACATTCCTCCATGGCTGGTGGAATGGATGCCTAATAAAGGGGGCTATCTTGTTAAGAACCTTCAACCAGCTCTTATGGATTTCAGATTTCTCTTGGAAACTTCTTGTCTATTGTGAGTAGTCTTGCGACCACAGATCAATCACATGCAATATTAGACTTCCTTGAAGCAAAATGGGCTGACTTAGTTGCAAATATGCCTTTTAAAATCTATTACCCTGCTCTGGGGAGCCAAGAGTGGCAATTGCTAGCAGCAAGAGATGGCCATGGAAAAGTGTACGAGTGCTTACTATGGCTTAGAGCTCATTACCTTACTGAGGACTCAAAATGGGACACTACACTACTGTGTGCCAACAGACTCGGTGGGAGGAGACCCTACATCGAATGTGGGCTTCTGGATGCGCTTCCGCTAAAGATGGGGCTCAGTGGTTTAACAACAGTGTTGTTGGAAAGGGTGTGTGAAGAGTATGGGGGTAGGATAGATCCATGAAGCGTATTACAAAGCAATAACAGCATCTATGATGAAGTATATCAAAGGCAACGGTACGATTGCAAGTATGGAGCTCGCAACGACTTCGTGTTCCTTGGGACAGAAGCCATTTCTCTTGGCCGTGTTGGGAATGATTTCTGGTGCGCTAATTTCCCCGGCAAGCCGGACGACATATTCTGGCTACAAGGCTACCTCATGGTCCATGGTGCGTACAACAGTTTGTGGTTGGGCAACTACATGTACCCAGACGGGGACATGATCCAATCTACCCACCCTTGTGGAGCATTCAACTGTCAAGGAGGAGGATGGTGTCTAAAGACAATAGTACCACTTCATCAAACTGTTTTCTTATTTAACCTTGAGGACCAGGTTATTTTGAAGGAGATGGCAATGTTACAGGACTCCTTAATGCTCCCTCCAGTGCAGTTCCAGTCCGTACCCAAAATTTCGTTTCACCATAGAATATATAGATTATATATTATTTTTCTTTATTCCGTTGTTATGCTGTTAGCATGTGGTTCTTTAGTAATTGGTTGTTTCTATTATAGATGTTTCTGTTAGCAACGGTGATTTGGGCCAGTACCCCTATATATGTAAACACTGTTACTGCAGTGGAAAGGAAGGAAATATTATTCTCAATTTCTCTCCCCTTCTCCCCTGCGTTCTCTCTCCTTCTCTGCTTACCCCTCTCCCCAGACTTTTTCCTCTCTCTCTCCCACTCTTACAGCACCTCGGTCCTTGGGACCTCGGCCGTTTGCACCTCGGTCCTTCACTCTCATAGCACCGTCAGCCTTCCTATATCGTCTTCCATTTCCCTCTGCTGATCTCCTCTCCCTCTTTCTGCTGTGACGAATGCCCTCCGAACTCTTCCGCATCATAATATAATAGCAATAATATCCCAATCGTATTTTGTGCAAGAGTACTTAGTGAATACAGCAAAATATGTGATATAGAAATTATACATGATGCTTTTCGGTTCATTCGATCAACATTTTGTCACTAGATATTTGCAAAAGCAGTAGTCCTCGACGCATAATTCTTCCAGATTATGATAGGATTTACTAAATTTTTGAGTTGGAAGTTTTTTCTTCACCCAAACTTTGCAAATAAAAATAAAAGCTTCTTAGTGTAAGAAAAAAATATTAACAAATTCTTGCATCTAAGAATTTATTTTATTGGTTCAAATTATATATTTGTCATACATATTTTGGATCTAAATTTTAGTTTGAGTGATTTAAGATCGAGTCCTTTAACTTTGTAACTCAAATCCTACGCACCACAAGTTGTGACAAGAGCTTAAAAAGATTTAAGGTTAGATTATGTATTATTTTTTGACTTTTAAATTAGTAAGTACACTTAACAAATGAGTTAAGAGAAAGAGAGAAATTAAATGGATGCAAGTCTAAGCTTTGAAGAAAATTTCATGGAGAGGAGATGTTGGAGAATAAATACAGGCAAAGTGTTGGACCTCCTACTATATTCTTGAATCAAATTAATAGGTTCAAATCAACTTAAAACAGTGTCGGACCCAATAACTGCCTTATTATTATCATGATGCCACTAATTCAAAGGTGAAAATTTACTACGTTTGGTAAAGCAAACATTTTGGAGATATATTAATTGCAAAAACATTAATAAGTCATTAATTAAAAATGTTACACCTAAAGATAGAATAGAATAAGTCAAGAAGAAAATGTTGGGTTTTTTTCACTAATTACTCTTTGCTATTGATTTTGAACTAAATATTTTTGTCATTTGGTGGTTTGCTAGGTTTGGGATGAAGATTCGCTCTAGTGTGGAAATTGAGTGGCACAGAAGATCAGCATCTATGGCCGTATAAGGGGACACTCATACATGTGCATTGAAAACTGGCATACTTGAGGAACTCTTGAGGGTACCATATACGTCGCTAGTAGTAGGATCAGTAGTTGAGATGCGTCTATTTTGCTCGAGTTTAAAAAGACAATATTTGCCCAAGGCTTTCAAATGTAAATGCTTACATTTGAACACCAAAGCTAGCATTCTAGTTGTCGTTCGAAGCCCAAAAGGAATATAAAAAGCCTTAATATGATTTAAGACGTGAATAGCTCTTACATAACATTATTTATAACTAAATATTCATAGTGGATATTGTCTAAAAGTTACCCATAATTTTTCTTGATTAAAAAATATGTTTAATTGCATATTTTTGTCATTGTATTCAATTAGGATAGAATAATATCTAATATTATTTGGATTATTTTGCATGAATCCTAATTGGAAAGACAAAAAGAGAGGCAATTAGTGTTTACACTGTAGTGCATGTGTGCACACATTACGCCCGTACTTTTTGTTTGCATCCGTTGAATATTTTATGTCAAATTATTATATTCGGTTTGGGTTGCGGGTGGTTTGGTAACGAAAAACAGTGGAAATATATAATTTTTGGATGAAAAAACTAACACTATTCTTTTAAGCCACATAATTTTTAGATCAAAAGAATGTATTGCAAAAACTCATAAACGTGAAAAGAAAACCTCAAAAATGAGGAAGCATATAGTTGATAATGCAGAGGTTAAATAAATTTATTTTTAGTTAGAAAATTATATTGGCTGTGTGATAAGATTATAAAATTACCATCATTGAGAATTTGATTAAATGACATAGAATTTTGGTAGTATAGGCAAATAAATACACTACCAAAAAAAAAAATTTTTAATGATAAAAAATTAATAACAAATATATTTTTATTATTATTAATAATCAACATATAAAATTTAGTGACAAAAATATAATTTTGTCACTAAAATTTTAAAATTAAATAAACATAAATTCATAAAAAATATAATAATTAATACTAAATAATAAAAGTAAGAGTGACAAAAATATATTGTCATTAATTATAAAAAATACATCACAATCGTAAAAAATTTTTAAAATTATTTATTAAATTATTATTTTAAAAAATTATATCTTTCAATAAATTATAAATAATTTATAAATTATTTATTAAATATTTATAAATTAAATATTTATAAAAATGTATATTAGAACACTCATCACCTCGAGTTCCATCTCTCTTTCTCTCTCACTTCTTCCTACCCTAAATCACTCGAGCAGAGCGTTGAAAACGAATTTCACATTTTTCAATTTCACGGGTTCAATCGACTGTTTTTGTTTGCAATGACAAATTTCTCCATTGTCTCATAGCAAATCAGTTGTACAAGTTTGCAATTGATAAATCATTCATCATGAAAAAATATTTTTTGTGCTAATGTGAACAATCAAGTTTCGACTCCGATAAATATAACGGAAGCAGTAGATAATAAATATCCAATACACGTAAATGATATTTAGTTCTAGATGTCAATGATACTAACAATCATGCAAAGTATAAATAAATATCAGCAATAATAAAAAACACGATTTTTGGTAACGAAGGAAAACTTGATACCCACGGTCGAGAAAAACCCTACAGGCTTCAATGGTTAGGGAAGCAATGCACTATGAAAATCAACTTATAGATCGGGTGGTAACGACCCGCTAACCTAATCGACTTACTCCCTTCTTGTGATCCCTACCAAGGAACTTCTTAGATTTGTCCGCGGCAACGGAATCGGATACCTTCTGGTCTTCACGTCAATCTTCCCTCTTGGGCCACTTGAATAGTCGAACACGATCGAGTCTCCTTCTTCACGGACCAATGTCTCCAACGAAGGCAGAAGGCAGTGTTTCAATGGTTAATGTAAGGTGATGAGAAAACTTATTTGAACATGAAGATCAATCTTGTAACTTTAGGTTTTTTCAAGAGGAGCAATATCAATGGAACATAAGTAACTTTCTTCTCATAGGAGGCACAAATTTGGTCTATTAAGAAGCCTTAGAGTTTCAAAAACATAAGTGAAGTATTTATAGAAGGCTCAAAATTTACATTTAAAAACTTACCCGTTGTACCAACGCTCGAGCGCAGCTCGAGCGTGAGGCTGGCGCACAGAGGGTTTCCCGAGAAACCCTATGTGCGCTCGAGCGCGTGGAGGCGCACAGCGAGTGGGCACCATTCTGGATTTTGGGCTCAAGCGGGTATCGAGCGCACATCAAGCAAGGTATATTCTAGATTTTGGGCTCGAGCGGGTAGCGAGCGCAAGGAGAGAGGGGTACATTCTCGATTTTGGGCTCGAGCAGGTATCGAGAGCCAGGAGGGCGCGGAGGCTTCGGATGGGCTCCAGCAACTGGAGGACGGAAAGGACAGCATGGACTGTAACTCGACAACCCACAATTTGACATCGATATAATAATACATATGGTCACGAAATATACTAATTAGACAAATGTTTCTAACAATCTTCCCTTTTAGCAATTCCATGACAAAATCCAGAGAGTAAATAAATACAAGTGAATCACGGGTTCAGACACTACCGAGATAGAACCCGTATATATAAAAATATACTCCTAGTGAGAAATAAGAGATACAACAAAGAGAGCAAAAAAACTACACTAGTACGGCTGTGTCGATGTGGGCACAGCTGCGTCAGTGTAACAGAGTTACCTGGTCAAACAGGGTTAGTATCAATAAGACAAAGATACAGGCAATAATAGGTACAGCATGCAACAATAGGAATAAGACAAAGATACCGACAATACGTAAGTTTAACATAAAGAACAAGTCAACAGATAACATAAATAGCTAATCAACATATAACATAAAGAGCAAGTCTACAGATAACTTAAATAGCACCTCTCCCCCTAATAGACATCTCCCCCTAACAGAAATAATTACATCTCGCCTAAACTCCCCTACCAAGCATGCACCAAAATAAACCTAGAGGATTTCCCCCTTTTTGTCACGAAGAGCCAAAGAGAGGGGATCACTCAGAAGCGGAAGAATCACCGGGGGGTGGAGAGCCATAATGTTGCCGCCGGCACCGAAGCTCAGCCTCCTGGGTGGCCAAACGATCGTCCAACCGCTCAAAACCAGCAAGGAGATGAGACTGTAGCTGAGATTGGGACGTAAGAATCCGCTCCTGGGAGGAATACAGATGCTCAAAACAGTCAACAAGACGAGACATCTGACCTATCAGAGCGACTGAGGAAGATGTGGAGTGCCAATACGAAGTAGATAGTCTAGGACCTGAGGGGTCAGGGAAGGACGAAGCAGAGCTAGAGGGGACTTCGTCTGGCTGAGGAGGAGGCACGTCAGGGAGAGGCTCATCGAACGGCTCTGGGAGGTCTGCAGCAAAGCGACGTGCGTGGGACTGACTCTGAGTAAAGGTAGTGGAAGTGATGGGACGGCCGAGCTGGAGATGAGGAAAATCAGCGAAGGGGTGACCATGCCCAACAAGCAACTGCTGAATAAGGCACCCGTGAGGAAGGTTGTCCTCTTTCAGGCCGGTGAAGTGGAAAACAATGTGAGTGATGAAGTGGGACGGTAAATCAATCGGCTGACCACTCAAGAGAGCGTACAAAAATAATGCTTTTTTAGGGGAATGGATGAGAAGTGGGAAACAAGAAACAGGTTCGTGAGCATGATATGGCTCACGACCAGACGCCGAGGGGAGAGGTAGAAGGTCTTGAAAGCTTTGCCATTCCACTCCAGAGGGGCACCATGGAGAAAGGTGGCAACCTCATTGTTACGAGGCCGGGAGAACAAAAAATAAGGGTAGGTTGGGTTTTCCACCGGAGGGAGACCAAGAACGCATGCAAGAATATCGGCAATGATGTGAAAGTGTGCCCCCCGCACGAAGGTAGAGAAGAAATCATGAGAAATCGCATGAATATTCGAGTAAAACTCTTGAATGAGAATCAGCGACGGAGCAACCAAACCTGTGAGGACTGGTACCCAACCGTGGTCAGTGAAGATAGAGGAGACTGGAAGGATCAACAGAGTCAAGGCGGACTTCCTATTCAAGGGAGAGTTGGCGATGTGACATGTGGGTGGTAAAGAGAGTCTTGGCCTCGGGACTGATAAATCGATCGGGAGCGGAGATCCCACTAGGCCAAGGGCGTTTGCCACTTGACTTACGTGACATAGACTTTCTTGGGGCCGACATCTGCAAAAAATAAGGACACTATAATTAAAAATATATATATATTTTTGAATATATATATATATAAGTTTGAATTAGTAGGTGCTGAGTTGGTGTGGGAAGCCTTGAACGTGAATCCTGAAGCCGAGAACAGTAGCGGCTTCAGCCGGCGGCTTGAGCCGCTCACTTGTCATCGGCGGCTTGAAGATTCACAGACGGAGTAAGGCAAGCGGCGAGACACACGGGAACGTAGCGCTAGTGGCCACCGGAGCACCACCTCCTGCACCCACGGTGCCGACCGATTGTGACAGCAGGGAGGAGCACCCACACGGTGAATGGAAGCACCCGGCTAGTGGTGTGGGAGAAGACACCGGAAACGCCATGAATGGCCGTGGGCAATAGACACCGAGGACTCACGGAGTCCATGGACTACGCTCGAAATCCACGCAAGAACCGATGGATTTGGAGGAAGGATGTGAACAATTGGTAACCTATGAAGTCAGCCAACCCCAAAAAAAGAAAAAAATGGGGCTGACACCACCATGAACGGCGGCGGCAACAGTAAACCAAATACAGAGAGGGAACGAGTGATGATTTACCTTGAGAACACCCACAATAGAGAAGAAGGAGGGTAGATCCGGTGGTGAGTGAGAGGGAGAGAGGCGGCCGACGCAAGGAGAGGGTAAAAGCAGTGAAGAACTTGAGGGTTGTGGGTGGCGCACGCTGCGCGCTGGATGATAAAGGCCAGCAGTGAGTGCTCGAGCCCACAGTGGGCGAGCGCAGAGATGCAAGTCTTCTTTTTTCTTTTTTTTTTGTTATATAAAGTGTAGAAGTCATTTAAGTGAAGTGCAACGAAGGAAATTTCAGCTCACTTTTCTTTACCCAAATTTTTCTCCCCGAGTTTATTTTCTGATTTAATCGTGTAACTTGAACATTCAATTGTTGGATATGATTAACAAGTTTATTCATGTTTAGCCATTTTCTTTCGTTGTACAAAGGATTCACAGTTTAGCATTGAGGACGAATGTGACCTACTTTTTCACACGCACGACAGGTAGGCACAAATTTAGATATGGTAGAACGGTCCATAGATCTTTGATTTATATTGATAGAAGACTTGAATGATTTTGATGATTTATTCACCATTTTCTGATTAAGTAAATTTGGTAAATGAATTGAGTCAAATTAAGTAGCCACACGTCGAGCCGGTTGCTTAGTGACTTTTGATGTGTTAGTGTGTTAGTGTGGCATTTTCGTGGTGGGAATAAAAATTATTTTAGGTTTCATGTCATTTCGAACATATTCTCAACATATCCCAACCCATGTTTATTTTCTCTAATTTTATCCAACCCGAGCATATGATCAAGTTCTGACTGACCCATTTAAGAATTGTTTCAAATCTTTTCTCGTAGCCTCAAGGTTAGATTCCAAAGTCGTAATTTGTTTAGAAAATGAGATTTTCAGATTCTCAATTTCTTGGTTTTTAGCATCTAACTTGGATTGTAGAAATAAGTTTTCTTTTTCCAAATCTATGATCCTACCGTTTAGGGTTCTATTTAATTTCTTTACTTTCAAATATTTCCTAAACAGTTTATCATATGCTTCTTGAAGGCCATCAAATTTAGCTTCTGACTCAACCTCAGAGTCATTAGATTGATTAATATTCTCTATAGCATTGTCACACATTGAGGTCATAAACGTCATGTACTTGACCGGGCTATTTTCAGAATATTTTTCACCCTCTTCTTCTTCGTCATCGCTTAAGGTCACATTAGCTTTAAAGGCTTGACCTTGTTGGCGTTCAAGGTTTGGGTATTTAGCTTGATAGTGACCAAAACATTTACATTCATGACATTGAACTCCTTGAGTCGTTTTTGATTTGAAATCCTTGAGTTCACGTCGGTCTTTCTTCTCAAATTTAGGTGAATGTTTTAAGTCCATATCAAATTTGTTTGATGAAGATCTATTTGTCTTCAAAAACTTTTTAAAATTCTTAACAAATAAGAAAAATTCGCCATCGCTACACGATTATTCATCAGAATCCCGGTTTCTCTCTTCCCTACTTGATTTTAGAGCAATTGATTTATTTTGCCTTAACTGTGGCAATGTGTGTTCATAAGTTTGTAAGGATCCTATCAATTCTTCGATTTTTAATTTGTCTAAGTCTTTACTTTCTTCAATTGTAGTAACTTTTGGTCTAAATTATTCAGGTAAAGATCGTAAAATTTTTCTAACAATTCTATTTTTTGGGATTTGTTCTCCTAAATTAAACGTGAAATTTACAATATCATTTAATTGCGTATAGAATTCATCAAATGTCCCGTTATCTTTCATTCTTATTTTTTCAAATCTAGTGGTGAGCATTTACAATTTTGAATTTTTAACTAATTTAGTACCTTCATGAGTGATTTCTAAAATATCACACATTGAAATTTGTTTAAACTCATCGGGAGATACAACCATAAAAATAGCATGTAACCCCTTATTATTCCAATTACAAGCATCAAGTTCATCTTTTGACCATAAAGACAGGACTTTTGGTTCATTACCACTCTTGGGTGGAGTCCACCCAAGTTGGGTACTAGCCCATACACGCTTATCCAGAAATTTTAGAAAGGCTCCCATCCGGACCTTTCAATAGACATAGTTGTTCCCATTAAAGAAGGGAGGTACAGATAGCGATCCACTCGTATACATCTAAAACGGGGTCTTGGATCGGGGTGAGGCTCTGTACCAATTGAAAAAGCACTTTTTGTGCTAACGTGAACAATCAAGTTTTGACCCCGATAAATATAGCGGAAGTAGTAGATAATAAATATCCAATACACGTAAAGGATATTTAGTTCTAGATGCCAATGATACTAACAATCATGCAAAGTAAAAATAAACATCAGTAGTAATAAAAGACACGATTTTTAGTGACGAAGAGAAACTCGATACCCACGGTAATCGAGAAAAATCCTCCGGGCTTCAACGGCCAGTGAAGCAATACACTATGAAAATCAACTTACAGATCGGGTGGTAACGAGGCGCTAATCTAGCCGACTTAATCCCATCTTGTGATCCCTGCTAAAGAGCTTCTTGGATTTGCCCGCGGCAATGGAACCGGACACCTTCCGGTCTTTACGTCAATCTTCCCTCTTGGGCCACTTGAATAGCCAATCATGATCGAATCTCCTTCTTCACGAACCAACGTCTCCAACGAAGGCAGAAGGCAGTGTTTCAATGGTTAATGTAACGTGATGAGAAAACTTATTTGAACATGAAGATCAATCTTGTAACTTTAGGTTTTCTCAAGAGGAGCAATATCAATGGAGCATAAGTAACATTCTTCTCAAAGGAGGCACGAATTTGGTCTGTCAAGAATCCTTAGGGTTTCAAAAACATAAGCCAAGTATTTATAGAGGGCTCAAAATTTACATTTAAAAACTTGCCTCGGCGCTGAAGACCGTGGGTTTCCGAAGAAACCCTATGTGGCTGCGCGAGGCAGTGGCCACACCATTTTGGATTTTGGGCTCGAGAGGGCGAGTATATTCTAGATTTTGGGCTCGAGGGGCGCGAGAGGCTTCTCGATTTTGGGCTCAGAGCAACCTGGAGGACGTGGAATGGGAGCTCAGAAACGAGGACTATAACTCGACAATCCACAACCCGACATCGATACAATAATACATATGGTCACGGAATATACTAATTAGACAAATGTCTCTAACAATCTTTCCCTTTGACAATTCCGTGACAAAACCCAGAGAGTAAATAAATATAAGTGAATCACGGGTTCAGACACTATCGAGATAGAACCCGTACACATAAAAATCTACTCCTATTTAGAAATAAGGGATACAACAAAGAGAGCAAAAAAAACTAGACTAGTACGGCTGTATCGATGTGGGGATAGCTGCGTCAGTATAACAGAGTTACCTGGTCAAGTACGGTTAGTACCAACAAGACAAAGATACCTACAATAATAGGTACAGCATGTAATAATAGGAATAAGACAAAGATACCGACAGTACGTAAGTTTAACATAAAGAGCAAGTCAAGTTTAACATAAAGAACAATCAATGATAACATAAAGAGCAAGTCTAACATAAATAAATACATCTCCCCCAAAATGTACATCTCCTCTAACAGAAATAATTACATCTCGCCTTACCTCCCCTACCAAGCATGCACCAAAATAAACCTAGAGGATCTCCCCCTTTTTGTCACGAAGAGCCAAAGAGAGAGGATCACTCAGAAGCGGAAGAATCGCCAGGGGGTGGAGAGCCATAATGTTGCCGCTAGCGCCGAAGCTCAGCCTCCTGGGTGGCCAAATGATCATCCAACCGCTCAAAACCAGCAAGGAGATGAGACTGTAGCTGAGATTGGGATGCAAGAATTCGCTCCTGGGAGGAATACAGATACTCAAAACGGTCAATAAAACGAGACATCTGACCCATCAGAGCGGCTGAGGAAGAGGTGGAGTGCCGATGCGAAGTAGATGGTCCAGGACCCGAGGGGTCAGGGAAGGACGAAGCAGAGCCAAAGGGGCCTTCGTCCAGCTGAGGAGGAGGCACGTCAGGGAGAGGCTCATTAAATGGCTCCGGGAGGTCTGCAGCAAAGCGACGTGCATGGGACCAACTTTGAGCAAAGGTGGTGGAAGTGATGGGACGGCCGAGCTGGAGACGAGAAAAATCAGTGAAGGGGTGATTGAGCCCAGCAAGCAACCGCTGGATAAGGCACCCGTGAGTAAGGTTGTCCTCTTTTCGGCCCGTGACATGGAAAACAATGTGAGTGATGAAGTGGGATGGTAAATCAATAGGCTGACCACTCAAGAGAGCATACAAAAATAAGGCTTTTTTCTGGGGAATGGATGAGAAGTGGGAAATAGGAAACATGTTTGTGAGCATGATACGACTCACGACGAGACGTCGAGGGGAGAGGTAGAAGGTCTTGAAAGCTTTGTCATTCCACTCCAGAGGGGCACCATGGAGAAAGGTGGCAACCTCATTGTTATGAGGCCGGGAGAACAAAGAATAAGGGTAGGTCGGGTTTTCACCGGAGGGAGACCAAGAACGCGTGCAAGAACATCAACAGTGATGTGAAAGTGTGCCCCCGCATGAAGGTGGAGAAAAAATCGTGAGAAATCGCATGAATATTCGAGTAAAACTCTTGAATGAGAATCAGTGACGGAGCAACTAAACCTGTGAGGACTGGCGCCCAACCACGGTCAGTGAAGACAGAGGAGACTGGAAGGATCAACAGAGTCAAGGCGGACTTCCCGTTCAAGGGAGAGTTGACGATGTGACATGTGGGTGGTAAAGAGAGTCTCGGCCTTGGGACTGATAAATCGATCGGGAGTGGAGATCCCACTCGGCCGAGGGTGTTTGCCACTTGACTTATGCGACTAGACTTTCTTGGGGCCGACATCTGAAAAAAATAAGCACACTACAACTAAAAAAAGATATATATTTTTGAATATATATATATATAAGTTTGAATTAGTAGGTGCTGAGTCGGTGTGGGAAGCCGTGAACGTGAATCCTGAATCGGAGAACAGTGGTGGCTTCAGCCAACGGCTTGAGCCGCTCACCTATTGTCGGCGGCTTGAAGATTCACGGACGGTGCAAGGCAAGCGACGAGACACACGGTAATGCAGCGCCAGAGGTCACCGGAGCACCACCTCCTGCACCCACGGTGCTGGCCCATTGTGACAGCAGGGAGGAGCACCCGCACAGTGAATGGAAGTGCCTGGCCAGTGGTGTGGGAGAAGACACCGAATACACCATGAACGACTGTGGGCAACGGACACTGAGGACTCACGGAGTCCATGGACTACGCTCAAACTTCACGCAAGAACCGATGGATTTGGAGGAAGGAGGTGAACAATTGGTGACCCATGAAGCCAGCCAACCCAAAAAAAAGGAAAAAGTGGGGTTGACACCACCATGAACGGCGGCGGCAACAGTAAACCAAATACAGTGAGGGAACCAGTGAAGATTTACCTTGAGAATACCCACAATGGAGAAGAATGAGGGTAGATCCGGTGGTGAGTGAGAGGGAGAGAGGCGGTCGACGCAAGGAGAGGGTAAAAGCAGCGAAGAACTTGAGGGTTGTGGGTGGCGCACACTGCGCATTGGATGATAAAGGCCAGCAGCGAGTGCTCGAGCCCACGGCGGGCGAGCACAGAGATGCGCGTCTTCTTTTTTCTTTTTTTTTTTGTTATAAAGTGTAGAAGTCATTTAAGTGAAGTGCAACGAAGGAAATTTCAGCTCACTTTTCTTTACCCAAATTTTTCTCCCCGAGTTTATTTTCTGATTTAATCGTGTAACTTGAACATTCAATTGCTGGATATGATTAACAAGTTTATTCATATTTAGCCATTTTCTTTCGTTGTACAAAGGATTCACAGTGTAGCATCGAGGACGAATGTGACCTACTTTTTCACATGCATGACAGGTAGACACAAATTTAGGTATGGTAGAACGGTCCATAGATCTTTGATTTATATTGATAGAAGACTTGAATGATTTTGATGATTTATTCACCATTTTCTGATTAAGTAAATTTGGTAAATGAGTTGAGTCAAATTGAGTAACCACACATCGAGCCGGTTGCTTAGTGACTTTTGATGTGTTAGTATGTTGGTGTGGCATTTTCGTGGTGGGAATAAAAATTATTTTAGGTTTCATGTCATTTCGGAACATATTCTCAACATATCCCAACCCATGTTTATTTTCTCCAATTTTACCCAATCCGAGCATATGATCAAGTTTTGCTTACCTATTTAGGAATTGTTTCAAATCTTTTCTCGTAGCCTCAAGGTCAGATTCCAAAGTCGTAATTTGTTTAGAAAATGAGATTTTTAGATTCTCAATTTCTTGGCTTTTAGCATCTAACTTGGATTATATAGATAAGTTTTCTTTTTCCAAATCTATGATCCTACCGTTTAGGGTTCTATTTAATTTCTTTACTTTCAAACATTTCTTAAACAGTTTATCATGTGCTTCTTGAAGGCCATCAAATTCAGCTTCTGACTAAACTTCAGAGTCATCAGATTGATTAATATTCTCTACAGCATTGTCACACATTGAGGTCATAAACGCCATGTACTTGGCCGGGCCATTTTCAGAATATTTTTCACCCTCTTCTTCTTCGTCATCGCTTAAGGTCACATTAGCTTTAAAGGCTTGACCTTGTTGGCATTAATGTTTTGACATTCAGCCCGATAGTGACCAAAATCTTTACATTCATGACATTGAACTCCTTGAGTCGTTTTTTATTTGAAATCCTTGAGTTCATATCGGTCTTTCTTATCAAATTTAGGTGAACGTTTTAAATCCACATCAAATTTGTTTGATGAAGATCTATTTGTCTTCAAAAGCTTTTTAAAATTCTTAACAAATAAGAAAAATTCTCCATCGCTATACAATTCTTCATCAGAATCCCGGTTTCTCTCTTCCCTACTTGATTTTAGAGCAATTGATTTATTTTGCCTTAACTGTGGCAATGTGTGTTCATAAGTTTGTAGAGATCCTATCAATTCTTCGATTTTTAATTTGTCTAAGTCTTTGCTTTCTTCAATTGTAGTAACTTTTGGTCTAAATCGTTAAGGCAAAGATTGTAGAACTTTTCTAACAATTTTATTTTTCGGAATTTGTTCTCCTAAATTAAACGTAAAATTTACAATATCATTTAATTGCATATAGAATTCATCAAATGTCTCGTCATCTTTCATTCTTATTTTTTCAAATCTAGTGGTGAGCATTTACAATTTTGAATTTTTAACTAATTTAGTACCTTCATGAGTGATTTCTAAAATATCGCACATTAAAATTCGTTTAAACTCATCGGGAGATACAGCCATAAAAATAGCATGTAACCCCTTATTATTCCAGTTACAAGCATCAAGTTCATCTTTTGGCCATAAAGACAGGACTTTTGGTTCATTACCACTCTTGGGTGGACTCCACCCAAGTTGGGTACTAGCCCGTACACGCTTATCCAGAAATTTTAGAAAGGTTCTCATTCGGACCTTCCAATAGGTATAGTCGTTCCCATTAAAGAAGGGAGGTACAGAGAGCGATGCACTCGTATACATCTAAAACGGGACTTGGATCGGGATGAGGCTCTGATACCAATTGAAAAAGCACTTTTTGTGCTAACGTGAACAATCAAGTTTTGACTCCGATAAATATAGCGGAAGTAGTAGATAATAAATATCAAATACACGTAAAGGATATTTAGTTCTAGATGCCAATGATACTAACAATCATGCAAAGTATAAATAAACATCAGTAGTAATAAAAAGACACGATTTTTAGTGATGAAGGGAAACTCGATATCCACGGTAATCGAGAAAAATTATCGAGACTTTAACGCCAGGGAAGCAATACATTATGAAAATCAACTTACAGATCGGGTGGTAACGACGCGCTAACCTAGCCGACTTACTCCCGTCTTGTGATCCCTGCTAAGGAACTCCTTGGATTTGCCCGCGGCAATGGAACCGAACACCTTCCGGTCTTTACGTCAATCTTCCCTTTTGGGCCACTTGAATAGCCAAACACGATCGAATCTCCTTCTTCACGAACCAACATCTCCAACGAAGGCAGAAGGCAGTGTTTCAATGGTTAATGTAAGGTGATGAGAAAACTTATTTGAATATGAAGATCAATCTTGTAACTTTAGGTTTTCTCAAGATGAGCAATATTAATGGAGCATAAGTAACTTTCTTCTCAAAGGAGGCACGAATTTGGCCTGTCAAGAATCCTTAGGGTTTCAAAAACATAAGCCAAGTATTTATAGAGGGCTCAAAATTTACATTTAAAAACTTACCCGTTGCACCGGCGCTCGAGTGCGTGGAGGCGCACAGCGAGCGGCCACCATTCTGGATTTTGGGCTCGAGAGGGTATCGAGCGCTAGGAGGGCACGGAGGCTTCGGACGAGCTCGAGCGACTGGAGGACGGAACGGACAGAACGGATTGTAACTCGACAACCCACAACCCGATATCGATACAATAATACATATTGTCATGGAATATACTAATTAGACAAATATCTCTAACACATCATATCGATGCTTCCTATTTCACGGTACTTTAATTTTAGTACCTCCCATTTCTATATCTCTTTGTTTTATAATGTTTTGACTCGATTGTGTGTTTAGATTAAAGAGATCTCATAGATTTTTTATGCTATCAAGATTTATTTGTTCAATATTTTATTTGTTCACAGATTTCACAAGTTTACAATGTTTCGTAATTGTAGTGTATGTTTGCTTGACACATTATTTATACCGCTTAATATATATATGCATATATTGTAGACAATTAATATCATGATAAAACTAGATTAATATTTATTATTTATATAAACGTTACTTATATTATTTGAAAAGTGTACAAGGATGCCAATGTGAACGATATATTGGGACTTAACTATGGTGAAATGAATAACTTGATATAGATTTTGACATAACTCAATAATGTGTAAAATATTGTTAGTTTATTTTATCCTTTTATGTTAAGTCATGTTTGACTTAAATTCGTAAATTGTTTTGCTTTTAATTGATGCACGAGTTATTTGGAGAGTTGCAATTTACTCGTGTTGTTAGTTGGGATGTGCTCTAAGCCTTTTAACGCTTTGTCAATTACACGTATTAGCCAACAAGTTTAAGGTTCTGTTTGGAAAATTGATTTAATTAACATCATACAAAGTTGTAAGATATCATACTAAGTTTGAAAAAGATATAACTCAATAATGAAGATATTAAAGTAAATCAGATCCACACGTTATTGCTCCAATACAAGAATGCATTGATATGCTACTCATGTCCTACATCTTGCTGAATGTTCAAGCCTCACGTTTTAAAACTGTACAAGATTTGCATAAATTATTATCCTCATAACTCACTGGATGGTGATTGTTGATACTAACAACTTCTTAAACTTAGTTTTTGTCGGTAAGTTACTTTTATAACTTAACTAGACAACGTTTATATAATACCGGATGACTTGTTTGATCTTCAAATACAAGCTTCAGCACATGCATGAAGTAGTATCAATGGTCCCCATTACTTGTTTGATGAAAGTCCTGAGTGAAACTTTATTTGGTCTAGTGATCAATCTCGTTAATTTTTCTGCTCATGGATGAGTCATTGCAT